>JAWWLR010000158.1:36152240-36167348 GCA_035041075.1 Acraspis erinacei | reverse complement strand
AAAAATATAAAAACGTATAGATACGTATTGTAACTGATTGTTTTGTCGGATAAAATAATGATTGACGAGAATAGACGGATACCCTACGAATACAAACGGATATATAAGTATAGAAGAAGGATTCAAACGGTTATCTGTGGATAGCTGACGGATACAAACGTATAAATTTTCCATCCTTTCACTTCCAGCAGGGTAAGTACCCGCTTGGGAGATAACCGGGACAATGAAAGATAATGAAACTTTAAACGTTCACAATATCTCACACAATATTTAAAATTCTGAAAAAATGTATCGTTACAATTAGAAAGAATTAAATATATTGAAAACACGTTCTCTTTGGGAGAATAGGAAACTGTGTGGCGGTCCCTATGGAAATAGCAGTGAATAAGTTTCGGAGGTATTTTAATTCCTATGGTGGCATTTTAGACAGATTGAAAAATCGCCCATTCAAAATAATGGAATAATTTTCACTTTGGCGTTGAAATCTGAGAATATTAATTTTTCTCTATTCTACGCTTATTACCGGGAATGGTTGAACAAAAAATGAACGGAAAATGGAATGCTTAATTTTTACCAAATATATGCATTTTGAAATGAGAATAATAATTTAATACTATAACCCATGAAATTTTCACTGAAACATTCAAACTTTCAAAATTTCATATTACAAGCTGTGATAGGGTCATTTTTCAAGATTCTTCCATCATTATTATTCTGCTTAAAGAATTAAAATGGAAACGATTTAAAATTTACAAATTTAATTTTTAATAATTTTTAATAATTTTTAATAATTTTTAATAATTTAGTAATTTAATAATTTAGTAATTTTTAATAATTACAATGCTAGAGTTCTGAAGTTCCATGTAGAACGTTAAATTTCCAATTTGGCTCTTTTATGAGTTTTCATTTTGTAATTAAGATGCAATTACTTTAATTTTTGAAAATATAATTAGCATTTCAAAACTTCTTAATTTGTAAGTGATTGCAATGTACTTCAAACTTTGTTTGGTTCAAAGAATTTTGATGAAGTTTTTGTACTTTCAGAAACAATAACAAGTTTGTAAGTCTAAAGTAATATTATAATTAGAAAGTAAATATCAAAGTTTGTGTTCAAGTTTACACCTTCTTTAATATTTTTCAAAAAAAAAACACAGCTTTTTTCCAATGTAAGCATGTGTTGCTTGAACTAAGAAACATATATAGCTTTTCCTTCTCTATAATTGACCGAGTTGATTTTTTTAAATTATAATATAATATGATCTTCTATTACATTAAAAATTAATACTTAGTTCTGAGTTAGTAAGCTTTTGAAAGCAAGAGCAAAAGTTTTCTTCAGAAAAGGGTAACGAGATTCGAGTACATCGCGAAAAAATTTTAGGTTAAAATTCCAAATGGTTTTAAAAACGGCTTTTGCTGCCAATGAAATATCGAATTTTCACTTTTTTACAAAAATAACAACTGCCTTCCTACATATGAGAATGCTGAAGAAGAATAAAAAAAATATTTGATCCCGAAAAATTGTTCTATTCTCAGAACTTCGAGAGAAAGTATGATGATGCCGCACTCTGAGAGGCAATTTTTAGTTAAAACGCCTACAAAAAGAAGATAATTATTCTTTTTTCAATAAGCGATAATATTATGCAGAAATATCGTTGATGATGATGATGTAACTACATCCTATTAATACAATGTGTATTCAATTTTTTAAGACTTTTGTATGCAATAAACACATTTTCGTAAGAAAGCTGGATATGTAATTTTCCACTGCTACGGAAATTGAAAAAACTTCCTTTCGTACATTTCACCTATTTGAAATTGCCGCTAACTTCTTCAAGATGGCAGCGTAGCTGGTACGGTTGCTGATTGGCTGCATTTTTTTTACTTGCGCGTGGCTAGACCATGAGTGAATTGGATCATGATCAGGGCTCTCTCGAGGTCGGCAGACCCACCTTTCGCAATGAGGTCAAATACGGCAAAGGGGAGTGGCACTCCTTGGGACAGGCAAAGTGGGGTGGAATGGAGTAGAGCAGCGGTTAGCCGTCTACGTGTGTGCGCCCAAAAACAGCGCAGTTGCTCAGAGCTTAGAGGGGGAAGAGTCTTTTTGACTGAGGGAACGAGCGCGACCCAGTGAGGAGGCTGGGAGAGAGTGTTACTCTGTCGCAAGGCTTCGCACGAACAGGTCGAGATTTCTTACGGTCCCGAAATTTTTAACAGCGTGACTTGTGAAATTTTCGTCAAGAAAATTAATAAATCTCTCATTTAAATTGTACACTTGATTCATTCCTTTCTAACTTTTCCTGTTAATCACGCCTTATCCTGAACATTGGTGCCCCGGGTGAGGAATAACCTGGACAATAGAAACAGTTACTGTAGTTAAGTGGAAAGAGTGAATAAAGTGAGGTGACATCACGTAAACGCACTACTGTGCCGGCGACAGAAGCAGCTCCTGCACAAAAGAGAGCCCGGACGAGGGTCATCGCCGACAGACAAGCGAACGTCAATACTGGAGAGGAAGCCACTCGTAACCGAGGCAGCGGACGGCGAACCACACTCGCTCGAATGACAACACGAGCGAGAGTCACCCCAGTGGGTGAGATGTAAGATCTCGGCGAGCTCGACGCAGCTCGGCTAACACCGCCAGCACGCAGACAAAATAGCAGGCAAGTGCGTGGAAGCGTTCAAGCCAGGATCGTTCCAGCGGACGAGACCGATGGCTTGCTTGAAGCCTCACCAACGTCAGCAACGCAAGACGACCATGCCATCCAGCAAACTACCCAGCACACACCGCAAGGCAGAGGAATGGATACAGCTTCGACAGCGGCGACGAGATTCGCCTCGTCAACGAGTGGGGGTCCACCAGATCCAGTTAACATGTACGAAGCACCTAGAGCAGACAACACATCGATCAATGAGATAACAAATAGCGCTCAAACGCAAATAATTTGTATAATTTAAGTGCACAAGCGCCTGTAGATGTAAACCCGACAACTTTATTTGCCGAATCTGTTCAAGAGACTTTACGCGTTGTCAGAGATGCAACCCTAAGCGAGCCGCCTTCAGGTAGTCTACGCGCTTGTGTCATTTTAATGATTGCGAAAATATTTCAAGACTGTACAAGGCTTTGCAAGGCCCAGCTCACGAAGCAGTGGAGACTTTGTTGAGCACAGCTAGCTCGGCCGAGCCGATCATGGAACTTTTAAAATTCAATTTTGGAAACAAGCATTACGTTGCGGAAAGAATCCTGAACGACATACGCGATTTGTCTTCTTTCCGGTCCGGACTCATTGATATTGCTCGATTTGCTACTCTTTTGAGAAACGCTGTTTCTTCTTTTAAGTCGCTGGGAATGTCGGAATATATTAATAGCGCCGATATCAGGCAAGCAATCCTAATATGTCACGCTTAGAAAAACTTTCCGAATTTTTATATCAAGAAGCTGAATACGCTATAAATGGTGGCCTTTTGAACTAAAGCCTTGCTACTCTGAGCACTAGAAATAAGGATAGGGACTCTAATAATGTATAGAGAAGAAATGGGAGCGCTCAGGGGCCATCTGCCATTTGCGTGGTGGTAGTGCATCCCGGTAATTTCACACAAGCAAATAGCCCTGCGCCAGGAAAACCGTCGTTGCACAGTCTGCCAACAAAAAAACCACGAGGTCCGTGATTCCTCGGCACTTAGAGAAATGTCTTTCTAACGTTGCAAGATAGTAATAAGAAAACCGGGTCTTTGTTTCGTATATCTAGTTACAAACCACCGCGCGAAAGATTGTACGAGTAAGGTCGAGTGCGATATTTCCGCCTCGGTCACCCCACCGCGTTGCACATAACGAGAAACGATAGGTGGCCTAAAGAGAAGCAGGACTGCGATGCTTGCCTGGACGACAAGCAGCCACAGTAGAAGGAGAGTGACAATCCCCCAACTAGTACGGCATAACTATAAACGCGAATGGGATTTCTTAGAATGGCGCCAATCGAAATCCGCGCGCCAAGTGGATCGACGAACGGGTTCGCACTGCTGGAGAGCGGCTCTACAATCATTTTAATGGACGGAAAACTCGCGCGCCAGGTGGGAATCAACGGGGAGCATATTAAAACGTATGTGAAGGGTTTATGGGAAGACGTGGGCGGTGTCAAATTAGAAAAAGTAAGCTTCGATGTTATGGGAACGCAAGGCACGGGCAAGGAGCGTGCGTTATTATTAAAAAGTTTGAATTTGCCAACCCAGTCACTCTCGAAAGAGTTCACAGACCGAATCGAACAGGTAGAAGGGGTAAGAATAGCACCATATTCAAACGCGCGCACGGGCATTTTACTCGTCAAGACAACTGGAAGCTCATTACGCCCGTAGAATCACGGTCCATAGAGGATAGTGGCTTTGTAATCTCGCGCGGGAGCCTGTTTTGGACCATTCACGGTTACGTGAAAAATAGGAGACGGTATTTGATCTGCTCGAACGTGGAATGCCTGCGTGGTGATCTAGAAATCTCGTGACTTGACCAAGTTGAAAGATTGATAGAACTAGAGAATCGAGTAAACGAATTTTTCAATCTAGAAAAAATGGGAGTCGCAAATTTAAATTTAAAAAGCAGCAGACAGAAGCAGGCGGAAAATATCCTCTACGACACGACAAGAAAAGTGGGTCGAAAATAGGACACATCTTTGTTATCGAATGATGAAAAAGTTTCAGGAGTAAATAGTCGGGCGACTGCGTTAAAAAGGCTTTATTTTCTCGAAAGCAGATTTTAAAATGATCCCGAGTACCCAAAACAGTATTATAAAGAATTCGCACGATTTTTAGCGAACGGTTGCGCAGTGAAAGTTGGGCCAGAAATCGAAAGATCGCGCTTGTGGCTAAACCCTCGTTTCGGTGTTAAAACCGTAAACAAGCCTCCAAAAATCCGCTTTGTATCAGACGCTGCGTTAAAAACATCTGGCATTACTTTAAAAAATCAGGTGGATACAGTGACATAAAAGATATATTTTTGCTCATTGAAATGATTGCTAATGATTGAGGCTTGTAGCGCATTCTTTTTCGAACAAATCGGGAAGGCGAGGTCGAGGAGAACGAAATGACTGTGTTGATTTTTGGTTCCAAGTATTCGCCGTGCAGTGACTAAAAGTTAGATAATAACGTGAAAGCGAGCCCATGCGAAGAAGAAGATCGGATTCTCGGTCTATACTCGGACAGGAAACTAGATACGTTAAGTTTTAACATGGGATTGAAAAAGATTCATGTCGATCAATAGAGCGGGAAAAGAAAGCCTACAAAAGGCGAGGTTTGTTTGATCGTTATGTCAATGTACGATCCTCTTGGAATTTGAGAACCCTTCATCCTCATTGCGAAAATACTTATGCAGCATATCATGCGCAGCGAGGTTGACTGGGATAAGAAAATCCGTGACGAGGAATTTAAGATTTGGTTAAATTGCGAAATAATTTACCGTACACAGGAGACTGTGGGATTTCGCAAAGTTGTGTTCCGCGCGACGAAGAATACGCAAATGTACAATTACATGTTTTCTGTGACGCAAGCCTTGAAGCATTCTTAGCAGTCGTCTATTTGAGAACAACTTTAGAAAACGTAGAAAACGGCAAAGCTTTCGTTTCGCTTGATATGTCAAAGTCACGAGTGAAACCGACAAAGCCGGTGACCATCAAGTGACTAGAGTTGCAAGCGGCGCTGCTCGGATCGCGATTAGCAACGAAGATACAGAAGGAGCTCGATATAAACATCGATTAACGAGTATTCTGGTCCGATTCAACAACAGTATTGCATTGGGTCCGATCGGAGCCTCACATGAAGCAGACTTTCGTCGCAAATCGTCTCGGCGAGATTGTCGAATCCACGCGCATCTCTAAATGGCGCTGGGTATAGACCGATTTGAATCCCGCGGACGAGTCAACTCGTTCATCTGATAAAGTCATGACCTCCGAAGATCGCTAGTTCACGGGGCCTAAGTTCTTGTAAGGCGACTCAAACACATGACAGCGAGAAAAAGCTCCAAAGAAATCCCAAGTTAAAAAGTACAATAATCTTGAGCCGCGGAAAGAATTTGCGTTGATAACATCCACTCACAATGTCGATGTTCCGATTAAGATCAGGTTTCTCGGTTGGAATGTTATATTGGTTATTGCAAACCATTTGAGATCGCCAGTCTCTCGCTGAGCAGATTACTGGCGTAAAACAATAGCGAAAAAATTTTTGAAAATTAGTGACTGGGTCCAACGTTTTAGAGTGCAATCAAAGGGTGGAGACTCACGAGAGAATTTTATCGAGGCAGAAAAGTTTTGGTATCGTGAAATATAAGCAGCGAGTTTTCTAAAGGAATTACGCGCTATTAGATCCGGGAAGGAAATACCGAAGGGAAGTAAGCTACAGGAGCTAAAACCGTATATCGATCACGAGGAAATACTGTGCGCGGAGGGTCGCGTGTCCAGATTAGAAGATTGAGTTTTTGAAAACCGTCCTCGCACTATCATTGGCAGTTTAAGCATTAGAACAATGAGACGGTGGTAAATGAATTGCGCGAAGGCTTGCATACTCGATAGCGTTCGATTGCGAACCGGTGTATCGTATGTCGACTAGAGCGAGCGAAGTCAAAAAATCCGCCGATGGCTGATCTACTGAAATGTCGCGTCGCGTACAAGTGTCGCCCATTCACGAATTGCGGGGTTAAGTATTTCGATCCCATGTTCGTAAAGATCGGTCGACGAAGGGAAAGCGATGGGGGTTGCTTTTTACGTGCATGACTACGCGCGCGATTCATCTAGAACCGGCTTATACATTAGACGCGATCTTGGAAATTATGGCTTTGCGACCACTCGGGAGCCATCGCGGATTTCCAAACACAATGTACAGCGACAACTGTACATACGTCGTAAAAACGAGCAAAGCGTTACGCGACGCAATTTCGAGAATCGATCGAAACAAACAGCTCGAATTTGCAAAAGCAAGCAAATTCACTTGCAATTTCAATCGTCCGAGAGCGTGGGGCATGGGTGGAGCGTCGGAAAGATTGATACGCTCAGTAAAACGACACTTTTTCATACGTCAAACGATCAGGCACCGACGGAAGAAGTGCTCGTTACGGTTCTCGTGGAAGTCGAATATATGGTAAACTCGCGCCCACTTACATATAGATCAGTTGATCCGCGAGACAAAGAAGCGATGACACAAAACCCTTTTTTGATCGACTCATCGTCTGGAGATCTGCAACTGTAAAAATATAAAACCGAGATTTTTTCACCGCGCAAACGTTTTGAATTGGCTCAACACCTCGCGGAATTTTTTTGGAAAAGATGGCCCGACAAACAGCCCTCGTTAGAAATTGGTGATATCGTAATCATCTCGATAATTTAGCACCGCAAAATGTCTGGATAAAGGGTAGAGTCATCGAGCTATGTACAGGCCGTGGTAGAACAGTTCCAATCGCAAAAGTAAAATCCGAGGGGAGCGAGTTTGTAAGACCAGTCAATAAACTAATTAAAATATGCAACGTGAATGGAGTCGAAAATTTTTAAATTTCGCGATTGGGAGGAGGATGTTTCGGTTAAAAAGGCGGAACAAGCAAAGCAGTAGAATAATAAAGATCGAACGTACCTAAAACCAACGTTCCATTCTCTCGACAATACCTCGAAATCGTAAAGCAATTAAGAATTCGTGTTTCTCCCATGGAAACAGAAAATTTTCGAGCCATAAAAACAAGCACGTTTAGACACAATTTGCTTGTGCGGACGCACCGTCCGTAAGCACATATAATAAAAGGTACGGATTGGACAAATGGTTTCGCCTAATGAGTCTCGCCCCATTCTTCTCTTAGGCGGCGTTCTCTAGTTTAAGTTTAGAACTATACACAAAAGGTTTTTAAGGAAATGGTACACTCCACCCGTTTCAACACGCACATAGTTTTCCTCGCATCATAATATTTACGATGGAATGTTTGAAATCTATCCGCTGTCTCAATACTTGATGCGACGTAACTAACAGCTTACGAACGCGCCCAAGTACACAGACCGTAATAATCGTAGTTTCTACTCCAAACTGTTGTCCGCTTCGTAAATCTTGTAAACGGTTGAGTTGGTAAACGAGCGTAATTTGAAGTTGTAGCAGTTTAGAATGTTTGTAAAAATATAAATAAATTTATCAATTCAGAATGGGAGACCAATATTTATATTACTTTACCGAATGAACTTGCATCAATTCATAACCGAAAGGATTATATACATATCAGAAGAATGTAGTTATTACGTGAAACGAGTGCGAATTCAAGGAAAATCGACGATTGCGTGCGCATCCATTAACCAAAAAGAGGGGATGAACGGGTCTAATGAATTAAGAGACCCACTCGATACCAGAACGCAACTCTGAATTAAGTACATTATGTAATTTGCATAATAAAAGAAAAGTAAGACAAAAAGAATCCTGGACATAACAAACATTAAGAAAAGGGTCAAAGAATTCTTTTGATTACAAGTTTCAACATTGTAATCGGTCAATTATTAGGTTCGAAATGTGCAATTCTCTCGTTCGCTTTTGTGATCCCACATCTGCGTTTTTATCATAAAAAAAATACATTCAAAGTTTAATTTATAGTTAGAGTCTCTAATAAATTCTCTACTTTAAGATTTAATACTCTATCAGGTGTGGTGCTGATGCAAATATTCGGGACCGATACCTTGAACAGAGAAATTAAATCCGCCGAAAAATCCAACAGTTTTAGAAATGTTTCTATGACTATGATTTACCAACACAATTAAATTAAGAAATCATTAGAGAATTTTGATAAAAAATTGAATTTGCGAAAATAATATTTAGATTAAGTTCGTTTGTAATTGTAGCGCGAGATGTAAATTAAAAAAAGAGGCAATATATACAAATTACGACTGGTTTCATAAAAAACAGCCAAGTCAAAATAAAAATTTGGTACATTAAAGAAGCCGAAAAAATGTCCATTTGTTTCAGGAATACGTTAGATATTTTTAGCATACAATAATTAGGAATGACCTTTTAAAAATTAATGTAATATTAAAATTATTATTATTATTATTATTATTTAATATAATACTCGCTTTTAATCAATTTCTTATCTGGAAAGTCTTAGAATGACTTCAGAAATATTATTTTAAAGTTTTATAATTTTTCCAAATAATTTAATGAGAAGTTTAGTTCCATTTATGAATATTTAAACCATTTCCAATAAAAAATATTAAACTGCCATTTTTTGCAAAGAGTGTATAACTCTTTCACTGAGGTTTCAGAAAATTTGACTAGGACTTATTAAAAAGTAATATTACTTTTTAAAAGTAAGTAGTTTCTTAAAATATTGAATATAACGTGTAACATGGAGAAGATACACTAAAATTGGGTCAAAACACTTCAAGTTCCTGGAAAGAATAATTTATGTGCTTAAAACCTAAACAAAATTGATTGCAACATCTTTACAAGATTGTAATGCTAAGTATCGTCTTAAATATGAGACAAACATAACTGATAAGGTAAACGACACCTTCAAAAATGATTTTATGTCACTGTTTTTGTCTCCGAAAGCTGTACTGTTTTACTCGTTCAAAGGAGGAAAAAAAAGATGGATGAAATTGAAATAGATCAGAAAAATTTCTTTTTCCACGTTAGCATATCTAAAAGATATATTCGATAATCCAGAAGTGCTGGTGATATACTGACAATTATTCTTATGTACTGAAACATCTTCCAAATAAATTAATATTTGTACACCTGATTTTATCAAGACCTGCTCTATAAATCTAGTTTCTCTATTTATTAGAAGAAGATGAGATTAATTGCTGCTACTCTGGTTTTCGCTTTAGCGGTTATCCTCACTTATGTTGGTAAATATATTTATATATTTATATGTATATATATGTATATGTATATGTATATATTATTTTTTAATTATAATGAATTTTCTATCTTGGAGTTCTCACAGACAGTTCTCGAGATGATTACATATTACGGGAATTTTAAATTTAAGAATTATTGAGTAAATTTAAAAAATTCACACTTACGATTATGCGTAAGATCTTAAACGTGGAAATAGTAAAATCGACCTAAATGACACAACGCAGTGTCATAGAAATCACACAAGTACATCTCAAACTGCAATTTAGTCTTGTTTTTAATGAAGTTCTGTAAAAATGTCTATTCAGAAAAACCAAAAAATAAGAAAAGGAAATTTGTTTCAAAATAGAGCGCAATTCACGGTATTCTCATCTAGGCGTGCATCAAAAAATTATTACTTGTTTTGCAAAACACAGACTAGCTGTAACTAAAACCTCTGTTTAAATGAAAAAATATGACATGAAATTTTTTTCACCAAAATGCAGAAAATTACAACTTAAGGTTTGTTTTTGTATTCACACTTTATTTTTTGTTATTGGGTTACAAATAACTACGGATTATTTTATAAATTACAAAAAAATGTTGTAAAAATCACAAATGATTTCTTAGGCGAAAGTCGGGTATGGTGCCGGTTTTTCCATGAAAATACCTGTAAATTAAAATTCAAATGTAATTTTAATGCCTTTATGTTTGAGTAATAAGATTACATGATCCTGCTACATATTTCATTACTTGAAATAATATTTTAGCCAATTCATTATTTGATATTTAATTAATTCTTTGGTGTTGATTTTGGTTCAGCATACCCTACACAACAAGGCATTGTGTCCGTCATATCACTGCTAGTTTATTTAAAAATATAAACGTTGTGGATAAGAAGTGTACAATATAATAATTCTTCAGATTATTAGATAACGAAAAGAAATACTCGAGACATGATCAGCAATAAGTAAAAGTTTTCTTATCAATCACAGTAAAGTATGTCACAAAATATATTTATATTCTTTTACTCCTTGAAAATTCTATTCAGCGTGTAAATACCTTCAATGGCCTTTAACAGATATATTGTTTACCGACAAGTCCTAAAGATGCGAAAATTCAAAACTGTCATTTATCAACAATAGTCAAAATCCTATTTACTGAATTATTGTTCAACCCATGTGATTAGGAACGCCAGTAAATAAAGATAATTGATTAAAGTTTATATAAAATATGAAATTTTGTAATAGGAATAGAAAGAACTTCATGAGAATGAGTTTTAATATTTTTAGGTTATAACCTCAAAATTTACATGCTGGTTTCTTTCAAAAGAATCAAAACATGAAATTGCGCGATTAAGTAAAGTGAATCCTTCCCAGGTGGAAAAATTATATATTTTTATAGATAGTGTGTAGTTTTATATATTATATTCATTTGTTTGATACAAAAAATGTATAAAATAAATGAATATTATATATAATACCTCAAACTATATATAAGCTACATATAATATTTCCGCCTGGGTTTCAAATATATTTTAATAGAAATTTCTAATTAGGAATGAAAATAAATGTATCAACATCATAACGAAAATTTTTTATATTTGTAGGTTATAATCACGAATTTAACATGATACTCTCTTTTATATAATAAAACATGAACTATTCTTGAAATAACTTTTTTTAACTTTTACTCGGGTGAGGGTGGGTTTACATCATAGCCACGGACTGAGACATGTGGCTGATGCGATGAGGATGTTATAAGTTAATTTAATACGATGTTTGAAACCTCCTGCGATGATTTTGTAGTTAAACAATCACGAGCATGGTGTATTTTGGAGCTCGTCCCTTACCGCTGCTATACTTAAATATAATATAACTTCAAATTACGTATTATTAAATGTAACTTCAATTCATAAGATAGCTAACTACATTTAGACATCATGCTACGTATGTTATCTTGCAAGATTTAATTAATTTTAATATGTTCAGAACCTTTTAAAAAAAATTCATGATGTTGGAAGTTTGCAGTAATACTTCAGCTATTAGAATATAATATTTTCATGTTTGAAGTATTCCAAAATGTATGGTAAGTGCTTAATTTTTGCCAAATACTTTTCCATATGCTTCCATCAAAACGGTTTTTTTTGCATAATAACTCTTCTGATACGTATTTTAAAACAAAAATATCATCACATAACTATTTTTCCCAACTCAGGAAACTATTTTATGAAAAAAAACTAATAAGAAAATTAACAAACACGGACATTTTTTTTAATTGACACCATGCCCCACACCAGCACCATACTATACTCTCACCAATGTAAGAGCAATAAGTAACACAATAAATCGATGTTAGGCATCACTGTTCAAAATTTTACCCCAAATTTATTCACGATTCTACCCCTGGGAAGGGTTTTAAAATTTATAATATGCTTTTTCGTACACTTTTGATATTTTTGGACTTGAATTCTTCAAAATAACCTTTTAAAGGTTAAAGTGTGTGCGAGTTATATAGGTATGTCACCGTTATTCACACATTTTCTCATGAAATAGAAAATTCCTAGGTTGACTTTCGAGTTATTTTCTAAATATTTTATAGTTTTTTTAATAATATAAAAAATTTTAGTTCCATTTTTAGGCGTTTAAACCATCTTTGATAAATAAAGGTAGAAATACCACCTTTTTGCGAAAAATGTATAACTTTTTTCCCAGGATGTCGGAAAGTGAAATTGGGACTTATCGAAAAGTAATATCACCTAAGTACTCTCTGAAAAGAATAGAAAGATTTTTTTCTTCTGCTTTTCCACACAGGAAGTTTTAAATATGAACTATTATAACAAATTTAGAATTCACACAATTCAAAGTCAAATTACGAATATAAAAATTCTTTGACTTCAAAAAAATAAATTTACCTATACTATTCATTCATTGTATTGATAAATAAGGAAGATATGGTCATTTATAATAATTCAAAAATATATTTTTTAAATTAAAATGTTCTTATTCTTATAATTCAAAGTTAATTAACTATATATAAGATTCTTTGCCTCCAGAAGAATCGATTGATCAATAATATTCATTCATATTATAAAACAATGAAGAACTTCTGGTCATTTATAGTATGCAAGAAATCTATTTTTTATAGTAAAACCTTTTCTTATAAACATTATTGAAAGGTGATAGAATAATAAAAAGTACACATTTATTCGAGAAAAATTGATTGACCTAATTACTTAATTTTCATACATCCTTGTGAAGCATTCATGCACTCATCATAAAAAGACGGTATTTACCATGTGTTTTTTTTTTATTAGCGATGGTCTTAAGGCAAAAAAACTTAATTTGAATTGTCTTTAAATTGCTAAAAATGTATGCAATATTTAAACAATATTTCTGAAATCATCACATTACTTTTTAGGGGCAATTATCAATGGAACTGTGTGAAAAGCACAATTCCCTAATAAAAGTAAGTTTTTAAATGTTAAATCTAGCTTTTAATCACTGACTAAATCTTCCTTTTTATAATAATCAGATCACGAGTGACATTTTTACAATTTCGAAAAGAAATTAATCTAGTTCTAAATCACATAAATCTCCTTTTTTAATAATTATGGATCATGTGTTAAACATTATTTTAATTTATAAACAATGTTAAAATTTTGTTGGACCGAACAAAAGAAAGCAGGATGGTGATATAACAACAATAAACTTTTTTTTGCCTCTCTTATGTACATAGTAGAAAGCCTTGGTGGCTCAGACGATGGCACGTCAGGCTTCCATGTAGGAGAACTGGAGAAACTGTGAAAAGAAAAGAGAAACTGTCTGTGCCAATGGAAATTTTACTATGTGCTTTAACCGGGGCTCCGTTGGTTCACACTCCACCTTAAGCTGTAGGTTCCCTCCGAAAGAGGCTGGGCATATGTAGCAAGGTGTAGGCTCCATGTCGAGGGGACTAGCCTTGAGGGTCGAAACCGATTTTGAGAAGACTCGAAAATCAGTCAGCGACTGCCAGGGAGGTTGTCGAATGTCAGAGTGGGTGAGGATCACTTTGCCGGATTCGGAGTACTGACTTCAGAATAATCACGGGTGGGGCAAAATAGGCTCTATAGATAGATCGGGGGGAGGGGGGCACAGCCCTCCATCCAAATGAAAACTCACTATGTACATAGCAAATATTAACATTCAGCCATTTTTAATACTTGTTGCAGAATTGAGTTCACAATCGGAGGATTTGCCGGATGGTGATCCTACTTATGATCTTCTGGTTCTTCGGTACTATGAACATAATGGTCATCTTATACCATTAAGGGGTGGACGTTTTCGTTCAATGCCATATGGAGAGTACAGGGTTGGAGTAATAATCAATCGCCGTGTTTGTCCATTATTTGATACTAAAGGGCGTATGGTTGTAGTGGACAGAGTTACACGTAAAGTTCTTCCAATGCTTCCTGATCATGTTGATGTTGTTCGTCGCTTTCGTTTTGTGGACCCGCAACGCCGGCGTTATTTACCAGCAAAAAACTAGTTTATTGTAATTCCAGTGACTCTGTATTATTGTCTTGAATATGAGAGAAAGTCAATTAAAATTCACACCCTTTCGTATCTTAGAAAGTGAAAAATCGTCATTTGAAAAGCATGTAACATTTAAGCAGAATTTTAAAAAAATCGATAGAACATGTGTTCAGATCCCACTGAAAATGTAAAATAAAAAGCATTTATAATCTGAGATACAGAGCTCAAAAAACGAAGCTATAGTCACTGGAAATTTAGTATGTAAATCTTCATATTCCCTTAGCCAAATATCCGAAGTCTAAGTAACAGTGGCTAAAAAGGCAATACACGAAAGCTTTGTATTCTATAGAATAGCTCTGAACTCTAAGCGACATTCTGTGGAACTTTAATAAAAATTTTTAACGAAAAAAGAGTTATTTTTGTAATTATTATCATATAATGAGTATTTACAAAACAAGAAAGCGCATTCGAGATATTTCCATTCTTTGTCAAAGTAAAAAAAGCTGGTTAGCAAAAAGGTATCCAGTTACTAAAAAAATAATGAAACCGGTGAATTGAATGAAGTGAAGTGAATTTGCAGTTTAGAAAAATATTAGAATTTTGATTCTAGTTATAAAATGGACGAATTTAACTAAAAAATTGTTGCTTGAAGAAGCTACTATTATTTCTCTATTATTTCTATTAATTCACCGAAGTTGCGTATAACCAAAGATATTATAAACGTAGATGCGGTGCATGGTGTCAGAGTGGGGGAACT
>JAWWLR010000158.1:36096669-36112711 GCA_035041075.1 Acraspis erinacei | reverse complement strand
CTTGCATTATATCGAACCAGTCACTCAATTTCCCATTAACCCTTACACTCGCTTTGCTACCCGTTTATATTGTTCTTATAGCTTGTAGGAGCCACCCATTTACTCCGTATTCTTTCAGCACTTTCCAAAGTTTGATTCTATCTACATTGTTGAAAGCTTTTTGTAGATCAACAAATGCACAGAAAACTTTCTCCTACTCTCAAACATTTTTCTGTGATTTGCCTTAAGCTAAGCATTTGATCCGAACATGACCTTCCTGGCATAAACATCTCCTATTTCGATGCATAAATTTACCGTCTTTCAAGTTCTTGATTATATTCCTAACCTCAGTGTCACAGACTTTCTCAATTGATTTTTCTAACGCATCGTGTTCTACATCGGGGTTGTGGTTTTCTATAAATTCATCTCTGGATTGTCCCCTTAAATGGTCTCTGAAAGCGTATATATCCCGGCTGCCTCATATTGCATTTCCCCTTTACTATTTCTAATATTGACAAATTCTGTACTTTTATTTCCCTTTATTGCTTTATAAAGTAGTTTCTTACTTCTCTTCTTCTGCTTTAACTTGATCTATTTTTGTGTCTGTAATCATGTTTACGTCCATTTCTTTCCTCATTGCTAAGACCTGCCATGTTCAAAGTTCTCATGTACGCTTCTTTCTTTGCTTTTTGGGCAGCCTCAATTTCATCATTCGACCATGCATTACCAGGCATTCTTTCTACAACCGCGGTACCACACACTTCGATCGCACATCTAACAATGATATCCCGGAACATAGTCCAATGTCCTTTTATATCTTTATTTCGTATAAGCCCCTCCCAAGTTGCCTTATCTATGCTTTCGTTCATCTTATTTAGGAAATCTATTCAGTAGGTTTTCAATTTTGATCCGCGTCTGTTTTGTTTTCTTGGTTCTCTTTTTTCTCCATTCCCGACCTAAGTTAATTTTGGAGATCAGAAGGTAATGATCAGTATAATTTTTGAAATCCTAAAAAACAAAAGGAAATAAAAATGTTAAGCAAAAAAACGGAAGATATGAAAAAAGTCTAGAAGAGAAAAACGTTTATTTTTCCAGGCCCTAAGAGATTATCATAACAACTTTTTAAATTTGTTTGAAATATCAAAAATTTAACTTTGATCGCACGGAAAATGAAAAGTAAAAAATTCCATTTTTCGGTTAAATTATGGAAGATGCGGAAAAAGTGAATTGACAAAAATCGTGCAGCAAAAAATATTTAACAACTTGTAATTAATTACTTTCTTATGAGATACGTGGTTTTTGTGTTATTGATAACAGACAACAGTAAAAATAAAAAATTTTGACTTTTGACAAACGAAACACGTTACAAAAAAAAATAATGAGAAGAAACTTGTTTACAAAAAAATTACAAATTTCATACTAATAATTTTGAAACGGACGAGTAGATTTTCTTTCAATTGTAATAAGTAAAATTGGCGGTAAGAAATTTTTTTTAAGGTGACACAAGAGCCGAAAGAAGTGAAGACAATTTTTTAAGAATCACCTGACGCTAGGATGCGTGTTTTTAGTTAAGATTGTAACATATAACATTAACAATAAACAAATTAGATTTATGGAAAAAACGACACAAGTTGTAATTTTTTTCACAGTCTTAAAATTTATCAATATTTTAATAATATTAATTTAGACCAGTAGACAAACAGAATTAGCATCTAAATTTAATAATAAACGTTGCCTGGTGAACAAACCTAAGATCAACAATAAAAATAATGTAGAAAGTTTGCATTGTCGACAAAATCGAGTGCGAGGCACGAGGTACGTGATCATAATGCGTTTGTTAAAGCCGTACGAGCTTTAACAACAGAGAATTCACAATCGCCAAATTAAAACTTTGGATGCTTTGGCCTTTAATTTTAAAATGTATGTACGTGGAACGGGGACCAACAGTATTTCAATGTCCAAAAAATTATACGCTTTAAATTTAAGCCAAATTGATTAATGTTTGCTACTCGCATAACTTTCACAGCTTTCGTCAAATTCTTCTATACATTGAACGAGCATTGGAATAGGAACTAATTGTGTCGACTCCAGAAGCTTTGCAATATTTAGCGAAGGAATCTTGGGCGAGCCAGGGGACAGGCGAACCAATCTCAAGGAAAGCTTGACAATTTGATCGCTAAATACCTAGCTACAAATATATTCGCATTGCAATCTGAAAAAATTCCTTTTTCCCAAAAAACAAAAGAAAAAGAGAAGTTCTTTTTCTTTGGTTTTTAGGGAAGAAGAGGAATTTTCTCAGATTGCAATGGGAATATTTTGTGGTGAATGTGAATATTTCGTCGTTGAACAAAAAAAGTTCTTTTTTATTTTTAATGCTGTTTTCTACGACTTTGTACAAAAACTGTGCATTCCAGAAAAAGTAATTATAAACAGATTTGTGGATCTTTCGTAAATGCATACATTTTTCCAACTCATCTATTTCGCATCTTGTATAGTTTGGCCGGAATACGGTATTTTGTGTTTTTCATTATTGTTTGTTGCGATAAAAATTTTAATTTTCGATCGGTCGCCAGTTTTACTACCCTTTTGATCTGCGCCTAATTCTTACACTTCAAATTAAAATAAAAGGAAATGTTCGCATAATTGAATTGAAAACAAAATAAATACAGTTGTCTATATATAAGATGTCAACAATAAAATACAATTTTTATTAGAGCCAAGATTTTTTTAGTTATTTAAAATTCCAGACCACACATTTCGAGGGGTTTTTTTGAGACTTCTTAGGAAAACTGAAAATAAATTTACCACATTTATATGTCTGGGATGTAAAAAGATGATCAAAAATCAAAATTGCATCATTTAAGATTCTTATTACAAATTAGTTAATAACAATGTATTATGGTAACAACAACATGGTTTTTAAAATTTTGCAAGCGCTATCGGCTTAATTTTTTCCGGCTGGTCTTCATTTTAGGTCAGAAAATAAATTTTATTAATATAGTTTTTAATTTAAAAAAATGAAAATTTAGGGCTAAGAAAGTCCTTCATCTCTAGAAAGTATTTTTATTTATTGAGGAATAACTCTTGAATTTTTTAATAGAACAAACATGGTGTTAGATCAAATTTTAGTGTTATTCCGCAGGAAACAGTAAGTACTGTATAGAGCGAAATAATTTTTCAGCCTTAGATTTGTATATAAAAAAATTAAAAACTACTAAAGTTTATTGTAAAGCTAAAAAACGCGTTCTTAAATCTCTTAATAATTCTTTTTAAATAACAGAACATTTACAGAAGTATTTTTACCAAAAGGATGAAAGTCATATGGTAGCGTTTCCGAAATTAAAAATCGTACTTTTTTTAGTAATCTAATATTTATCCCACCCTATTATCAATTATCTTATTTTTTCAACGTAATAAGCATGAATTGGCGCAAATAGGCTTACTAATTTACGGACTTTGAAGATAAATACAATAAGGCATACCCTGCGATTCATTAAGCAAATATAACAGATAACGTATCGTAGCGTTAGTCATTTTTATTTAATTTTAATTTCACATATGCTGTAAATCTGTGCTAATGTATGTCTTCAAATGAGAAGAAGAAAAAGCGAATGAATAAATTCAAATACCTCAGAAAAATAGGCTTCTCCCCTCCAAACCATCTTACAAATAGTGTAATAATTTAGAAGAAAAAAATGAGATAGCGACTAGTACATATAAATACTGAAATATTATGAAACACATTCATTAGTTACACCACGATCTCGCATTTCCTTCTTATCAGATTCTTCCAGTAACAAAATGAGGGTCGTTGGTACTATCTTCTTCGCTTTATCCGTCCTGGTTTATTCTGTTGGTAAGTATATAATATTGAGATATATATTCACGATCTTCGTTATTTTTAGCTTGATCTCACTGTATGTTCATTTCTTCTTCAAAATTGATTAAACTAAAAACTACTTTTCTCTCCCTATCCAAAAAGTTAAGTCTTCGGCGAAAGAAGACTTTCAGCTTCAATTTGTATCGCCTTCTCCAAAATTAATAATTAGGAGTGATATTGGAATGCATATTTTATTGAAAGCGACAGTAAAGAGGTAAGGAAACCGATTACTGAGTCAGTGTTTCTCACTTACCTTTAATTTTGTCTTTATCACTGGGAAACATAAAAAAATGATAAAACGTATTAATTTTTGTAAGATTGCAAAATAATATTATTAAAAATTATTCAATTTTAATATTAGATCATTATAATTTAGAAAAGTTCTTATGCTTTGAATTCTTTGTTTATCTACTTAGGTATTCAATATTTGCGTTGAAAATATTATCAGATATAACAATTTTAATTTTTTTACTTTGAGAATTGGAAAATCTTTGGTCACCGGGAAACGTTCAGGAACTTTTTTCTGTTCTTAGAGGCGACTCTGAAACATTTGTATTGAGATTTTAATTGCTAATGGAACAAATATACTGAGTAGAATCATGGTCAATTAAAAGAATAATTTAGTTTTACTTAAACATTCATAGCCGTCTTTTCATTAACTAAAAAATACTTAAAACCCTCAATTAAGTTTCCGAAGTACAAGAAGGAGGCGCAAATGACAAATAGGGAATTTAGGAATATTTTAATGTTTGTTATCGAAAATAGGAATTTTTTTATTGATTGTTATCTTTACCCTATTGAATAATTACCTATAGCAGTAAGAGAATTTATAGTATAAAAATAAATTCTTTAATATGTGTAACAGACATTTTACTTAAACAATGAAGGCGATATTAATTATCCTTTCTTTTTCCAAAAATATTATATATTCTTCCTATGTATAAGTTATTATAAACTAATTAAAAAAGTAGACATAGAATAAGGTTGTTATCTTTTTCGTCAGTAGTGCGAAGACAGATGTAGATTTAAAGAAAAATATAACGCCAAGGACACAATAAATCTTATCACTCTTATCTTCTTTACAATCATAGAGATCGGAAAATTCTCTGGAACATTTATATCCAAATTAAAGTTTTCTGAAAGAATTTAATTAATATTCTCTTAAATGATAAATAATGAAAAGAAAAAATATATTTTTCTGGAAGAACAGGTTGTTTCATTAAGAAGTAAGAATTCATCCATTTTCTTATAAGTTAAAAAAAGTTTAACCCATCTTACACAACTCTTAAACATTAAAAGGTTTCATCATTTTTTCTTGCGTAAAAATGACAAAAGAGTTACGTAAAAACAATAATCATGACAATTCGATTATGGTAGATATCGCTGGAAATAAATTTACCGTAATTTGTTTTCCAAAAGTTAACATGTTTGCCAGCGATTGAAAAATGTCCTAAAACTTTTATAAAAATTCTAGGGTTACTTCGAAAATATATTTGAATAATTTATATACTTGGTTCTAATAAATAAAAGACATTTGAGTTCCGGTTTAAAACTTTGAAACACCCATCATAAAAAATATTAAAAAATCATTTCTTGCAAAAATTTTTAAAATGTAGGTTTTCAAATGAAACTAAAAGACATCTCTGAATTCAGAAAATTTTTTGTTTTAATAAAATTGTCTTTATTTCACTCTTACACGTACGACATACATATTAATAGACAATACAAATGAAATACTTTAAATTACTTATTCAGAAAAATATTAACGTAGTAAAATGTCCTATCAATTCTTCATGCATTTCTAAGAATCTTTTTAGTGCAATTAGGAAGTTCGTTCCAACTGCAAAGGAAACTTGTAACTAATTTTCGTATTTAAAAAAAAAATGGTCCTTTGGGTTGAATTAATTTTTTTCGTTAAAAATAAAACTGCTGTATTTTTTGTTGAGAATTTATATTCTAAACTAAAAGTGGATTTTTTTATAGCTGACATTTATATTATTCGGTTACAAAATTATATTAATTTGGAAGACATTTAATCTCCTCGGTTGAAAATTTATCCATTTTATTCAGAATTACTCAAAGGACAAACAAAAAGAAGTACACACTGTAAGTTATTAGATGAAAATATATTATCTGGCTTATTTTTGTTTCAAAATTCAGGAGGATTTCTTAAGTAAATTACAGAGTTCCTTTTTACTGTATAAGGTCGGCTTCACAGGTATGAAAAACACGGTCATATCCATGATTGTTTTATATACAATATCGAGTAAATCACCAAGGGGGGGGGGTTTGATTGAGTTTCGTATGTCTTAAGTAGGAATCGCAGTCGAGTCAGCACGAGCCGCAGACAAGAGTTCTCGTACATTCACCTGCGGCTCGAACTTGATCTTCTACGACTCTTAATAAAAAAGTCCCTCTACTCCACCTTTGCACATAATACTACGTTATATTTCTATTTGAACCTATATTTAATTTGTTTACATTAATGACATTAAAATATGTCTCCCGATCTTTCAGTTTGCTACAGTGCAGACGTGCTTCCCTCATCTGGGTCTGAAGCTCCTAGTAGAATTCCTGATACCTTGATACCAGGTGTGAAATTAGAAGAATGTAACAATTATTTCTACTTGGACCTTAATAACAACCTATGTCGACTTCTGGGAAAAGTAAATTTCTTGAAACGGGGTAATTACATCATTGGATGGGGCTTCGACAGTATCGATCCCGAGCCTATTCGTCTCATGCGTGATAGTGCTCGCCAAGCGTTTGTTATAAGAAATGGACGTAGAATAACAATTACAGATAATGAATTGGACCAATATGGCATAAGAGGAAATATGCCGCTGCCACCAGGTCGTCGTTTCCGTCGGCCCAGAAGCATCACTGAAAAATTTTAAGACTCATTTACAATTTGGTTAATTGTGATTTTAAGACGGATCAAAAGATTAAGAGAAACTGGATAATTGAGGTTTTATTTTTAATCTAGCTTCAGATGTAAAATTGTAGTTTGCATTGAAGAAAATATGAACTTGAATTTAATAAATGTATGAAAACTATCTGCTATTGCTCCTTAGACTGTTTATACAAATAGAATTGTATTGCAGCGTGCTTTTTCACTTCGTAAGAATATTTCTCGAATTTTTTCTCGACGTAGAAAAAACTTTCGACAGTGTGATGCATATTAGAGTTCTCAGTGAACTAATTATTTACAATTCTCAAAAAGGATTCATTTAATTTATAAACTCATATCTTACTAGCAGAGAATTCTCAGTTAAAAAAAAAACTCGACACTTTTAGAAGGAATATTTATCAAGGTGCGTGTGCCTCAAGGCAGCATTCTAGGACGATTCACCATTCACATTATAAACCGTTATTCATTATTATTTACATAAATGACATCCCTGAAGTCCCCGTAGTTTAAATTGGATTGAATGCAGATGAGACCGCATTATTTACGTCTCCCTGTTTAATCTCAACAATCTTACGCTACTTAACAAAGCTCTTCATATCATATGGCTCTGATTAAACTCTGGAGAACAAAAATTCATATATAAAACTCGGAATCAATTCTTTTCTATGTCAGAAAGCCTGTTAAGCTGGTTCCATCAAAAACGATTATTAAACCATTTTTCCAAAAGGAAAAACTCCGTAAACCACCTCAAGAGCTAACCAATAGCGACAGTCGCAACTACACTTTGAATTAAAGTTCCTTCACGAATACTCTTGCAGAGCCAACGTAGGATCTTTTTGTCCCTAGAGTGTTCTCGAGAGGCCTCTGACGGGCTATTCACTGACAAATCTAAAAATTATGTAAGCGGTAATTTGAATATAATTCGCATAGAGATTGCTAAGATTTCCTTAGGATTGTCGGGAGTGCGGAGATTTCCAGAACTCCTTTGGAATGGCACTCTTCACGAGAAATCAGTCTCGGGTACGCTCAGCAGTTTGCCGAAAGATTTACAAGATTTTTAAGAGTTCCCAGAGTTCCTCAAACAGTTCTCCTAAGACTTCCAGCACGGCAATATGAGATTTCTCAGTGACTAGCCACTCGGAGTCGTCTTGAATGAACGTTGACTTTCAAACCCAAGAAGATAAATTTTCAAGAAACAAAAAAATTAATTTAAGACGGTTAAAATGTTGAAAAAGAAAGACGAAATTTCTACCTAGCAGTTTCAAGGGAAAAGTTGAATTTTTATGTAAACATAATCAATATCGAAGAAAAAATAAAATAGTTAAATATTTAGTTTAACAAATTGATTTCTAACCTCAAAAAACTAATTTTCATTAAAATAGTTGAAATTAAAAACAAAGAGATGGATGTTCAACTAATGCAATAAATTTATGACAAAGTACACATAGTTCAACCAAGTAGTTGGATTCTTAATCAAAAAGATTAGTTTCTAGTTTAATTGTCAGTAAAGAAGTTAATTTTCAAACAAACAAAAATAATAATAATTTTCAACTGAAATAAAAAATTTTAAAGTAAAATTTTCCACTAAAAACGATCGATGCTGAGCCAAAACTAGATAAGTTAAATTTTCAGTTAAGAAAACTAATTTTTAACAAAGAAGGCAAATTCTCGTCTAAGTATTTAAATCCTTAATTAGCACTAAAACATAATACTAACATTTTCAAGTAGAACTAATTAATTAGCAACAAAAAACATCCTATTTTCTTATTTGGTTCTATTAATTCAGTTAAAAATTTAACGAAAAAAGGGGAGTTTCTTGAGAACATGGGGAAAATGGGGATTCTTGAAAACATCTTTTTGATAATGTTATGAGTATTGGAACTTTAATCCAAGAAGAAATTTGTATTCAGATGGTTACTCTTGAAATAAAACTGCTAATTTTTATTCTTGTAAGCACTTCAAAAAAAATGTATTTGGATTTGAGGAGCCTACTATCAAAAGGGAGCATATGCTTTTAGGAAAATTTTTCATGACGTGAAGCTGTTGATGTGAACGAAATGGATAGTTCGATGTAACTCATCCCACCGATTCAGAAAGAAAAAAAGAAATTTCTTTAAACTATGGATTAATTCCCTTTTGAAAGTAATCTCCTGATTTATATTTTCCATGTGTGATTTTGAACTCTATGTTAAACTTAAATTCGCATTCAAATATAAACATTTCAAATTTAAAGAATATAAGGTGGCTAATGTTTCCCACTCGTGAATTGGCTTTGATGAACCTGTAGCAGTCCCTTAAAAAGATAAAAAATTCAATATTTTTTCATTAAGAGAAAAGAAGGTTTGAATCTAAAATATATTTACTACCACTCGAGCAAAGACCAATGTACCGTCGGCCTTCAGTTTTCTAGTTAGAAGAAATTGAAGCACTATA
Organism: Acraspis erinacei; assembly: GCA_035041075.1. Classification (NCBI taxonomy): domain Eukaryota; kingdom Metazoa; phylum Arthropoda; class Insecta; order Hymenoptera; family Cynipidae; genus Acraspis; species Acraspis erinacei. The sequence goes on along the minus strand of JAWWLR010000158.1, from coordinate 36,103,508 downwards.
ATATGCTAGTCGCTATCAAATTCTTCGTTCTTTATTATTAAAATATTTGCAATATGATTCGAATGGGAGACCCTTTCTTTTCTTAGCAGTATGGTTGTTAAGTTGCGTTACGTAATCAGTTTTATTTGTTCCACCTGTCGCAAAGTTAAGAATATCAATAAAAATGAGCGGAAAATCTAAAGATGAAGTAATTACCTTTTAATCTTAATTTTAAATACTATGATGGCACTGTAAACAATTGTTTGTTACCGCATCAATTTAAATTTAACAAATTCATTTGCAATGATACTAGAAAAATAAGAATTACCATTTTTTAAATTAAAATACTCCATTCTTGATTCTTTGGGATTTAATTTATGTACTTTAATGTATTCTAACCAATTACTAGTTGTTTAAAAATCTCGTCTTTATTTGAACAATTATTTTTTCACATCTTTTCGTAAATGTAAGGCATCCTTACAATTGGATAAACTATTTCGGCAATATCAATAATCGTGGCGGTTTATTAATTTTCTTAACTAATCTTTAGATTTTTTGTTTTCTTTGAATTGAACTTTCGACTGGAATAAGGCAGAAGAGAGCAGCTTCCTTAAAATATTTCAAGAAACTTCGTAGAATTCTGGTAAGTCTGGTATTTTGTCAGTTAACCATAATTCTTTTGTGAACAATGATATCAAATGTGCACCTTATATGATGACTTAATATGAAATAATTTGTTCAAATTGAAGCTCAAAATGGCAGATTCACTTTATTTTGAATTGTTTAAATAATTTTTCATTCCTAACATGTAACTATTGACCAAAATAATGCAGAAAAGCGCAGTTTTTCTCTGGAAATTTTGCAGTTCATTTTAGTATCTCCTTTTATTCTGACATCTTTCATTGTTTATCATGATTCTTCAAGAAATTTTAATTTTTTTAAACAATTTTCGGCAAATTAAAAAAAATTACACCTTTTCTGAGTAAGTTGGACCATTTATTTCCATTTAAGCAAATAATGCTATTTCGGTGACCAGGGCATTATTTAATTTTGTATGTTAAAATATTAAATAAAATTAATTACTGGTATAACATGTGGAGACACGAGAAAAAGTCAATCTCGTGTCGAAGTAATTATCTCATTTCATTCCGAAAAATGTGAGTTTCTCAAGGTAAAATTTAAGCACATTGAAATCTTTTAGCCAATCATGTTTAAGCAATAAAAAATGTTCCCTCAGAAAATGCTAAACATTTTTTTTATATAATTAACAAGGAACTAAACATTCCTGTCTTAATCCAGTTAGATGATACATTTAAAGTATAACAAATTATTAAACTATGAAAATTACGTAAAATAAGCCCGTAAATTTTCTGTTATATTCAATCAATGAAAAATAGTTTTTAACAATTTACAAGAAATAAACCGACTGCACTGATTGTTTATATATCCTAATTAGATTATTTGTTACAATTACAGTACTGTATCTAGATTGTTAATATCTTTTTTTATTTTACTACTTTCGTTTCAAAAATCTTTGTCCACCCTAAGATGGATTTTTTTAGCACGTTTATTCCAGGAGCAATTTTTTACAACACGGCCTACTCTGAAAATTGTTGGTAGTTTAATGCTATTTTCAGAGGACCTTCTTGGATATGTTATACGAGTTCACGTAAACAAATCACATGAAAAATCCCAACATTTTCAGTACTCATTTTAATACTAATTTTTTGACAAAACTTCGTTTCCTTGAATACTAGAGAATGTATATGATTCTGGATATCTGCATACTTTTGATCATTTTTTGCATTAAAAAATCAATACGAAAAAGTTAGTACGCGAACTTAAGTCAGAATTTCACAATCGTAGCCTTACATCTGCAAGATAAACATTTTTCTTATTTTTTAATTATTAAACTACTATAATTATTGTTCTCCATTCTAAATGTCAATAGATATAATTTGACTCATTCCTAAAGAAAATCGGACTTAAGCTACGATTCAATTAAAGCTTCAATTTTCCTTATCCCTTATCTGTTTTTCCTAATAATTGTTTGACTAAAATTTTAAAGTTATTTAGAAAGCGAGAAGTGAGACGGATCTAAAAATTTAAAGTATTCCAAGACTGCAAGCAATTTCCGGTATGTTATGTTAATTTATTGGTTATTTTTGTCAATTTATCAGTAATTTACGATATCTTATTACTCGCAGTTGGTCTAATCACTACTAACAATCACTATGTTGAATTGAACGAAAACGCGATAGTAAGTTTATCACTCCTGCAAACTGCCCTATACAAAGAATTTATACGGCAGTCTTTCGAACTACTCATCAAAACTGTGATGTGAAGTCTTTCAAAGGCACTTGTGTTTACTTTTCTGGAAAAGTAAAAACGCTTTTCTATTTCCTTTTACTTTAAAAGATAACTCCAAGAATAAACTTTTATCACTGGCAAATTCGATCGGATGATTCAAAGTGTTCGCTTCCAAATGCTTAAGTCAAAAACTATAAAAAAGTCGAAAAATTTACTTCATCTTTAGGCTACTTTATTTATTCATATCAATAAATGAATACAAAATTATTAGAATCATCATTTAGCATATTAATAAGAGTTTTATAAAAAAAACATAACAAACTTTTCTATTTGAAATTTTGACTCTATAGGCTATTGCAATTTATTGATTTTTGTAAGAGTCAGAGTTTTTTATTTTTTGTAGCGAAATAAGCCTGTTTTTAACTTTTCCTTATAACCCTCAGATATATCTTAAATAAGGGTTCCAATAATTTTTGATTTATTCGTTGCCAAGGTTTAACAAATTAATTGAAGTATGAACATTATTTTTTTTTTTTTGCAATTTTCAACTTGTTAGACATTTTTGATCCAGCATTTAGTGTCAGTTGATCGATGTCTTCTAAGGGACATATGTCATTATTTTAATTAAATCTTGAAAAAATCAAAACACATTTTCCCTTTTCAAAACAAGTCTATTTTTTTAACGATCCTAAGATATATCATATACTTGAAATAATTCAACCAATAAATCATTTCGAGAAGTATTTTTGTAAAGTAATTATACTAAGACATCACTTATTTTAAATTGGAAAAGATAAAAATCAATGGTAGCGTCAATCGTTGAAAGGAGAGAAAAGTGTGATGTTTGAGCTCCATGACAATGTTTGAGTTTCTTGTTCTTTGTACGCTATTTCTTTTTGTTGTTCTATCAGTTCGTTTCGCCATATTGCACAGTTACTAGATTCCAATTATATGAAGATTGTTGACAAAGCTGCAAGTTTATGCTGCATTTTCATAAGAATATAACTTTCAAAAAGTCAATTTTTCTATAAAATAGTTAAATTTACCAGGACAGAAAGAAGAATTTTTTTAAGGTTCTTGGTATCATTTTTCTTTTGAGAGGAAGCAAGAGACGGACAGGCGCTGGCAAGAAATTATAATGGTTTTCTACGATCCCCTGATTAAACTGAATAGTAAATATGAAATACAATTTTAGAATTATTTAACAAAAAATTCTAAAGACAGGACCAAAATACCTATGAGACTTTTTGTTATAGTAAATAATAAAAATCAATTCGATATGAATGTCTTGTGTTTATCGGTAATAATTCTTCTGGGATTGCCTAAAGTTTATTAAAGGTTCTGCAACTTTGCTATAACTTCGTCACTTCCCAGGGTCTTCTTCGCGTACAATCACACAAGCTTGGTGAATCCATCTCCAATTATCAGCAAGTATTGTTGGATCTACCTCACTGATAGCAATGGTCTTACGTGATCCATATGAGGAGAGTCCATCAGTACCTCTCCTTTCGGAATCGGAGTCAGGAAACCCTAAAATTTACCCCAATTCCGGCGATCAAGAATACATTAAAGACAATTCTGAATGTATGCTTAAACATTCTCTGGAAATTTTTCTATCTAGATTGTCTCAGTATGACCTCCATGGGCTTCTTCGCTACAAAGTGCCCTAAATCATGAGTTCACTCGATTATCTCATGCTACATACCCTTATGGACAACCAACCTTTGATTTCGCCCTCTCTCTAATATAGTAAACTGTTATCCAGTCGATATAACTCGAACTGCTCATGTGTCAGAAGCGATTTTATTGCACTGACTCTCTGTTTGCGATCTTGTGTCCTCAGAAGTCTGTCCATCAGACTCTCTTGTACTAGGAGTAAACATGAAGAATATCTATTTAGCTTGTCGATGTGCTTCATCTTCATGCCTGATCGATTTTCGACTCTGCACCGGAATACTTCAGGTTCCGTCACCCATCTCGAGACCTTGCGTTAGAAACTGTCTTTCTTCAGTTGCATCGCGAAGGCTGCGCAATATGGACAAATCTTAAAACAAATACCTAACACATAGACTCTGAACTTTCTCATGGTTATGAATGCAGCTTACTTATAAAATCTCAAATGTGGCTCTACTAACATAAGTATTTGCAACATCACAGATGCCTTCCGTTTATCTTCTGCCATAGTGATAGTTCATGCTCCTTTGAGCAAAACGCTTGGCGGCTTGGTGATCTGCGCGTATTTTGGAATGAATTTCCTGAAATATCCAGCAAACGCTAAGAAGCTTGCTCCGTCTTTGGTTCAGGAGAATTCATTAACTCCTCAACCTTCTCTGGGTAATGGCATAATCGTCCTATTCTCGATCAAGCAAACTTGGAATTCGATCTTTTTCTGCAAGATCTGAGACTTCTTCTATTTGATTTTAAGTCCAAATCGTGCTGCTGTCTCTAAGAATCGTGTCAGTCTTTTTATTACTTCGGGAAAATGTTTCGAAATGTTGTATCACCCTAACTTTGTGCAGAGGCTTGAAGTTTACATAAACAAGAGGTGTGAGATCCTTCTTCCTGGCTACTGCCACCCAACTGGTATACTTGGAAGATCTGGCTTTCAGATAATTTTGAGCTTTCTTTTTCTTCATCTGTTGATCCACTTCAGCCGTCTCTACCGAAGTGAGCCATTTTGGTCTACAACTTATCCGCTTATTGTTTGTTATGACAATTTCTATCTCTGCCGGGAATTTTTCGTTATTGTTAGGCTGATAGAATAAATCTGTCATCGTCTTTGTGAACCATCAGGATCAAAAAGCATTCGTCTGGCAAGAGCTGAGTTCTTCCTTTTCTGGTTTCCAACACTACTTGCTCTGGTAATTCCAAAACTAAAATAGTCTTCTCTGGAATAACAACATGTGGCGTAACTCGAGAAATTAACGCATATGGAACATTGTCAATGATCGTAGGTGTGATGAATCGCCCAATAGTTTAGAACTGTCCAACATTAGCTGCCATCACTGACTCCTGAATAATTTTCAGGCCTGTACATCCCGCTCTTTGATACTGATCTGCCTGAATAAGATTAAAATCGCTGCCACATTCTATTGCAGCTGGCACTTTAATTCCATTAATCTTGCAATCCTTCTAACCAAGTTTCGCCCAAATCGTCTCCATCAGCAATCAGCATTATATTTTCAAACTCTTTCCATTATGTCCTACATTCCTCTCAGTAAACATGCTTTCCCTTAAAGTGCTCGCTGTACACTCGGAAGCCATGTGCCGAAATCTGTCATTTGATTCGAAATCCGGAATGCCGTCGATTATGCATCAGTTCATTTCCTTTGCCTCTAGATCAACTTGAATCGCCAATTTCTTCATCTGAATGATATATTTTTGAAAGGTTTCGTCTGTTTTCTTGTTTCGCGTCGAGCGGAGTCAATACATTTTACGGCAGTTGGTTTTCGAATAAAATTCTTCCTTCAACACGATCTTCATTTTCTCCCATGTCTTTATTATTAAGAGATGTTTTGTCCTCCCCAGTCAATGTAGGGATAGTCCCTATGACATTGCGAAATTGAATACGGCCAGGTCGTTCGTCTGTTTGTTCACTATTTCCTATATGATTTCTTAGTGTTAAATGTCGGCGTTCTTCCCTTTATAGTTCTTCCAATCTATTCGCCTCTTCTTGTTCCTGTTGCTTTTCGTGTTCGAGCCTGGCTTCTTCATCTTGTATTACACGTTCGCCTGATCTTGCTCTTCGGATTCAAATCTGGTTTCATTTTTTTCGCGCCGTAAAATGTCTTGCTGTAACCTTAATTCTGCTAGAGCATTCCGCTTCGCTCTGATAGCATCGCGCTCTGCTTGAACAGGGCTCCTGGTATCTATATCTCTTTATTCCCTTAAATGTCTTAGGTTGGTCACGTACGCTTATCGTAGGCTTCCCCCCACCAAGTACAGCGCACTTATTAAACGTTACCCTACTGGGATTTTCTACTCGGCCCAGCGAGCTGTTCAGCTCTTTTCTATTTTAGCGGCGTTTCTCGCATTTCCTCTTCTTAAAGTCGTAGTTTAAAAAAATATTTTTTCTACCTTCTTTTTGTGATGCGTTTTTAAAGGGTTAATTGAACTCAGATTGCTCTTCTCGTTAACAATTAATTGATTCCGTTAATCTAGTAACATACTCTTCAAATATTTCCGTCTTTGGCCTTATAAATAGTTTTTAAAGTTACTTCACAGCTTTTACGTCACTTCAGACGATGGCGGTACTGCCAAAGCATCCTTCGTCTCCCCCATCTTTCGCATGGATTCGAATTGTAAACGCAGACACTTTCATTTCAACTTCGCGTTTATTCAAAATGAAAATAAGACCAAGGTTTACAAGTTTCGATGACCGAAAATTGTATCCGCAAAAACGAGCTTTCGACAAGTCGGTCAGTCCAAGACTCCAGCTCTCGATGTCCCGTCTCCTATAATCACCCTTAAAGTTGCTCTTTACCTACCACATCCTTGCATATTTATATATTAGCATTCTAGGATTCCACATGTATGTCGCCGCATCTATG
>JAWWLR010000158.1:36062101-36076386 GCA_035041075.1 Acraspis erinacei | reverse complement strand
ATTCTTAATGTAACCTCGTAGGAGGTCAGGGCAACCATCTGGTCCATTCGTCGAAGAACCAAGCAGGATGGCACACTAGACGGGCGGGTGGAATTTTTCATTACCTGCTCGACGATACCGAGGGTTATTGTTCTTTCTAGCTTCGGCTACAACGTAATCCCGGTTATTCCTCTCCCTAGGAGGTGCTTTAACTGCCAGAGGTTGCGAAATGGCTTTGGTCAACGCAGATCAACCATACATACGTGTGAATTCTGTGCGGGGTGTCATCGTACGGAGGATTGCCGTAACAAAAGTTTAAATAATGGCTAAACGCTTTCCACGAGCAAAAATTGTTTTCGGAAATTAAAATTTTTTAAATAAATTCAAAAATATCCTAAAATATATTGTACTCCAAAATTCGTCACTTCTGTCAGCATTACAAGAAAATAATAACTTTTTTGAATAACAGGGAAACATTTTTCAAAGAAATGAAAACTATTTAAGTAATCACCAAATATGTTAAATATGAAATATTGCTGTTGAAGTTCATTAACTGTATTATTTTTTCCAAAAAGTAATAACTTCTTTGGACCTAAAGGAAAGAAGGTAATTTTTCAAACGATTCAATATTCACAAAAAATACTTGAAAGCTTTTCATTTATAGAATTTATTTTTTGTGTAAATCCACGCCTCTTTAAATAATATTGCAAATTTTAGTAGGAAGTTTAAAGAACGTAATTTAATTTTTTTTCTCTCAACTTTATTCAAACAATGAGAAGGCAAAGTCTCTGAATTGGAGACAGACTACATCAGGTTTAAAATTTCATAATATGGCCTTTTTCTTTCAAAAGCGTTGATAATGATACGTGATTGCGTTTTTTCATTAAATATTTCTATTTTTAATATTTTCTATTTTTATAACCTTTTTTAATTATAATATAGAATTAAAAATAAATACATTTTATTTAATCAAGCAATAAGGCATCATCCATAAACCACGTTACTAACTTTGGGAAATTTTTCAACCGCCCCCACCCCTCCCACGCCCCTAACCCTATTTGAAAACAGTTGGCTTGGACATGAGCCCCACCCACACAGAAAGTACCATAGCCTTCCTTACAGAAGTTCAAGTTTCAACTTAAAAATAAGAGTTTTCAAACCAAAAGATTAATTTTCTACGGCAAAAAACACTTTTTAACCAAATTCAAGAACTCTCAATAATAAAAAACTCAAATTTTCAGCGAAAACAGATGCATTTATGAACAAAAAGATTAATTTACTACAGAAAAAGAATTTTCAATAAAATTGAAGAAGTGTTAACCAAAAAGTGAAATTTTAAAGAAAGAAAGAAGATATATTTTGTGTTTTTAAGGATTTATTTTTACTGTTAATCCTAGTGGTTAAATTTTTAACAATAAGATTGAGACAAAAAGTTTACTTTTTATGCAATTTTTTTTATAATTTAAAAAAATATTAATTAAATTCCAAATAGATGAACTTTTAAAAAAATCCAGAATTCTCATCCAAAAAGTTTAATTTTGAAGAAAGAAAGAAAGAATTGTTTTATTTTTTAAGGAAGTAGATAAACTTTAAAACGTCCCTCTTAATTTTAAAACAAAATGAATGATTTGGTAACAAAAAACTTAAAACCAGTTGTTAAATTTTAAGCCAAATAGATGAATTTTGTAACAAAAAGATTAATTTTGTACCGAAAAAGACGAATATTCAACAAAATTAAACAAAAAATTTAATTTAATACCAAAAAAGACGAATCTTTAGTCAAATTTAAGACTTCCCAACCAAAAATTTGAATTTTTAAGAAAGAAAGTAAATTTTTATTTTTAAGAAAGTAGTTTGGCTTTAAAACCAGGCTGTTATATTAAAAAAAGAGATTAATTAACTACAAAAAGATGATTTTTGTAAAGAAAAATAAGAACTTTTGAATACCAATATTAATTTTCTACCGCTAGAAACTCGAATTTTTTCACAAAATTCAGGAATTCTGAAACAATAAGTTAATTTTTAAGAAAGAAAGGAAAAAAAACATTTTTTAATTTTCAAGAAAGCAGTTCAACTTTAAAACCTGGTTGTTAATTTTTTAACGAAAACAGTGAAAACAGTGAAAGTAGTATTTTGACCTAAATCAAAATAAAAATGTATCCATGAGTTTAAACACAGAACATGACAGATAAGCAAAATCACTAGGCAAGGTATATAATTATAACACTATAATTCAAGAATTATCAAATACAATTGAAATTTTTAAAAAAGAAACAATTTTTTTTTAATTTTTAAGAAAGCAGTTCAACTTTAAAACCTGGTTGTTAACTTTTTTGCAAACATATTAATCTTGAAATTAAAAGATTAATTTTTGACCGAAAAAACGAATTTAAACAAAATTTTATCAAAAAATATGGCCGTACTGCCCAGAAAGACGCATCTTCAGTAAAATTCAAGAATTCTCAACCAAAAAGTTGAACTTTTAAGAATCAAAAAAAGAATTTATTTTTTATTTTTAAGAAAGAAGTTCAAGTTTAAACTCTAATTGTTAAAATTTTAACAAATAGTATTAATTTTTAAACAAAAAGATTAATTTCCTACTGCAAAAGAACATTTTTAATGAAAAGATGAATTATGGAACAAAAAGATCAATTTTTTACGGAAAAAACGAAATTTAACAAAAAGATGATTCAACTACCAACAAAGACGAAAGAAAATTTTTTTTGATCCTCAAGAAAGTAGTTCAACTTTAAGACCTAGATGTTAAATTTTTAATTAAAAAAATCAAACTTGAAACAAAAAAATTAATTTTCTACCGAAAAAAATAACAATTTTCGACAAAATTCAAGAAATCTAAATTAAAAAGTTGAGTTTTCAACTAAAACATATTAGTTTAAAAAATAGGTTAATTTACTACCAAAAAAAAACCAGTTTTCAACAAAATTTAAGAATTCTCCACCAAAAAGTTGAAAGTTCAGCTCAAAAAGCTAAACTTAAAATAAAAAGGTTTATTTTTTACTAAAAAAACGAACTTTTAACAAAATTAAAGAATTATAAACGAAAAAGTCGTATTATAAACTAAAAAAGATGAACTTGAAAACAAATATTAACTTTCGAGCAAAATCATTTATTTAACTCATGATTAGGTTAATTTGACGAATTTTTATTTAGAGATATAATTAAAACGATTGTAAGTAATATATTGATCCATATTGATCCCATATTAATACATTATTTTTTGAAGCTGGAAAAAGAATTTAATTTTTCTGAACATTGTTCAAATACTAAGAAGGCAATGTTTCTAAATTGGAGAAAGGCTAGGTCACGACCTTCTTATTGCTTCAATAGAGGTAAAAATGTGACACCATCAAATCGTTTTATTAAATTTTTCTATTTTTCACGATTTCCATGTGTATAACTTATTTAAATTATTATATAAGTTCTAAATAATTTTCTTTTCGACAGGAAATTAGTTCTTTCCTAGTAAATTAGAAAGTATCTGGACAAATCTAGTAAGTAATTTAACAAAATTTTCTATAGATATATTAAAAATTATATCTAATTGTTGAAAAATCTATCGAAAATTTGTTTTCTTGAAAAAAGAGTTGAATTCTAAGAAAAAATATGCATTATTCTACCCAAATAATTGAACTTTCGATTAAAAAAAGAGGTTTGACCTAAATAAGTAGATATTCAACTGAAAAAAATCAGTTTTGTAGAAAAAATGGAATAGCTACATTTTGAGTGAAAAAAACGTTCATTATGCCAATCTATGGCGAGTTTGGCCAGACCAGATTTTCCAAAAGTTTCTCAAAGAAAAGATGAAATTTCAACAAAATTGGTTAACTTTTTAATAAAGAAATGCAAGTTTAACTGAAATAATGTTTAACTTTAAACCTATAGTTATTAAATTCTTTAAGAAAAGAATAAATTTGAGAAAATAATATTCATTTACTACCGAAAAAACACAATTTTTGACAAAATTCAATAATTCTGAACGAAAAAGTTGGATTTTCTTCTAAAAAAGATAAGTTTAAAAAAAAGAATAATTTACTACGAAAAAATAAAGTTTTTCAATAAAATTCAAGAATTCTCAACTAAAAACTGGCAGACTATGTTACGTCCTTCTTATTTTTTCAATAGAGGTAAAAATGTTACACTATCAAATCGTTTTATTAATTAATTTTTTATTTTTTACGATGTCCATGTTTATAACTTTCTAAAATTATTATTAAATTCTAAATAATCTTCTTTTTAACAAGCAATTAGTTATTTACTATTAAATTACAAAATATATCGACAAATCGACTAAGTAATTTTCTACCACTCTTTATCACTTATTCTCCTTGTGCCTGGTAAATAAAGTCGATTTTTTGCAATGTTTTCTTTATTATCAAGCTATAAAGTTTTATTATCAAGTTATAAACAATAAATTTTTCATTTATTTGTTACTAATCTAATCGACTCAAGTCTCACTTCCGATCAGATTCGACCGATAAGATCGGAATAATCAGTACTGTCATAATAAAAATGACATTTTAAAGAAATAATGAAGAAAATTAATTCTACTGCGAATATTTAATTAGTTAAATGAATAAATAATTAATTCCTAGCTAAGGCAAGTATTCAAAAAATGGTATGTTCATGAATCTCTTTATTTTTATTTTTCTGAAGTCTAAAAGTCTTTCAATTATTAAAAAAGTAATAATTATTAAAAATGTAATTATTATTAATTACCATTAATTGATAGATAAAAAAACTAAGTAATTGGAATCCGGTATATTAATTTAATTCTCTGGAAATATATGAATGTCCTGCTCACCATAAACTTCAAGAAAACTAGTTTGGAAGAAATATTTCGATTGGAATAAACTTTTTTTCACATAAAAACTGTGTGAAATTTGGAGGTTAAGAAAAATAAAAATATATTTACCGTAAAAGTTTCATAATGTAAAAAAGTGTTGGTTAGATGAAAAATTTCCTATTATTACCAAATTTGTTACTATTATACTAAAAATAGTGTTAAAAAATTGATTAAAAACCTTTTTGTATTGCATACTAATTATAATTGTATTTAGTTATAAAGTAGTTCATGTGAAATTTACACATAGTTCGTATTAAAATTAATAATTTTTAAATGGTTTTTTGTAAAAACTCTTCAAATAATTATTAATAAGTTAAGAAGTTGATATTTTATGAATAACCCATATAAAAGGTAATATATTAATAGAGAACTTGAAATTAAGCTAGAAATGAGTAAATCTAACAAATATGTACATCAGTTTAATCAAATAACGTTATTGTGTAACACTTTCTGCGTCTTCTCCAAATACAAAAAAAAGAATTATTTACATACTTAATCTAATTCTCCTTAATTTAATCGAATCACATCCCTCAGAAAAATTCCCGTAAAAATTCGCTAAATCTATGCGAGTGAAATTCTATTAATGAAATTCAAACAAAGGGAATCCCTAAATATTAGTCAAATTTTTTTAGGTCAGATGTATAGCGAAAAAATGCGGCTATTTGTACTGAAATTTCGGCAATAATAATCCCTATTCTCGAATTTTCCAGATTACTAAATCGATCAATTTCTTAGGATTTTGAACAAATTAAATACGTTTTACTAAAAACTGTTTCGTCTGTTAGACTTCAAAATGATCTGATGATCCAACTACTCATTATTATTTGCTGATCTATCTTGAAACCTATCAAAATTAAATATCACATATAATAAATTGAACTGGTTAAATAATTGCATTAAAATAATAATAATATATATATAATATATAATATAAATAATAATAATAATAATCGCCTCTAAACGGTGTTGCGATATTAGCTTTTTTCGAAGATTTTTATTATGTTTATTACATTTATGTTGCTGCGACAGAAAAGTATTTTACCTATACACATTATAGGATTTTAATTTAAAGTTTAAAATAAATCTAATAATATTTCTCCAACGTTTCTAAAACGTAGAAGATTCTATTATCATATTTAATATTTCGTAAAATATTATTACTTGCAAATAGTCTCATTAGTTACGAATTTTAAATACAAACATAATGATGCAAGATCAAGATAAAAATCTACCACACCCCCATATTTCCTCCTCCTACAACTCCTTTCCTCATCGAGTGAGTCACGTGTACCCCGAAAGGGATAACAATTTTTAGATAACTATTAAATTAAAAAAAAAACTGTTTATAATTAACTTTTTTAAAGGAAGATCATTTATAATTTTCCCAGGAATTAAATAAAAAGTTTTTTGTTTTTTAAAGTTTTCTTTTTGGTATCTTCAAAAGCTTATTTTTGGTAGAAAATTGCTGTTATTTTTCTAAATATCTTTTAAAGCTATTTTGATATTTCTTTCAATTCAGAAAAAATTCTTCATTTACTTTTAAAAATAAAAAAATCCCCTACAGCTAAGTTTACAGACATTTCGGTACAAATCGCCGGATTCTTGCAAACTGATTAGCGGGACCTGTAAAAGGGACTATTTTTACTGAAATCTGGGTACAGTTATATACATTTTGTTGGTAACATCGACGCTACCTTACATAAAATAGAACATTAGAGAAAAATATGCTTCTAAGCATAAACATTTGCGGATTGTATTGTTTTTAAAGAAATATAATTTTTCTATGGTTTATGATATTTTTTAAGATTATTAATATTAATATTAATAATTATTATTATTTTGTCGGGAGAATAATTTGAATCTTAAGTTTTGCATGAAAATTCACACCTTTTTATGATAATTTTGTAGGGATTTAAAAAACAAACGTTTTTTCATATTGAATTTTTTGTATCATCTGTTGTTTAATTAAAAATGTACTATGAGCAGACGTACAAAAAATCTTTGAATCTGAAGAAAATGGTCCCAAATTTTTTTTTTAATGTTCTAAATTTTCGAATTTTTATCCAAAATAGCTTATTTTAGCGAACTCGACCTTCCTGTTTGGTACATAAAACTGTGTTCTAAATCAAATTGCAATTCGGTTAGTCTTTAAAAAGTTATTCGGTATACAGACGAAGGACATCATCGTAAAACCGGAATTTTTCGTATTCGGGTATCTCTAAATGCGAAGATTTGAGAAAATCCACGGAAGTCAGTTTTTACAGAAAACTAATAGGTTCTCATTATGATGACAATGTAAAAAAGAAGAAAAATAAATAAAAGAGAGATGGAAGTCAATCAGCTAAACCCCCCACTCCCTTTCTTATTATTTCTCCGTCTCCGAGGAGAAAAGCTTCTTTCAATCAGAAAAATAACCTGATCCCTTTCGAATGTTGAAAATAGTGGAATCTTTTCAAAGCAGAGACGAGATAACGACAGGTATATAAACTGAAATATTTTGTAGAGCATTCTTCAGTTACTATAAAAACCCAAATTGCTACTTTCATCAGATTCTTCCACAACAGAAAGAAATGATGGTCGCATGTACCCTCGTATTCGCTCTAGCGGCTTTTGTAAATTATATTGGTAAATATATAATATTATCAAATATCTCTATATTTTTTAATAAATTTTGTTCATTTAATTTTCTTTATCAATAGGATATACCGCGATATCCAATTCGATCCCAATTATTTCCTAGGTGGACCCTGGGTTGTATCAGGGATAACCCGACGGATATCTTGAAAGGTAGAATTTGGACATTCTAATTTCCACTTTGCAGGATATCCGACGAGTCATCCTTAGGATATCTTTGGGATATTCTGGGAGATAAATGGATTTAAATGGGATATCCCGGTATATCCTATTGATGTAAGGGCTTCATTTTTTCAATAGCAGCTATATCACAGTGTATATTTGCTTCCTATTCAAAATTTAACAAATTTAAGTCTCTTATTCTGTTGATGTATAAAAATTTACCCCTTTCTTAATGTATAAAAATAAAGATCACTTGTAAATTCAAATTTAACTCTCATTGCTCTATTATTATAAGGAAAAGAAAATCTTTGACTAAATATGGTTACGGTCATTATAAAGAGCCTTTCTGGCTCAGGCTGTCCGTTGCTGGGAATTAATTTAAAGGTCCGGAGTTCGATTCCTGAGCCAGTAACTTTTGAAATTTTTCTCTTTACTTTCATTGACGTTCTAGTTGATGTTGACGGTTGTGTAAAAAACCATGCCTTACCCAAAATGTTAAATTAAGCATACTGCTCTCATCGGATCACATTATCGCATTGCATTAATTTTAAAATGTTGTCACAGGCTTAAGATGGTTATTGCCGAACATGTCGAAGACATTTTTGGTTAGTTGGATTTTTATATTTTTTGGAATATTTTGCACGGGACTGTCCCGGTATATATCATCAGTCACGGACACATTTATAATGCAATCAAGTGATCTGATGAGAGCAGTTTGCCCCGACATATTGGACAAAGCCTGGTTTTTACGCCATCATTGAAGGACTAAGGGTTTCTGTCAAGTGCACGATGGGGAGACCTACAGCTTAAGGTGGGTTCCGAACTACCAAAACCTAGGTAAATGTACATAGGAAAATTGCCAGAGGTACCGCCCTGGGATCGAACCCTGAACCTCTGAGGTGAACTGCGAGCATCCGAGCCATTAAGGATTATTATTCAAAATCTTCAATAAACCTTTTTATAATTATTTATGGGTTTTCGCGTTGTGCTTAGTCACTTTCCTCTTCCTTATCTGTCTGCCTGGCATGGAAAACCTTGTCAATAGCAGTGCTGCCACCAACATAGCCATCAAAGTGTGGTGTTTTCTCAAAAATTTTAATTTTCTTTTGGTGTTTAGTTTTTAGAAAATAATAAATTAATATTCCAGAGAATAATTTTGTTGAACAATCTGTTTCTTTTTGGTGAATATATTTTTTTCTACAGTAAAACATATATTTGAAATATTTCTCAAATTTTCTATATAAATCATATTGAATATCAATTTTCTTTGAAGTTGTTTCTGGGAGACTTTGGTAAGATGCGCTTATCCCGGTAGATTGATAGAATCAGTCATTTCTGAAAACCAGTTTCTGTACCTTTTTAGATATTATACGCGGTTATTGGGTATATCTAAGTTCAGAAAATATAGCCTTGTTTTATCAAGCATTTTCGAAATTTTCCAAGATGCAACTGCAATATTTGTGGATATTTATGACTGTGTGGTTAGATATCCAACGCAGCTCTTAATGCAAAAATGTATGATATAGATTATGTACATTGGGAAATTACCAGAAGCGGCTTGCCATACCATTTAGAAGTTTTGGGGTTTCCTTTTTGATCATCGCCATTTATAACTCAATATGCCAGTCTGCTCTTTTAACGTTGAACTAAGTGAAAATTTACGGAGTCACATCGTGGGACAGATGGTACAGTGATTTTCTTACATTTCTCACTGCACCCTCGACAGACACGCTGATTCGGGGTTCGAGTGCTAAATTTAAAACATTATTTAAATTTAAACATTTCATTATTCAAATAAGTGAAAAGCTTCTAAACCAAAGCACGCTTGCCTGTATAAAGTGATCAACGTTGTCAGAAAAAAATAAAGATTAATTTCGAGAATGGCAGACTGTTCAAAAGATTTTAATGTATCTATAGTCTCTTTTGTTAAAACTTCTTTGGCTTTAACGACACCTATATTATTACAATTCATAATATGCATTGGTATTCAAACAGACGTAGTTTCAAAATCTGCACACTTGTTGAATTTTTATCAAAATTGGCTAGCTAACGAACTTAACCTTTATTTTAGGACACTAAAAGAGTATAACGAAGGTCAATCCAATCTGTCGATTCTTTGGAAAGTTATCGCGCTTTCTTTAGCAGGTAAACAATGAAAAAAAGTACAAATTAAAATTGTATTACATGTAAAAAAAATTAACCTTGAATTGCATACATGTAAATACTTCTTTGAAGTTTTGTTTTACTTGATACAATATAAAAATTCTTGGTTCGAGAAAATGAATATCATTTCTGCAGTAACTCCTTGATACAAGTAATTCATTATTTACATCACAATCATAAATTCTTGGGATCAGAAAATTATATACTCAAACCGATTGTACATTTACTCAGTTCAAGAAAACGTACGCCTATTCAAAAAGAATACTCTCAAGCATTTATTTTCTTGGACCAATCTGATATGGTATGGACCGTATGTAAGATGACAATATTCTTGATCCAAGAATTTTTTTCTTGATCGAAGTATTTCCTTTTTTACGTTTACTATGCGCTTATTATAGGTGTAGAAACAAATTTCACTAAAATCGTCATAACTTTTAAATGGCTTGATAAACATGGATCTAGTTCCGCTCATTTTAAAGAGGACACAAGTACGCAACTTTTCCATTTATTTTTTTTCAACTTCGCCGAGACCTTTCAAAACTCAAATATATGTGTCACAAAATTAAAAACTAAAATAAGGTAAATGAAATTCCATTCCTATTTTTACTTAATTCTACCACCAAGTTTTGATAATATGGTGTTTAATTTTTTGTTTCAAAATATTATAATTTGAAGGTTCATTACTATTTTTCTTACTTTTCTGCTTCTCAATCTTCATGTGATCTTTGCGTAAAGTTGGGAGATAAAGGCAAAAACTAGAAGCTTAAAATGAATTTTCGAACCTACTTACTAACAAATTTGAAAGGATACGTGTGCGTTGCATACGCTTTAAAATAATAGAATAAGAATGCAGCTCAGTGAAAATGAAATGTGTTATCAGCACATAATGTCAAACTTTGTACTACCTTCTCGGGTTGAGCTTCTTTTCGTACGTTTTGCTTATCAGGGCTCAATTAGGCATTTCCACTTTGGCTCAGTCAGCAATTTCCACTTTATCGCCAGCTAGCCGACACTGTTAGAAATGTTTTCGTATTTAAATTTCATAGTTTCTGTATACTAAAATTCATATAGGTGTTTGCTATATTCATCTGCGCAAGCGTGTTTCAATATACGTGGGTCACGTAACATACCGGTGACAGGCTCGTATGCCGCTACATTTTTTGAATTCATGTGTTGCTCCAGTTTCAGCGAGTATCTGCGAAGAAATCTGTAATATTTCATGAATATTTTGGACCAGCCGATAATTTCGGAAAATCCAATTCGAAATATCCAACGAGGCACATTTCAAGTCACGGCTTGCCTCTTTCAATTTCTGGATAAACCGAAAGAGAAGAAGCAAAATATTTTCGAGATCACTTAATCCAGAGCGAAAATGAGTACTCAATTAAGTATGCGCGTGTACTAAATTTGGCAAATGCGTATAATAAAGTTGGTATATGGGTACACGTATATGCGTATTTCGTATACTGTATACTGAACTTAGTATTCGCGTACACTAAACTTCATGTAGGTGTATACTAAATTTACTGTACGCTGAAATATTAAATTTAATATCATGTTGTGCATTCTTGCTTCCATTACATGTACACTAAATCTAGTGGAGATTTTCCTAACAGTGTATAAAGTATTGAATAATAGTAACCGACTTATGGAATGCGTAGTTCTAAGAAACCTATCGGAAAATACACAGTAATACAAGATAATGAACTTTAAATGTAGATGAATTTCATTTTTGCATTAAATTAAGTAAGTCACAAATTTCAACCAGAAATAGAACATAAGTGCAGTGTCTCCTATCTTATATACGAGTAATATGATGGCTAACTGACAGGTATGTTGAATTTAGGATGATTTTCATTCGCGCGCTCTGAAATGCAGTTAGTGCTGGCAGAAAAGCGTGCGCGAAATGCGATGCGGCGATGCGCAAACACTTAGAAGGATTTCGGCGATTTTAGAAGCGGCGCCAAGAGAGCAGATGAGAATGACCAATATGGCGTCGATAGCGCTGGATAGTATCGATCAACACTGAGCTCATGGTAGTCGTTTAGTCAACTTTTCCCATTTTTATATATGTACTCAGGTCTATAACATATTTCATTATGAATAGAATAATCGTACATATGTGATAAAAAAAATATATAAAGAAGGATTGAAGATTTACAAACTGTACCAGATAGCTTCAGATGGATATAAGTGTTCTTTTTCCTTCTACTAACCTCATTGACTTGGAGGATAAAACAACTTGATTTATTAGGCATAATTGAAGAATATATTCAATGCTCACGTTTAAAAAAAACATTTATTACGTAAAATTATTCAAATTTTAATTTTATATTAATTTAATGTTCCTAATAACTGAATGATAGCGCATAAATTTTTATGAATTTCAACAATCTTTCTGTCTGAAATTAACCTATAAAGTACATTTTACGTACATAAAGCAGTTGACTTTCAATGAAGAGCGTTACTTAAAGTCATATTATAATCTTCAGTTGACTTTCAACTGGCGAATGATCCTTTTGCTTACATCTAAATGTCAACCGCCTTTTTTACTGACATTCAGATTCTTATATTACTGTGGACCTAAAGGGATAAATAGATTACAAGCCCATGATAAAAAATGAGGTGGTCAAATAAACCCGCAAAACTCATGTTTAGAAGAATGCTCCTATATGAGAAAGTAACTTTGAGCATTCTGCCGTCGGTTTTGAGCCGTAAATATGTATGAGCATAGTTTTGTAAGACTTTCTTCCAAGTCATAGGCCCTAGAAAAATGACAAAAAAACCTATAGTGCCGTACAAAAGTAGTGATACCGGAAGTTAAGAAAATGGTTTAATTCTCCGACAATTTTTGAAGAAACACGGGTAACTGATTACTGTATACGGCATTTGTGTACTTCACTTTGTATACTTATGCAGTTTCATTATTCAGCAACGCCGTACACATTTGCAAGTACAGGGGTGATTAACCAAGGGTTGTAACTCTTACCCCTAATTAGTATAGGGGTTGGTCATTTGAAGCAACATAAAATTAAGTGATTTTGAAAGTATTTGATAAATATATGACATTTTTCGATATGCCGTAGATTTTTTAGGGAACATATGAGTCTCAGAGGTAAATAACTTTCCCTCCGAAAGAGCGACTTTAGGGTGAAATTGTTTTGTACGGCATCGAAATAGTCTATCTATACTTTAAACAATCATCAATGAAAAGAAAGTGCCGTAAGCCTCTGAAAGTTAAAATTTATACGAAAGTATGTGTAATGTAAAAATAATAATAGTTTAATTCTCTATATACTTTGCTTTGCGGAACAATCTAGGTATATTCAGCTTTTATCAAACTCAGTAAAATTATGTTATCGTAAATGTATCGTAAGATATTATCATTTAATATAATTGAGTGTACTTTTTAGTCATAAATTTCTATACATATCTTCTCTATCCAAATTATAATCATATTTCAAATTGATTTATTTAACTGAAAAATCTGAAAAAAGCTTGAAAACTGACAATAATTGTTTTCACTTTTTGGATATATTATACATTATGTTCCAACTCAAATGAATGTCATTATTGTTTTTATTAATTATTATATATTACAATAATTTTTTGTAATGCCATAGAGTAATTAATGCCCACAAGGGACACCACAAACGTTATCGGCATTTTTATCAGCTGCAAACAATGGTCTACTTTAAAATGTACGGCATCTTTTTTCTTTATTTACCTTTATTACTTTTAAAATAGCGAAAATATTTTAATATATTCCTCCTCTTCTTAAGATACGAGAATTGAACTAATCTTAAAGTATAAGCAATTTAATATTTTTTTATCAATATTTTTATTTGGTACCATCTAGTATAAACGTCTATTAGGTACAACAATAAAATTTGCTAACATTATGTCAAAAAATAAATTTCCGTACATGAATTAATGATCTTACAGCCATAATAATTAGCTAGAAGTTTAAATTCAGTTAATTATTTATTTATACTCACATTGTCCATAATCTTTAGACGGCACAATGATCAAACATACTTTTAAGTGTTACATGATATTTTGAAAAAGATGCCGTACATTTTGCAAAGATCTTATACCATACCGGTCCAATTAAATGGTTAAAACCCCTTAGTTTTGCACCCGCGCACTTGCAAATACTTGCGGCGATGGCGAATAACGAAACTTCGCAAGTATACAAAGCGAATTACACAAATTCCGTACAGTAATAAATTACCCGTATTGCTTTAAAAATTGTCGGAGAATAAAAAAAGTTTCTTAACTTCCCGTAGCACTACTTTCGTACAGCACTAGGTTTTCTACATTTTTTAAGGATCGACACTGAGAGACTTTCTGTTAGAATAAATGATACAAATGAATGAGAATTTATGAGAACGATGGGGTTTGGTCGTCAAAAATAATATTTTTGTTTGAACAAATGGAAAGGATGTTCCATTAACTCTTATAAAAGTTGCGAGAATTTAAC
>JAWWLR010000158.1:35975837-35987337 GCA_035041075.1 Acraspis erinacei | reverse complement strand
CGTAATAAAAAATACAATTTTTAGTTTAAACAGAAAAATAAAAACTTGCTCCCGAGATATTAAGTTGCTGAATACGGGTAAATAAAGTTTGGTGAAAAAAAGTTGGCCAGTTCCGAGTAAATCTACTGAGAATTTTGGGGGTAGAGTTTCATAGGTTTTCATAATCGGCTTTAGATATCGATTAAAAAGAGAATTTTCAATATTTTATCAAAAATAAAAACTAGCTCCCGAAATATGGGGATGGTGAATGAGAAGCAAAAATTTGGATAAAAAGACATTATTCTATTCCGAGAAGATCAATATTTAGTGTGATGGTATCGCACTGAGTCAAACAATGTTTTGCTGAAAATCTAGTAAAAAAATAAAATAATATTTTTTTATCAATATAATTTGATAATTTCCAGAAAAACATTTTCTTTAAATATTACCAAATTTAGATTATATCAAAACTCGTTAGAAAATTACAATTTGGGAAAGCTAAACTTTTCAGTTTTTGCAACTAAACAAAATATTTTTTTAATTAATATCTGTCTGAAAAACCTTCTTTGAGATGCTTTTATGCTTTTCGAATTTTCTCACCATTTTTGGATTGAAATAGTAAAAATTATTCTTAAATAATGTCGGTAATCTTATGATGAAGTGGTCACTAAAGGGATAAAAATGAGATTTCGAAGAACTCCTTTTAACACAAGGTGTATTTAATTTGTTAAGAACTTTTTATGCAAAAAGCCTATTTTCGACCAAAATCTTGGTTATCTAGTTTTGTACTGCCATCCTTCAATAATTCTTGATCGATAGAATGGTTCTACTATTTCAATGAAACAAAAGTAGTTTTTATTGTTTGATTAATGCTCGATTCAGAAATATATATTATTATATTATATAAAAATCTTTTAAATTTTATTATATTAAAAATAATATAAAAATAATGTTAAAAGAATTTAAAAATCCTTTGGAGTTCTTTTGTGATATTACAAATTTTCATAATGTTTTTTTGCATCGCGTTCTTTTTCTCAAAATCTGAGTCTTCATTTTTTCTTCAACCTATTCAAAATTGTTACGATCTCTCTTGTACGCCACTCTGAAGGAAAAAATGTTGTTATCTCGACTTTTTCATATCCTGCATTATTTCCTTTGAAATTTTTATACTTTATGTTTTTGAGAAATTTAAAAAATTTTGTATGCTCGATTCAGAAATATATATTATTATATTATATAAAAATCTTTTAAATTATGTTATATTATATTATTATATAATATAGATATGAAATATATATAGATAATTCTAAATTATTAATTAAATTTATATTATTTAATAGATTTATATTTTAAATAATAATATTTCTATACATTTTCGATAAAATAATAATTATAAGTAAAGTAGCATATAAAGTAAATATTAATATATAAATACTTGTTTCAATTCGTTCAAATTGGACCCCTCATCCAATAATAAGAAAGAATGTAGGAATTATTCTAATCTAAAAATATATATATAGAACAATTACTAGAACTAAAAGTTAAAATTAATATTAATATTATCATAGGAAAATTTAAAATATTTAATTTAATAAAATTTAGTTTCATTAATGATATCAATATTAATATTATTATTCAAATTGCTCATAAAATTAAACAAAAAGAACAATGAGCTTAAAATAATATTAAAGGAATAAAAAAAATCCTTTGGAGTTCTTTTGTGATTTTCCAAATGTTCCCAATTTGAGTTATCATTTTTTCTTCAACCTAATAAAAATTTTTATGATCTGTCTTGTGAACCACTCTGAAGGGAAAAATTTTGTTTTCTCGACTTTTCCATATCCTGCATTATTTCCTTTGAAATTTTTATATTTTATTTTTTTGAGAAAAAAGTTTTAAATTGAGAAAATAAATGGTGTCAAAAATTTAGAAAATGCTCAAAATTTTAATGTTTGATTTTTCGTAATAATTTCAAAAAAATTCACGACAATCTTTTAGGCCGTTTAAAAGGCAACGTTTTTCTTTCTCAGACCTTTTTTATATGGTGCGTTGTTTGGCTTAAAGTTTCAATTTTCGTTTCTTTTTTTGAATCTTGTAAATGCAATATGTCTCAAAATTAACACTTTTTCGGAAAAAATGATTTGGATAAACTTTTGTACTTTCTGAGTACTTCGAATAACTGTGAATAGAATTTTCAAATCTTGAAAAAAGTGGTCTCAAAAATTTTGAAAATGTGCCCAATCGTTCAATTTTTATCAAAAATGTACGGTTAACCAACTCTTCCTTTGTTTTTATGCCTTTGACAAGTGTGCTGAAGCGCAATTGAATCCGATAATTCTTTCGAAAGTTATCGTGTTACAGAGGACAGACATACAGGCACCGACGTAAAAACCACATTTTCTCTCTCAGGGGGTCTCGAAACGTGGAGCTTTCATAAAATTCGCAAAAGTCGATTTTCGCGCAAAATGAATACCTTCTCATACGATGAGAATGTAAAAATTATTATATAATAAAACAAACAATAATTAATAAAAAAATTATCATATATGCCAGGTCCGCCCAACCATCTTACTCACTAATTCGTGACGTCACATTCTATGAGGGTGAGTAGGAAAACCGAGCCCAATCTGGCAAACCTACTTTGTTTATACCGGCTCGATCCAGTTCGTCTAACCACAAAATTGGACCATTATTTGCTTAATCTTTTTATATTCTCATCAGAGAAGGTATTAGATTTGTCTAAAATTTGAGCCCCCCCCCTTTTTTGTCAAATGTCCCCGTTTTGAGACCCCCTGAATCCGAAAAACAGGTTTTTACGAATTTATCTGTCTTTCTGTCCTAAAATAAAGGTCAAGTTCGTTAGCCAGCCATCTTGAATAAAAATTTCAAAAAGTGAGCACATTTTGAAAATTTTTGATACCACTTTTTTCAAAATTAAAAAATTTTCTGTAAGGATCTTCAGAGCATTAAAAAATTTGAACAATTTATCCTAATAACTTTTTTTCCAAAAACCAAAGGTTGCTAGAGTTATAGCATTTACAAAATTCCAAAAAACACACGATAATGAACATTTTAAATCAAATAACGCATGATATGAAAAAAGTCAAGAGAAGAAAAATGCACTATAAAATTATCATAAAAACTTTTGGAAGCTCACGATGAGAATGTGCGCGCGCAGCGGGCAGATTTTTTTTATTGAGAAATTTACAAAAAAATAGTATCCTTTATCCTATATTCTATGTTGAACTTATTTTATTCGATCCTATTCTAAATATAACTTATCTGATCTTTCTTTTTTGATAAAATAATACATATTATTAGAAAAATGGGATTATAAACTAAAATCCTGAAAATGTGTGTCGTAAGAGAAAAATTATCTAGAAGACAGTTGTGACAACTAAAGAATGGAACATTCGCTGACATGAATATATCGTTTGTAAGATAAATTGAAGTACACATAGTATGAAAATGTGATTATGTGGCAAAGAGAACATTATTTCATCTAGAAATTATGAAAAAACTAACCTAATTCAAGTCCGAAATATGCATATAAAATTTACAAAATACCACAACTATCACTACGTCTAATAAAAATAAATTTAACTTCCCCTTGAATATGTTTGAATGTATCTTTCACAATACGCAAATATGCAGGAACAATTAAGTCCCATATCACTGACATTATCTCAATGCAAACTATTGTGTTGTCCGCTCAGATATATTTATCCTTCTTGAGGCCCGTTTCCACCATTTAGGTTTCTATTGCCGCTTAGGGAATTTCAGTAAAATCAACTGGTTTACAGAGAAGCTTTCCTAAATATTTCAATCTAAGGCTTACAAGCACATCACAGTCGCAGAAGGTGTGATGTGCTGTTTTCTCAAGACAGTCGCATTTACAGAGATGTCTTGAGTATCTCTCATCAAAGCTATTGACGGTTTGAAAGAACTTCCTTATGTTATCAAGTTTATGGCGTACCCGGTACTTCTGAGGAATCATAATCGACCTGAATAGGTCGGCAATCCAGATTCTCACATTAAAAAGATGGTAGTGGTCTGTGATCGAAGTGAAGAAAGATACTAGGATCACCCAGTCAATCCTGAGTGCGGATCCTTTATTTGTCGGAAACATTGAAAAGATCGTTACATTAACCATATCTGAAAATAAGAGGGACCCAGATAAAACTCGTTTCTAGACTTCACGAGATTACAAGGATAGTTAAAGAGCAGTTTTACTCGAAACAATTAAGCGACGATGTTGATGTTTAAATGAGCAGCGTAAGCCTCTCCGATTTGTATTTCATCTTAGAAGCTTTAGAAGCTTGATGCTACAAAGTGGAAGTGAATGGTATAAATCAGAAATTCGGCTCTATAATCTACACCATAATTTTTGTAATATCTAGTACAGCGATTTATTTTAAAGGGAATATTGATTATATCTGATTACCTAGGTTTTGTACCAAAGAGCTAGTATCGATTAAAAACGAACTACCAAGGAGGGAAAACACACATAAGCCTATTGTGGCCATTGACAATTGGATGTGATCATAGATTCTACACAAAACCCTACCGGCTCTTGTGATCTGTTTGGATTTTTCTAACTCTCTAATCTACTTGGATTGCCGAACAGATATAAATTCAGATTTAATTTAGACACTCAAATAGGTTAGAATATTAGAAAATCCACACAGATCCTAATAGTAAGTAGGAATTAGTTTAAAAATCGGTGAAACTGTTTGCAGTTTAAAAAAAAACACAATTCAGATTGAGTTTTGTAGTCAAAGTAGGTTATGCTATTGGTTCATCATAACAGATTCTTTTAACAAGCGAGACGTGGTTCACGGTTAGAATTATCTATTTGAGAATCCAAGCAGAATACAATTTTGGTTGTGATTGTCAATACAGTTAGATTACAGTGTTCGAGCATCCAAATTTATCGAAGCAGCAACTAGTAGTTGGTGCGCCGTCGCTAAAATTTAATTTGAAAGTTCAAATTAGTTAGTGCCAGGAAATCCAACTTGGTTACACTAAAAGAGCATCCAAACAGATCCCAGCAGAATGTATTTGACAGTCTAACACAAACCAACAGCATCAAACAGATGCAGTTTTAGAACTTTTCAGGATTTTTTGCCTGCATGTAGGCCAAGAGCATTAGTGATTATTTTTAGAAACGCCTTTTTGTAAAGAGTTTGCTACCTGAAATATTTTTTATCATAATATTGATATAGTTTTCTAAATCCAAAAACCATCGGAATAAAAAATGCCAATGCAAGTTATAAAATGGTACAATTAATATTTTAAAAATTAGACAGCAAGAATCTTATATGGTTTTCAGAGAAAAATATAAATATAAATTTATTTAATAGAAAATATTATGAATTTTTTAATGAGGTGTCGATAAAAAACTATTTAAGAAAATGTCTAACCGTGATCCCAGGACTTTAAACGCTAAAAAGTGTTATTTATATTTTCTTTTTTTAAATGACAAATGTCTTATGTGAAATTAACAATTATGGCAATTAAATTATGGCAGGCATCACTTGAAACAACCTTAGTCTAACTTGATTTAAAGTACTGCCCTGAAACGTGAAACAATAATCCTCTATGCGGGGTCGGAAATTCGCAATGTGTTTTTTTCATGTATCTCATATACTTATGGTTCAGAATAAATAAAAATTATTTTATAAAAGTTAAAATATTCTACCTTTGTAGAAAAATGTTCTAAAACTTGTCAAGACGGCCCTTTTAGAACGATGTTTTGTATTTTTGAAGTTTTTGGCATTTCGAAAAATTTATAAGAAGTTATGGGAAAAAGATTAGTAAACAGGGTTCTGACCTCCCCACTCTGTCGAAGGTGCTACTGAGCACTTTTTAAACAAAAACTCATTTATTTAATTATAAAAACAAAGGGATTTTTTTAGGTATCATTACCGAATAATGCTGGGCATTAGATATGCGGAATAATCACTAAATGGCGTAGCTTCTGACCTCCCCACTCTGTCGAAGGTGCTACTGAGCACTTTTTAAACAAAAACTCATTTATTTAATTATAAATACAATGGTATTTTTTTAGGTATCACTCTTAAGGTACTTGTAGTTTTTAGTAAATCTGCATAACCACTTAGAATTTGGGAACATGTTATTTAAAAAAAATGTCCTTACTTCAATATAGGTTATTTATTTAAAACCATCCAAGGATTTTTATGATTAGAAATAATGTGAAGATCTAAGAAAGAAGCAAACTATATTTCTGAGCGCTATTTCTTAAAAACTTTAGGGTAGTTTTCTACCAATAGGATATATTTCACCTTCTGCAGTGTCATTTTTAACTATTCAAGGTCAAAAATATATAATTTAATTTCTATGCAAAGTTCTGTTCACACCAAATGAAACGCGGACAGAAATGGGTCACCTGCATAATTCAGTGTAAAGACTAAAGAAAAAGATCAAAAAAATAAGAATGAAACCAAAAATACAAACAAATTTTATTCCATTTAAAGTTATATTTTGTTTCAAATTTATTTGTATGATGAAGCAATTCACATGAGCCCTTTAAAGGAAAATCGTAAGAAAATGAAATTGAAAAAATGTACTGCGAATTTTATTGAGACATTATTTCGTGTTATTTCAGACACTATTTCATGTTATACAAAGAATTAAAATGTTTTGGAAATCCAGACAAATAATTGTTCAATTAAATATTAAATTTTCATCTTTAAGGATCTATACAAATCTATACAAAATCTATACAAAATTGATTTTATCCTCCAGATTCTTTTTACAGTTTCGAAAATCACTTAAAACGGTTTAGATTTGTTTGCAATCTAATCTGAAAATTAATTTTTCTTTAATAAAAAATTATTACAATTTTTGACAGAAAACTTCATCAAAAATTCTTAAAATCTTGTCAAAACTTCTGAGCCTTGCAAATATCTTTTAAAATTATTAAAAAGTTTCCTACATTTTTTTTTTCAAATTCCGCATGATTAAACGATTTATCTGAAAATCTCCCGGGTTATTATTGAAATGTTTGAACATCTTTTTAAATTTTTTGAAATCAATGTAAATTTTGTAGTAAAAATAATTTTTTTAAACAAAAAATTATCTTAATTTTTGACAGAAATTGTAGGAAAATTTGGCATCTTCTCTTGAAAGCTCTCAAAATTCTTAAAAAGCTTCTAACTTTTTCTTCAAAAGCTTCGAAAATCTACATTTTTCTACTGTTTTTAATCGTTTCGATTTTTAAATGATTTTTAATCTTCTTAAAACGTCTAATATCTTCTAAACATACTCCAACTTCTTTGTTAATTAGATCATCATGGAAAGTAAAAAATGTTTGTGCTAATAGCTTCAACATTCCATTTAAAAATATAGGAAATCATTTAGAATGTTTTAAAACCTTTTCAAATTTCTCTTTAAATACATATTCCAAAATCAGAAATAATTTGAAATTAAAACGGTACAATTTGTTTGAAATTTTTTGAAACATTCCTAATATTAAAATAATTTTTTAATCTTTTCAACAATATCTTTGAAAATAATTCAGTTTTCCTACAATTTTTTTATAATCGGTAAAATAATTCTTTTGTAAATCTTTCGCATTATTTATCGACATATTTTAAAATCTTCAAAATCAAAAAATAATTTTGTGAAATAAAACCTATATCATATTGCATTTTACTAGAAATGGTATTTTCGTTGTACATCATTTTTTTTACGTGTAACAACCTTTTTTTGTACCGCTATCGACATTTCATAAACTTTGTGAATTAGTCGATTCTACGTTTATGACCATGATTTAATATTGCTCATTTCTTTAAAAGTGTGAAAAAGTTTATGAATTGTGGTGTGTTATAAAAATGTTAAAAACAGAATTATTTCCGATTACATTATTTTTAAGGGGCTAATTTTGCGGAAACATCGTAATGCTAGTCAGTGCATACATTTTATCATGTTATAAAAAGTTTTATTTGGAAATTATGATTCACAAAATTAATGGTGCAAAAAATTTGTCCTTTTTATTAATATATAACAAAAATAAAAACAGCCACTTAAAGTCATAATCACGTAGTATCGCAACCAATAAAGTTTTCCATATAAATAATTGCAATTTCACAAGAAAAAAAATAATGCATCAAATTTTTAATATCATGGTCAAATAGAAAATGAAATCTTAAACACAGAGTAAAATATAAAGAATGAACACCCTTGTGAAATTGATTTGTATCACACTCAAAAATGTATACGATCCAGCCGCTCAATATTGAAAATAGTGTAAAATCTAATTTACAATTAAATATTATTATTCCAAACTTCGTTCCATTAGTATTCAAGTTCTTTTTTTTCAAGTTTCATTTGCTCTACTGACATTCTTTTTACTAACTATTTTCCGCCATACTTTTCTGTCCTGGCATAGTTCTCTAGGTTCTTTCACATCCATGCATTTTTTCATTCAGGCTCTCGTGTTTCTATGGCTTCTTATGTCTCTTCTAACTAGAGTCTTATTCACATCTTCTAATCACTCTTTCATCGGTCTTCTTCTGGGCGCGTTGCCATTTACTTTACCTTGATACACTTGTTTCGTTAGACGTTCATCTTTCATTCTCTCAACATGCCCGAACCATCTTAACCGATTTCTTTCCCATGTGTCAACTAGCGTATCTTTCGCAACACAATCTTTAGGAATTATCTCCTTACTCACTTTGTCCATCAGAATCTTCCCGCATGTTATGCTCGCTACCGTATATGCCAGTCGGTACTAGAAGAACACAAAATAGTTTAAAGCGCCTACGCTGAAGAGAGCTGAACAATAAGCTCTATGAAGGAATTGAACTATGTCTGCATGATCTTAAGGCAACGTAACAAGTGGGTCACGTGACCAGATTCCTAACATACCGACATTTCTTTTATTTCCTAACTTACATTCTCACGAAGCCCCACATCGCCTTGACAATTTGGGCTAAGAAATAAGAAGCACTAAAAAAGTGGGTCTGGTCCTAACTTCTAATAATTATGAAACAAGAAAAATTATTTGCAAAAACAAACTTTTTTTCTAATTATGCAAATTTAGGGACAGCTCCACCGTTCTTAGTGCTTCTTATTTATTATCCCAAATTTTCCACTCGAGGTAGAACTTCGTGTGCAATATGTTAGAAAATAGAAAAAATGTAGGTGAGTTAGGAATCTGGTCACTTGACCCACTGATCACACGGACTTACATCCATGCCTTCCCACTTTTAACCTGGTCTGCCATTGCCTGAATCTCTATGCACAAAATATATTTCACAGAGCATATCTGGATCAATTTTTTTTCTTGACTACTATTTAATGTTTGCCAAATGATTTATCAAATTTAATTTAATTATTTCTGCTTGTGTTATTACGTTATTTATTTAAATTAACCTTTCCCTGTATGATTTTTCTACTATGGTTTGATCGGTTTGACCTTCCTCTGATCTAAGTGTTTGCTTTCTGGTTATTTGAAATACTGAATTGCCTTTATTTCTTTCGCTGATGTTGCTTTCTCAACATTTCCATTTTAATCTCTGCACCGTTTCAGGCACGTGTAATTATACACCTACATTTTTTCCCTCCCTTACTTAACCCGTTTATTTCATGAGGCTGTTTTGACGCCATTGGGTAATCATTGCTTTGTCTTGTTCTCGAAGCAACATAGGTCTCACAAAACTCTTTTGTCCATTTTCTGGGGTGTTTCAATAACAGACGTCCCGACTTTTACTAAATACTTGGCCGATTGATAGTTGTACCTTACTCAGGCAGCAATGGACATTAGCGTACGGACTCTCGTGGTCACGAATGCCCTCAAAGGCTCCGTCCCTAATCTGCTGGGTGAATTGTAGAGGACTCTTGTTCTCCTGGGGGAACTTTAAACATCAATTTCTGACCAAGGTTCACAGCATAATGGCCAGGATTCAACTACAGATAACCCTGTACTCACAACGACAAGCCAAAAATGAAGGGGTTGCCGTATTTTTGCAGGAGCACAATATCAACTTGGATAGCGTTTGTATTCCGCCATAATGGGTACCGCAATCGCAACCCTTATACTCAAAACCGGCAATAGAGGCCCAGATGGTGACTCAGGCGTTATTCTAAATTAACTGGAATAAAAAAGTCGGAGTGGTCATTCTAACCAGTCCATCCGGTAATCTATTATGTCAAACAGTGGCTAGTATTTTTTTTAAATTATAACCATCAAGTCAGTGTAGGATGCAATTAAAAGCCAGCATTGAGAGTTTGCCGGGTCTGCGAGCCAACAACTCATTTATTTAATTGGGTCGCTCGTAGCACGCAAATCTAGTTGTCGATTATACAAAATGGCAAAGTTATTCTCTGATATTATTTATAGTACTTTTAGTGCAAGCTGAATATGATTTATTATGCCATTTACCGAATAATGCTGGGCATTAGATATTCGGAAGAATCACTAAATGGCATAGCTTCTGACCTCCCCACTCTGTCGAAGGTGCTACTGAGCACTTTTTAAACAAAAAATGGGAGTGATACAGAGATAATCTGCATGGATGTTTCTTGGGAAAATCAAATTCCTAAATCAACCATACTGTCTTAACTATACCAGTATTCGTGTACCTTACACCTATATGGAACGAAATAAAAATACACCAAGTTGAGAGGAGAACATTTTTAACTAACTCACACAAAATGTCTTAACCAAAATAATATTACAAATAATGCTCAAGCATTTCCTTCTGTGTGTATCTTTGAACATCACTTTTCTCGAGTATCGTGTCGCCCACATGCAGGAATAATGCCGTTTAAAATTCGGGATGTAAGACTGGGGCTTTCTCTGGTAAGAGGGGGCGCTTCTTTCCCCATACCCATTAAAATGAGGAACCCTATAGAAACTCGTATTTGTTCGCAGAGCTCTTCATCATATATGAATCTGCCTATAATATAGCCATGTTCTTGATGTTTTTTAAATAATGGACTAATAAATCGTCCATTCTTCCATCCAAAGATTGCAGGACCCCTTTTGATTATAATAGTCTCTGCGTCGAAAGGTACGTATTGATCATTAATATACCGTAGTAACGTTCTTAATCCTTGTGCAGGGTTTCCTGGATATTGTAATGCCACGACAGAAGCAGAGTCAAGAAATTCAGGTAGATTGCCATTATGATCTTCGTAAGATCTGTTAGCGTGGGAACTTCTAGTCGGCGAACTGGAATCTGTAAAAAAATGGAAACGGGTCAATTTTAATGTTATGGAATTAGTTAGTGAATTTTTTTACCGATTCTTTTTTTTTTTTTAAAGAAAAATCTTTGAGTTTTGAAAAAAATATTCGATTAGAGTTTTCCCACAGAAATCGGTATTTTTAGAGAAAAATTATACATTTTCAAGGAGGACAAGTTCATTTACATGTTGTAACAATTGTAGATTACGTCAGTTTTTGAAACAGAAATTGGTGTTAAAAAACAGTCTTTCGATTCTAAAGAAAAAATTTGCAATTAGTAACAATTTTAGGTAATGTTAACCTTTCTTT
>JAWWLR010000158.1:35936268-35951652 GCA_035041075.1 Acraspis erinacei | reverse complement strand
AAAATAATTAATTGATAGAAATTGTTTCTAACATATATCTTTATGAACAAAGTCTTTTATCTAGTTTGATTAAAAAATATAGTGCTAAAAAGTGAGTATATAAATAATTTAAGTCAAGTAGCACACGACAATAACCTATCGAGGGCCAGCAGAGGGAAAGCCTAGATTTTTCTAGCTAGAAAATCTCTCTGCGGCCTCGTAAGAGCCAATATTTAGTTTAGGCATAAAGAGGCAATTTCTACCAGATATCAGGCAAAGGAACTGGAAAATGTAAAAAGATGCAAATCAATGGGAATCGTTGATTGATTTATTTCAAGGTTTAATCGGATTTCTAATTTCGATAATTAACTGGCATCATTTGCACAAAACCTCGCCAAATGAAAATCACTTTACGGAACGTGTCCTTATTTTACAAATTGATTAAGGAATTACACTCTGGTGTGAAATCACTGGTATATTCACGTCGTGTCACGTTGGATTTACATAGGTAAATCGATTCATGTGATACAATGTGAATTTTGTACAAGTCCTGTAATTTTACAGGATATACCACGATGCACTAATACAATCCGATTGTCGTTCAGAAAAAATATAAACAAACACGGTATGCACAAGAAAGTTCCATATATAGTGCACCGCGAGCGAGGATTCTGATACGCAACAATGTGGTATGCGCGCGCTCCGCGCAATAATCTTCCTCATTGAAATAGTAAAGTGACTTGACTAATTCATTAGTAAAAATGGTAAAAATGACTAATTAGTTAGTTAAAATTCGATCTACTAATTGAAAAAGTAAAAATTCTACTAATTCAGATATAGAGAGTAGGCTTTCATCCTCACACTCTACTCTTACCTTCCACACAAAGTCCGCAAAAACTTCTAACCCCCTGTCACTGCACACTTTCTCCTACCGCCACCAACATGCTATTAACACTTTGTGTTAGGGCTTTTGAGTTCATTTTCAAACACGCAGAATATGCTGTTTCAGCTAATGTTAATACGGAAAATAATAAATGTTCATTATAGAATTAAAGAAAAAAACATTGTTTATAAGAATTATAGTATGGCGGCTTTATGGTTTTGTGGCACAAGGTACTTAAAATTTGTGACAGAAAAAAACTTCTTGCAGGAATTGGAACAAAGGGAAACCACATGTGACACTCGCCTAGAAGAAAGGGGGAAAATGAAACGTGTACAAGTAAGTTTTGCTGTTGTTTAGAACCGCTCTTGCTATCTTATGATTTAAATATTCTTAAAAAAATTAATATTCTCCGGTAAATAGAAATGGGTTCATGAGAGTTCCGTGGATATGTCAGCGACAAGTGTGATAGTACGCACGTCAGAAAATGTCGTTATTGAGACCACGGGAAACACTAATGACGCGAAAACCAGAAGCGTTCATAGCAGCTGCATATCGGAAACAACGGCGGGGGGAGTCATCATTGATCCATACGAATTCAAAGGATCATGCAGTGAAAGTAATAACACTCAGGAAATGAGTGTTGATGAATCTTCAAGTTCAGAAAGTAAAAATGTAAGTAAAAATATCATTTGGTTGGTAATAAATAATAATCATGTGACGTTTCTTTGTATAGGGTTCTGTTTATTCAGTGGAGATACCACTCAACGGAAATATTGCATTGAGTCTTCAACATAATGAAAAAAACTTCATTAATAATAATTATGAACATCATAAAGTCAATAATGAGTTGACCTATTCCGAAAGAGGAAGCGACTATGAAATAAATTTTAATGATGAACTTGATTCATCGAAAAATGAGATCACTGATGATGAAAGGGACAGTGACTTCAATATAGATGATTGCTCAGTAAACAGCCATTCATTATCCCAGTATACTGATAATGATAATAATGATCATGATGATGATGATAATAATGATGATGATGATGGTGATAATGATGATGTTAATGATGATGATGATAATAATGATCATATTCATGATGATGCTGATGATCATGATTGTGATGATGAAGCTGGTGATGATTATGATGTACATACCGGTATTTCATATAACCCAAATAATGCAAGGTCTAGAAATTCGAAGGTGAGAAAATTATATTTAAAAGTTAAAAAAATAAAAACATAAATTTAATTTCACTAATATTGTAGGGGAAAAAACAAGAGGAAAAGAAAGCATGGTGTCCATTTTGTTCCGCGGATATTCCTTCAAAAAATTACGGAAGACACCTTGAAACTCGCCATAAAGACGAACCAGAAATTCAATACATCTTAGAATTCCCGGCAAAATCTAAAGAAAAGAGGAGGGCTTTGCAATTGTTTAGGAATAAAGTTAATTTTGATTTGTATATTAGTGGAGAAATAAGGCCATACAGGAACACAGCTGACTCCGAACCAGACCTTTACTACCCGTGCATTTACTGCAAAGCTATTTTTACAAGTAGTTATTTACCACGCCATATTGAAGTATGCCTCAACGTCGAGAATCCGGAAAATGGAAAAAATGCAGTAATAGCAGCTCCCCATCATAGCTACATATCGGAGTCACAAACATTGGTGGCTTGTTCGAAGGATCCAACTAATGTTATCTCCAGATTGGCCGTTAAGGAACAGGTTTGTGCAACATATATTACAAAATAAGAACCATTCCAATGACGAAACCAACCCTTTATTTACCTTGCATCTGATTAAAATAATGCATTAAACTTTTAGGTTTTTAATATAATGAAGGCAGATGCAATATCATTTGAAGCAAAAAAAGATCTTCTTATAGCCCAATATGGGGAATGTTATTTAAAGAAACATAAACGGGAACGCAAAGAATATGCATGTAGCAACAGAATGCGAGAAATTTCTAGGCTTTTAATAACATATCGAGGAATTGTCCATGATGTTAATGGTACCATTCCTCTAAAAGATGTTTTAAAAGCCAAAAACTTTGATCAACTTCTCACCGCTACACGCATAGTTTCAGGATACGATCCTTTGAACAGAAAGTTCAAAGCCCCCAGCTTAGCAATGCACATGGGCACCCATTTAAAAGATATTTGCGATCTCCTCGAAACTTTAATTATAAAACAAAGTTCCGGGTTCACATTCAAGACAAAAGAAGAATGTGAAAAATCATTAAACGATATAAAAAATTTAAAGAAACTCCTCCAGTCTTCGTGGAATATTGAAATATCTTCCCTTGCAAACAAAGATTTGCAAGAGAAGAGATGGAGTAAGCCACTGCTTGTGCCACTGGTTAGTGACATTAAATTGTTCAGAGAGGAAACTCTCAAACTTGCCAGGGAATGCGAAGAGAAGTTCGATTCTTGCTTGGACGATGTGAACACCTACAAGACTTACGTTCATTGCATACTTGCTTTAATCATACTCTTCAACCGAAGAAGAATTGGCGATGTGCAGTATTTGAAAATTGACGAATATAAGACAGTAACAAGGTCAAATTTTACAGATTTTAAAAGTGTACTGACCGAGTCGGAGAACATTTTAACCCAGAAGTATAAAAGAATCGAGGTAGGCGGAAAACATTGGAGACCGGTTGTAATTTTGGTGCCGCAATTGTTACAACAATCAATGGAGGTCTTACTTCATCAAAGAAAAAAACATTTACCTGCAGAAAATCATTATGTTTTCGCACTGCCGAATAGTAGGGTAAAATATGGGCAAGGGGACGTGGCGATTCGCTTTCTCACAAAAAGAATTAAACTGCAATATCCTGAAGCTATTTCGAGCAACAAATTGAGAAAGCAGATCGCCACAGTTGCTCAAATTTTAAACATGACGAAGGAGGAAAGTAGACAATTTTCCAAATTTATGGGGCATAGTGACAAAACCCATGCCGAATTCTACGAGTAAGATTATATTTTATTTCAGAAATGTATTTATAAATTTAATTTCGATAAATATATTTTATGATTCTTTTTTTATTTTAAGGCTGCCAGTCGACATATACCAAACAGCTAAAGTGTCGAAATTATTATTGATGATGGAGAAAGGAACATTGTCTGTAGAATATAAAGGCAAGTCCTTAGCAGAAATTGAGTTGGATGAAAACTTAGAATATGCGGACGAATGTAATGAAGGTAAATCTTTAAATTCTCATTTTTATTATGCAAATTTTCGTTTCTAATTCCGACATCTTTATTCTAGATCCAGTAGAAAACAGGTCGAGATTTGAGAACTGTATATCAAACGATGGCGCATCTTCCTCTAAAGGTAATCATAATATAGAAGATAAAATTGTGATACAGGAAATTAATTTATTAGTCATTTTTTTATATGCTTTAAAGTTAAATGGATTATTCACTTTGTCGAATTACAAACTAATAGTTTAGGGTAGAAAAATAAGAGAAATAGAAAACAAAACAATTAAAATTGTGACTTGTACCTAATCTAGTAATATAACGGAAAATTATTTATTTTTCAGGTGATAACTTACAGATCGAGGCGAACTTCGATCCACCCGACAGTCCAGTATCAAAGAAAAAGAAAATAACAAAAACTGGTAAGTATAATTATTGGTACAAAGTTTTGGGCAATCACATTAAGGCATACATTTGATTTATACAAGTCGTTTATTCAGTCAATTGTAAATTAAATTTAACTCGTTTTCTGGATTTTTTTCAGGTTGGTCGACACAGGAATTGGATTTGATCCAGGATAGTTTCAATGTACTGATAAAAAAAGGAAATTATCCCTCTTCCCAACAAATGCAATCATTTATTAAAAATACCGGGATTCATAGGAGTGTGCAACAAATAAGGTCGAAGATTCAGCACCTAATTGGAAAAATATCTAAATAGTACCACGTGTAGTGATACTATTACAGTGATACTGATGCAGTGATTCTGAAGTGAAATAAAAATTTACATTAAGGGTAGTTTATCCTCTTTGTTTCTAAAGGGGGTGATGCCACTTCATTAATAATTTAAAAGTAAAATTTAACTTGGGTAAAAATCAGAAATTTTTGTGATATCAGCCACAGGGGTTGTTAACCCCCGTTTAAGGGGGTGATTGTTTAAAAATAATTATTTCACTGCAATATAATAACATAATTCCTGTCTAAAAAAAGTTCACACTGCCTTTTAAATTATTAATTTCACGGAAGATGTTACTTCTCAAGGAATTATTCAAAAAATTTGAAGGGTAATTTCACCTCTTAAATACGAATTTGGGTACGTACAAAAAAATACGCGAACCTTATTTTGGTATTGCTTTGAGACATGCTTCAGAAGTAATCAAATCGTAGGCAAACATTTGGGTAACCTTCCTTGTGAATATTATGTAAAAGATATTAATTATAAAAAATATAAATAAAATCTTGTAAGAATGTGCACAACAAAAATTTTTTAATAAATTTTGAGAAGCCATATTAGATATTGTAAAACTTCGTGGTATTGAATGTCATAAGCAACATGCTTTTAATAAGAAAATGCTGCGTATGGTCATGGATGGTCCAATACAATCTCGCCAAGTTGTATAACCTCTAATGTGACTTTATTTAAAAAAAAGTTTCTTTATGTATTTTGTTTTCAATATTTTATTGCAAATTTTGATCGATTTTTATAATTTATATCGTTTTATTTGGCAGAGTTTTTGCATGGCAGATGATTTAGGCTAATTATTGAAACAAGCCGTGTACGCTACCTTTTGTTGGAAACTATTCTTTCAAATTTGAATGAAAAAATTTTTCCCTTTAATTACGCATCTAAAATAAGTCGAAAATTGTAGTGAACAAAAGTAAAAAACGGGTTTTGACTTTTATTTTTACTATTTCTTAACTAAGGCTATAATTGTACAATTTATAGTTCATAAAAACGGAAATTTATATTTAAGAATTTCCTAAAAATTCTTAATTTATTAAATTTATATTATTAAACGATTTCTACCGCATAATAAATAGAAAATAATATAAATTTTTTTAAATGATTATTCTTCTAAATCTGTTGAACATTTAAGAAAACATCGTTATTTTTAAACAGCAACTAACGTTAGTCAATATAGGGGAAATGGTTGGCGGATATGATAACAATAAATTAATGAAAACAAGTTCTTCTTTTCAAGATTACTTCCCTAAAATGATTTATATTAAACTTCGGCTTTATAGGAAGGAAATAGTGTTAATGGATAATATTTTCATGAAAATGATACTTTTTTTAATGAATCTATTTGGCAAAAAACATAGAACACGATGACCTTTAAAAGATGGTCGCTCTTTTTAGATTCCGAAAATGTGCTATTTGTAGAATTCATTTATAGTTTTGATAGATCTTCGCACAAGTAGATTGCAAAATTCACGTTGAAATTGATTCTGCTTATGGTTTACAAATAAAAAAGTACTATTTTCATGTTGAAAAAGAAAAAAATATGTGTAATGCGGAACACAGGACACTATGAAGGTGTTAGGATTTTAAAGATTTTTCTCATACTGCAGCAAAAATGAATAAAATCAAACTATATAGGAAATAGAAGTGTGTCTTGCAGGTTAAGAAACCGTTCGATTTAAAAAGCTGTGTTAGTACCTATCAATTAAAATTTTTCTGTATGTTCTGCGCAATTTGTATCGACATCAGTAGATTCTAGGATAGATTCTAGTTTAATTTAACGCCTGTATTATAATTTTATGCATAGAAATTATTTTCTGATTCAATTTTTGTTACAAGAAATGTGTCTCATAAGTCATTGTTCTTATTCCTATTCTTCGACGTCAATAAATAACGAGGACATCAAATCTGAAGATTACTGGAAACTTTCTTTGACAGAAAATACCTTACACTATTTCCTTTACTTTAGAATATTAGCTTATGGTTTAGAGATTTTCGAAGCTAGTAAGAACTTGTAATTTCGGCTAGTTAAGAAGCAATCATAATGTGCAGCCTCTATGTTTTCCTTCATGAGTATCACACAATAAAATGTTGTTATCTTTTATTTTTTCACAAGAAGAATACCATACATGGGCAGCAGTTGAGTACACAATTTCCCTTTTTAAATAATAGTTTCACATTTCATACTGTTGTTTGGAAAAAGAATTTTTTTCCAATCTCAAAAACTAATAATTATTATGTTAATTAGCCTGTTCCAAATTGTTTTTTATAAAATTTTTATGTATAGCGCCCGCTATTTTCTTTGAGTCCACACCAAAATTATTGCGTTTTAAAAAATGATATTTACAGATTTGCCTTTTTTTCTTCGAAAATATCCAACTTTCGTGCAAAATCCTGTAAAAAACAAGAATCCAACGACCAAATTTGGTACACAAGAAACAAATAAAAAAGGCAACAATTACCGCATTTTTTGTTTGTTTTCGACCAAATTTGATCCTTGGATTCTTTTTTTTACAGGAGTTTGCATCAACTTGAAATTGGACGTTAAATAATATTTTAAATTTGGATTTTAATCGAATTTTAATTTCTTAAATTTGAATATCTACCTTTTTCTAATTTTCAGTTAGAGGCAATAATCAATTAAAATTAACAGAGATAATTGTTATTATTATTATTTATAATTATCTTTTCCTAGAGTAACGCTCGATAGATGCAGTTTTATCTGCATTTTTCGAATTTTCGAATCCAATATTTTTTTGAAGTTTTTCTGAAATTTTGTGTATTTTTTACTCCATAGTTATAATGAAATTATACACAAAGACTAAGAAAAAGTGTTTTAAAGATAGTATTCCTTTTATCTTAACAAAGTACTTTTAATATGTTACTAATGTTTTTAATGCATTAATTTAAGAAAATAATGTTTCACAGAAAAGCTACATTTAATATGACCCGTATAGAAAATTTCAAGAATATTTTAAATACTATATTCTCCTTCGGAAGAAACTATCAACAACAAAAAAGATATTTTCACAAAATTATTAGCTCTGATTTTTGTTATTATTTGCTCCTAACTAAAAATTAAAAGAAAAGTTAAAATTTGCATTAAAAACCATAACTTTCTAGAATTAATATAAAAAATAGTTACAAACGATCATACATTGTTTAAACAATTAATTTTATTGCACTTCATTAATTATTAGGTCAGTTTAGGTGAAAAGTGGACCAAAAGTTGAAAATTACAGAAAAACCCATAACTTTCTGGCATTACTATTAGAAAAAATATTTATAAACAATAAAAATTGTTTAAGCAATTAATTTTGTTATATTAAATTAATTATTAGCTCAGGTTAAGTGAAAAGTGGACAAAAGTAGAAATTTTCTGAAAAAAGCTGTAAGTTTATAGCATCATTTGCAGAACGTATTATTAAAATTAATTAAAAATTGTTTAAACAATTTTGTTTCTTAATTTACCTTAATTATGACCTAAATGATGTTGAAAAGTGAAAAAAGTGGATATTGTTTTTAAGAAACGGCAAATGTGCAGCATTAATAATAGTTCCGAGATAATGTTCTTCAAAACAATAATAAATTGTTTAAAACATTATTTTTATTAACTGAAATCATTGATTTACTCATTTTACTTGATCGAAAGATCACGATGATATGTGGGAGGCATGGATGCAGGTAAGAGCATTACGAACATACCTCACAGACGCGGCAACATCGCGTGAGGCGAGAACGTACAGACTATATAAACTTCCATATATACAGGTGAGGTGACAAGTACCTGCGCGTATCTACAAATATATATCAAATTTCAAAATGGGAAATTGTTACCCCTCTCTTGAGAAACGTATTTAGGAGGCCCCCCTTAAGCAATATATGCATACCAGTTTTAAATATTATAATGGAGAATAGGTGAGGCGACAACGTAGGGTGTACATAGCGGAGGCGACAACGCACAGCCTATACATATATATATATATACTTATATATATATGAAACTAATTATTGTTTCATGAAAA
This sequence comes from Acraspis erinacei, assembly GCA_035041075.1. Taxonomy (NCBI): domain Eukaryota; kingdom Metazoa; phylum Arthropoda; class Insecta; order Hymenoptera; family Cynipidae; genus Acraspis; species Acraspis erinacei. The sequence continues at coordinate 35,942,815 of JAWWLR010000158.1, read as the reverse complement.
TGAATCTGTATATGCATGTAACTTCCAATCAGAAACCTTGAAAAGCTCTTAAAAAATTCTTCGGAGATATTAAAATTAGCTTGAAATTTTTCAAAATTTTAAATGCTTTAAAATCCCTATAAGTGTTTGAAAGTTATTGTAAATAAATTATTTGAAACCCATTAAAATATTTAAAAATTCCCTGAAATAGTATGAAATATGATGATATTCCCTAAAATCCCTTGATGTATTTGAAGTTCTATGAAATCCTATGAAATCTTTTGAGATGCTGTGTAATTCATTAAAATACCTTATTGATAGCCTTAAATATACCCTTTAAAATATTTGGAAATTTTAATTATTTTTTTTTAATCCCTACAAATTGTAACAAATATACTCAAATGTTATAATTCCTATACATGAAACCCTTCAAAATCTATCGAAATTCTAATAAATATCTTAAAATATTTGAAACTCTCTTCAAATCTTCGAATTTCTACGAAATCGTTAATTTTTATGAAATTAATTGAAATTTATACATATATTTTTAAATGTTTGGACATTTTTTATATCAATTGAAATCACAAAAAGTACCCTGACATTTTTCTAATTCTCTTAAAATTTTATCAAAAATATTAAATCTCAGGCTGCTTTGTAAATATTATTAAAAAATCGATGCCTCGAAAAAATGAATAAAACTATAATTTTATGCAGGTAATTATTTGCTTCACTAATTTTATTACAAAGAATAATAATGGAATGTTCATTTACATATTTAAGTCTCAAAAAGCAGATCTACATGTACTTGAAAATTATAATTATTACATAAGAGCGTACTACTCAATCTCTGAAATAACTATTTTCAAACTTATTGTAATTATTATTAAAAAAATATTTTATATTCATCTTAAGTACTTTCTTACCATTTAATTTAAAATCGAATAATTCGAGCTGTTTGATTTTCACCAGCATAAATTTAAATTTTCTTTAGAAGTGATTACAAAACTGAATCTATGCAGTTTACGTTATAGAGATAAAGAGGCGAGCAAACTTACTAGATAAAATTTTATGAAATCACAAACAAAGGAATCTGTTCTTTCATCTTTATTACTTTAGTTTTCGTCCAGAAGTCCTCTTAGAGAGAAAATCTATTTATTCAAATGAATGCGTTACCATAGAAGTTCATCCTCGTGCAGCGTGCACTACCAATGAGCCCTAGAGGCGATTTTGAGCAGAGACTTCTTTAAATGAATTTTCACGTCAAGTTTCAAATAAGCTCGTGGTCTTCTACATAATAATTTTCAAAATAATTTAAAAGAAGAACCTGAACCTTATCTAAAAAAATTCATAGAAGGAAATTATCCAAATTTCGCACTTGTTAATATTGTATACTCAATTGTTTTTAGGATAGGTAAATGACTTCATGTCGCTGTTTTCAGTTTACTCGTTCCATTTTTCTGGAATTTTGTAAATTGCGATATACAAATGAAGAATTTTAGCTCTAAAATTTATTTTTAAAAGAGAAAATTTAAATTGCATGTCATTCTTAAATAATCTATCACTAAAGATTTACAATGTTTTGCACTATCAATTTAGTCAATTAAAATGTCCAAATAAGTCATTTTGAATGATAAAATTTATTTCTCAATGTTTCTAAACGCAACTGATAGTAGTGTACCGATATCCCTGCTTGATCACTTAACTATGCGAGACAGGTTTTGTTCCATGCTAAGTTATCGACAGTCGATATAATCTTTAATCGGTGATGCAGATCAATGATTCACACCACATGCGAATATTTTACTTTCAGTTTGTTAACCCTCTCTTAGAAACTATTTACAGTCTTTAAGAATATAATTTCGCGTTTTTTTCTAGCAATCATTACAGATTAAAAAAATATTTACAAGTTATTAAGGATTTTAAGGATATGTTAACATTTTTACAGGAAAAACATTCAATTTTATAGAAGACTGATCATTTCAAACAAATATTGTTTTAGAGTTTTTTTCATAAAAAATTGACAATTCTAATAAAAAATAATTTTATTTGACCGGAAATCGGTTCTTTCAATCAAAAATTATTAATCTTCAATAATACAATTTCAAATTTCAAAAAAATTTAACTGGAAATTATGATATTGGTTTTCATCATTTCAAAAAATATTGTCCTTGATTTTCTTTGCCATTATTTCAGATAAGGATACTATCCCATACAAAAAATTGGTAATAATGTAAATTTTATATTTTAAATCCAAAACTAAAACTAAAACTATAAATTGAAAATTTTACAATGGAAGTAAAAAACGGTTAATATGATAAACATCAAAGTGTTCTCAGACTGCTGCTCTCACAGAGATCCGCAGAAAATATACCTATTAGCATTGCGACCGCCTGAGAATATTCCTCCTCAGAGATTTTCCTGGCTTAAGTTTTCCTCTGATGAGCCAATTAACAATTGGCGAAGCTCTTGCCAGATCGAGAGGTTCAGAATTGAAGGGTATTTCTTTAGTTACCTTAAAGGCGATTTTCTCAACTTTAAATTAATTAGTCGATAATTGAAAAGTTATGATAATGCTGGATTTTTTTCCATCGAAACAAGAAATTATTCTTGATATAAAATTTTTTGTATTTAATAGTATATATTATATAGAAACAAATATTTTTAAATGGCCAGGTCAATACATTTATTAGTTGATGAAAATTAATTTCTTCACCTTGGAATTATTTCAGTTAATATTTAGTAAAGGTGAGCGGTTAGATTTTTGGATTTTGGGCAAAAAGGTTTATATTCGGATATACTTAACCGCATTGATATTAAGTGAAAACAATTTTAAACAGCACATTTCCGATAGATTTTTTATGGCTCTCACTTTCAAGGCCGTGAAGAAATTTTTTTCAAGATAAATTAAATGTCATTAATTATATTTTAGGGCAACCTTCTTCTGCAGGAGTTTTCTTATTTTCAAACCAATAAAAAAATTTGGTCAAGTAATTTTTTCGTCTAAAGATGTACTTACATTCATTTTTGAAGGTCAATTAAAAGATTTTACAAAATATACTTTTGATCAAGGAAAGAAGTGGATGGAAACCCTTTTGAAACAATGGAAAACAAATTCGTTTCAATTGATTTTAAAAGAATAAAATTCCTTCGGAAGAACAGTTTCCTTGAAACAGAGTTGAAAAAATATAATTTCTGGAAGATAAAAGGAAATAAATTATTTTCTTTATGACCTCGAATGTGAGAACCCTAAACTTTATTTCAAGACCAAAAATAAGATTCAAAAAAAGCATTTAATAAAAAAATTCCTTATTTAAAAAAAAGGGTAACATTTTTAATTCAATTAAGAATAGTAATAACTATTGCATTTGACGTAAAAAAATCGATTGAAATAATGTAGTTTAAAATCATGGTATCAAACAGGAAGGCGGGTTAAGTACATCCAGAAAAAAAACGATTACTGGTGAAAAATGTTACCATAGCTTAAAATTGTTTAAATATCACAAATTTTATACCGAATATATGGATTTCCATAAAAAAACGCAAGCATAATCCAAAATTGTTTAAAAAAAATTTATCTTCTTTGAAATCCAATGATTATTTATCATTGATACCGGTTTTCGGCAGAATACATAAAAATGCTAAATTTAATGACTCTGGATGATAATCTAAAAAATAATCATATTCTTATAATTTTTGTAATGAAAAAGTATATAAATGCTCCTTGTGAATGCCACTAGCTTAATCTACCCTGGCACAAAAAACGTAATCCTCTTTGCAATTTAATTTTGTTTATTATATATGCATATAATAATGATTTTTGTTTGAAAATACCCATTTTCGTTCTAAAACGGCAACGTAACCTAATGTTGCTTCAAAATGATAAACATATCTTATGTAATTATTTTACTTTAAAAATGTCAATTTAGGTAAAACAAGCGTTAAAAAATTAAAAAAAATACATTTTTGAAAAAAAATGATATATCTAAATCGAACTATTTTTTATTAGAATAATCCATTTCTAATGTAAAACGCTAACATAAATTAAAAATTTCTCGTTTAAATAGTCATTTTCTTCAAGAAGCTCTAAAAAAACACGTATAAAATTTTGAATAATTTATTGAATAATTTCTGTTGAATGTTGAGTAAATGTTTAATCATATTTTTAAGAAAATCCAAACAACTTTATTAAAAATCAAGAAACCTACCTGGTTTAAAATTTGTATTTCTAGAGAAAATCATTTCGACAAAACTAGATGATCTGTTTTGCAAAATAGGCTAGGAAGTTATTGGCCCGCCTAAAGACACAAGAAAAAGATTTAAAATCTGTCAAAAATTTTGTTTTATCTTAGAGTTTTTCATCAGAAATCGGTATGTTTATTTTTTTGCATTCAATAGATCGAGAAATAGATACAGATTCACAATTTAAAAACATGCTAGATTATGGTTGCATTTTTCAGAAGGAACCGGTATTTTAAGACAGAATAAAATTTACAATTCATGTAAGATTTAGGATATTACACCCATTTTGGATTATATTAGTGATTTTCGTTGAAAATGATCATTCTTATAATAGAAAAAAATTCTAACAAATGTACTAATTGTAACAATCTTATATAATATTAGCCTTTTAGATTAAAAATAAATATCTGGGACAAAAATAATTAAATTTAAAAAGATTGGCAAATGCTAATAATTTGGCATTTATAATAAAAAATTATTATATTTTAAGGAATATTTACAATATTCCTCATGCAGCTTTTCGCAAAACATATTTAAAAGTCTTATGGGCGACTTTACAAGCACATTACTACTCAGAAACACATGTATACAAACCTTTTTCCTGAGAAGAAGCTATGAGTTAATAATAAATTCGAATTGGAAACCAATACGCAAAACTGAACCCCTTTTCTAATTTAAAAAAGTTATTTGCATTCCATGGGTTCAAACTCAATAAAGAATAGACCCTTGCAAAGTTTGAAGGTGCGACCCGAAACTTTTTATGTTTTTTTTATCCGCATGTGTATAATCTTCAGTTTCCTTCAGCAGCTTTTCGCTCCTAGCTCGTTATCGGCAAGTCCTAACAAAATTAAGAAAGTTTTTTAAACATCCTTTTTTTCTGCAAATCTCGTAAACCCAAGTAACATAGACGAGGTTCTTCACGATTAACTTGAAAGTTCTATAAAGCTTCCGAGCGACTACGTAAGCCATTAAACGTGAAGTACAGGACTGCTATGCAAGGAGCATTCTTAATTAAGCGTTTAACATGTAAGGCACTCGACGTCTACGTCACTTTATTTATGTCTGTTGAGAGTCGAGGCTCCTAGCACGAAACATGCTTCTTTTAAGTATAGTATTATAAGGATAAGACTAGAAAAGTTAAACTACTTTTGAAAGACATAAATGGTAAAATCGAATCGGATGGAGATAAGAAAATACAACAAACTTTTAAAGGAAATGAGAAATTGTATTGGAAAATGGTAGGCGAGATTATGAATGGAAGTATTAGTACACACAAATAAAACTCAATCTTGTGTTAATTTAAGATCTAATTGTAAATCCAAAAAGCTTTATTGAAATACCATGAAAGGTTTTTCGTGTTATTAGCAAGCCCATGGGGAAATTTAGCATGTGAATGCGAAGGCAAGTGCGCGAGTCTATTTGCGAATAATCTGAATAAATTTCTTTGAACTAACGAGAGTAACTAATTATTGTCAAAATTCCCACTTCGCTTCTACAATTGTTGTTATCCGAGCAAGAGTGGTTTGGATTTGGTCGGGTAGGTAACAACACAGCCGGAATTAATGATACCAAGAATAAAATGGTATGGCCACAGGCGAAGTAAAGGGTTGCATAAGAGACTATTACTAGAAATTAATTGGATTAGATGCCCCGGAGTATGAAAACTGTGACATAGAAGGCAATTACGTTAAAAAATGCTATTGGAAGCGGCGAATTAGTAACTTGTTAAAACATAACTTCAAAGATAGGAGCTCCGAATATAAGAGTGCTCCACAGATACGAGCGTTTCGTCCCCAAAGGAGCGAGCGAAATTTGTTCGTCTCTACCCCTGATCTATTTGACAGTCCAGCGCGTTGCCTTGAATTCAAGGTGCGCATGCGCGTAAGAGACTCATGTACATTCTCACGCATTATCCCCGAAATCTAAGCGTACGGGTGTACACTGAGATTAGAGCTACAATTAAGCAGTTAAAAAATGGTAAGGATAGTGGTTTGTGTGCTTTTAACATTTAAATACTCAATAGTAGCGACAATTAACTTTCTGTCAGGCTGATCGAGTTAATGAATGTTATTTAAGGTCATGAACATAACAGAAGAAAGGATTTAAGAAGTGCAATGCGGTTGAAGGCTGGTCACCTTCTCAGTCTCCAACACCAACCAACTTTGACTTTGTTAGTAGTTTGGTGTGACTGACGTCATAACTACACTGATAGAAATTTTATATCAATACTTGCTATTTCAATATTAGTAATTGATATAGTCGATTGCGATTTGGGGAAATCGTGTAACAATAAAAATTATTATTAGCGTATTTACGAAACTTTAAAATT
>JAWWLR010000158.1:35750610-35771576 GCA_035041075.1 Acraspis erinacei | reverse complement strand
AGACTCGACGTTTACGCTTAATGTGCAGAGTTCATACCCTGTGTAGATTCGATATGTGTAGTATCGACCGGGCCCCTGATTATTATTGTAACGATTAGGCCTTTCATCCAAGGGCCCAAGCTATAACAAAACTTTTTATAGTAACCAGTAACCAAAAAACCGAACATCCAGATTTTTATCTTAAATACGTAGAAAAACTCTGCATGCACCGAGTTTTAAATTAATAAAGTGAAAAATATTTACTCACCAGGTCTAATGCTGTATTTCTGATTGGGGAAAAACTTTTAACTTGCGGAAAGCACGAAAGAAAATATATCCTGTTAATCCGACTACACAGGCTTTTACACAATAGAAATTTTCATGTTGAATATCGAATAACTTCATGCGTGGGGAATTTATTAAATTTCATTCATTTTTTATTTTCTTTATTCGATATGAAAAGATCTATAGATGCATCTCAACGTGTTCGGTAATTTTCGTTTTGATGGACAATTTTTTTCAGCTACACTACTGAGTCGCGTATCATAAAATAGTTATTAGTCAAATATTTTATCCGTGTAGAAAAAGTTCAATAACTTGCAAACAACAGTTTTCTCAAGAGCTATCCTTGGATTCTATATTTTCTCTCATAAAAAATAAGTAGCTGAAGTTAAAAAAGAAAATCGATTAGGGACCCTACTTAAATTACGCAACAAATCAGAGGGGGGCGGGGGTAGGATTCGAGAAATTTTGTTACGATTTGTTAGGAAAGGAAGCAGGGGTGCTTCACTCATGTACGTAATTTTGGCAAGTTCGCAAAATCTTTCTCCTAAAAATTAATTTTTATACATTTTATTATTTGGTTTAAAATTTAACCATTTTCTTCCAAAAAAACATGCTTTTTGGTTTGCAAATTCAACTATTTTGTTCAAAAATCAACTATTTTCCCAGAACATTAAACTTTTGTTTAAAATTCATATTTTGTTGCTGACAATGTCAACTCAAATCTTTTTTGGATGAAAGGTATTTTTTCTGATCATTTGTCTTTCTGATATGAAAGGTCATTTTTTTCAGTAGAAATATTGAATCTTCCTTGGAAAAAAATGCAACTGTTTTGTTAGAAATTCTACTATTTCCTAGAAAATGTACTTTTTGTTTGAAATTCGTATTTTTGTGTTGAAAAGTCAATTGAAATCGGATTTGATGAAAATTCAACTCTTTTTTGAAAATTTGTCTTTTTGATTTAAAAAATCACTCGTGTTGGCAAAAATTACATCTTTCTTGGATAAAAATCCAACTATTTGGTAGAAAATTAAACTATTTTGTTGAAAAGTCATACTTTTTGGTTGAAAAGTATGTTTTGTTGAAAATTTAAATATTTCGCAGAAAATTTACTTTTTGTTTAAAATTTATATTTTTGAGTCGGAAATTAACTGAAACATTTTCTGGACAAAAGATGAACTTCAAAAAAATAATTTGTCGTTTTTTTATTAGAAAGTCATCCGTTTTAATAAAAAATTTCATCTTGCATGGATTCAAATGCAACCATTTGGTAGAGAACTCAAATGTTTTGTTGAAATTTCATCCTTTTTGGTTAAAAAATTCATCTTTTTGGATTGAAAATTCCATTTTTTTCTTAGAAACTTATTTTTCCTTAAAATTTCCAACTTTGATCTTGAACAGTCATCTGGAATCTTTTTTGGATTGAAATTCGACTATTTTTTTTACTTTTTTTCTAATAAAAATTCATATGTTTTAAGAGAAATCGGATAATCTTTGGATAAAAATGCAACTTTTTGGTATAGAACTCAACAATTTTGTTTAAAAGTCAAACTTTTTATCTAAAAATTCGTCTTTTTGGATTGAAAATTCATGTTTTTCGTGAAAAATTATTTCTTGCTTAAAAATTCAAATTTTTATGGTGAAAAGTCAATAAAAATCTTTTTAAACCAATAATTCAATTATTTTTTAGTAAAGTTTTCTTATTTTTTTATGAAAATGCAGTACTTTCTTTAAAAATTCTTCTTCTATTTTATTTGAAAGATTTGGTTAAATCAATTTGTTATAAAATCATTTTTTTTAAGTTTTATATTTTTAATTGAAGATTCATGGTTGGTTGTTGCAAATTAATCTTTTAATTGAAAATTCAACTATTTCGGTAAAAGTTAAAATACATTTTAAAAATTTTATTTTGATGGTTGAAGGCTTGTCTTTGGTTGCAAATTTAACTGTTTAATGAAAAAGCCTTCTTTTTGGTTAAAATTAATTTTTTAATTCGAGTTGTAACTTTTCCATTTTTTTAAGATTTATCTTTTTTAGTTTAACATTCTCCTTTGTTGGTAAAAATATTTAACAATTTGGATAAACTTCCATTTCTTTCTTGAGTCAAAAAGTCTTTATTTGTTGAAAATTCGTCTTTTTCGTTTTCAAATTCGTTTCTTTTTTTGTACCAATTTCATCTTTTTTGATTGATATATAAATTATGACCCTTTTTTGTTGGCAATTTATGGTTTCACGTATGGAAAATTCAACTATTATGTTAAAAATGTAACCATTTTTTTCAAAATTAAACTATTTAAAAAAAGCCATCTTATATAGCAAGAAAGACATTTTTTTGTTTAAAATAAACTAATAAATTTGTATCTGAAAAACTGCTTTAACCCGTTTATAAAAAATACGATATTAAAAGTATTACAAGATTAAAATGCAGCAAAAAAATTCTAGAAACTAAAAATTACGTGCATTGAGATGGTGGAGGGGGAGGGGTTAAGAACTGTTTTATTACACTTTTTATAGGGGAAAGGGGGGGTGTTCCTCAAGAGGGCCTATATAATCGGTATCGTAATTTAAGTACGTCCCCTTATGTAAAGGTCAGGTTTGTGTGAGCACGGCGTGGAAAACCTTTTTTAGAAATTAAATTGTTGTACCTGAGCAGCTTGAATTGTAACTCCAGCTGTTGTACTTTCGTAAACATGTTCATAGCTGCCACCATAACGACTGACATCGGTAGAAGTTCCACCCATATCGAAGCCAATGACTGGTAAATTGGTTTCTTTATTATAAGTTGTCATAGAATAGCCAACAACACCCCCAGCTGGACCAGAAAGAATAGCTCTCGATCCATTAAATCTAAATTTAAGAAATTTAAACAAATTATCATTCAATTTATCTAAGTAAATTTTCCTTTCTTTTCTTATAAAATCGTGTTCACGAGATCTGGCATAGACGCTTACGTGTTTATTGAAAACCTGATCGAACCTAATCAAACCTAATCAAACCTATTCAAGCCTGATCAAACCTGAACAAACTGTTTGTGAAAATGAAGAATTTTAATTCAAAAAATTTATTTCTAAAAGAAATTTTGATTCTAAATAAGTTGTGCATCAAAATGGCAACAACTAGGATACTCTATTTTTAATCACATGGTTTGAAAATTACAAAAGTATTCTATTTGTGACCCTTAACCATAATAAATGAGGTTATATGTATTTATCTATTGATAGAGATTAACAATTTTCTACACCATCAATTTAGTAAATAAAAATTGAAAAATAAGTAATTTTTTTCCATGACTATATTTATTTCTTAATTTTTCTAAACATTATTAATAAAAAATATACTTTTAAATATAAATATTTTTTTAATATTAGGAAATAATTAGGTTCTTCAAATTTTTCTATCACAATATAATTTCGAAAATCTTCCACACGTTTAAAGAGATGAGAAAAATGAAATTATGGAGAAAAACTTAGAATATTTTAATTTATCAAGTGTATACACTGCCAATACTGATAAAAAATTTCGGTTTTTGTAATCAAAAAGTTACCGGTACCGGTACCAGTTGCATTTTTTGTATTGCAGGGTTTTCAACAATTTTACGACAATCTTTAAATTATTCTAAAACATATCTCAAACCTTCAGAAGTTTTGATAAGATTGGAAAAAAATTCAAATTTTAAGAAGATTTCGACAAATTTTAAACAAAAGTTAAGTTTCTAAAAACGAAGAAAAAATATATAAGCGTTTTAAAAAATGTTGTATAGATATCAAGGGAAGTCAAATTTTTCTTAAGATTCATGGGGAAATTTTACGTTAATTTTTTCTTGGAAAATGAATTTTTAAAGAAAACTTGAAAATGTTTCAAAATATTTCGCAAGATTTCTAAAAATGCCGAAAGAAAAAATCTGAAAGATTTAAATTTAATTTTTTTAATTTTGCAAAAATAAATTTTTTTTAGAAAAAGTAAAGAATTATTTAAAAATATATTTCAAGTATCAGAAGTTTCAAAAATATTCGAAAATAATTTAAATGTTTCGAAGATTTCAAAAAATTTTAAAGAAGATGTACATTTGGCATGATTTCGATACAATGCAATATTTGCAATATCTTCAAAACTTCTAAAAGTTCTAAATATCTTTTAATTATACTTTTTCGACAAACGTGAAGTCATCAACAGTCTTTTTACATTTTCTCAAAAATGTTAGGAAACTTATATTTATATAAACTTAAAAACAAACAAACCTTAAGAATTAATTCTTATTTTTAATAAATAATAATTTGGTTGAGATTTGATTTTGTTTGCAAAATTTTTTTGAATTGAATTCATCTGTTTTGGTTGAAAGTTCAACTGTTTGGTTAAAATTTGGTTTAAAATTTATTTTTGGTTTAAAAAATCCACTGTTTTGTAGAAAATTCGTCTATTTCGGAAAATATTGAATCTATTTTAGTTTAAAATATAACTGGATGAAAATTAATATATTTCAATCTGAGGATAATTGCAACTATTTGTTTTAAGTTAAAACCTTTTTGGGTTAAAATAACAATTACGTATTAAATTTTTCGTTACGAATTAATTTTCGTGATCAAAACGTCAAATTGTTGATAAAAAATTAACTTAATTTAGATTTAATTTAGATTTCACATATCCGAAATCTTTAAAAAATCTTTTTTAATTTTCTCAAGAATCTTAAAAAATTTATATAACCTTTCTGTTTTAAAAATTATTTTTCTCCTTGAATTGGAAAAATTGCTATCAGGGAAAACCCAGCCCATAGTAAATAATAATTGATTGAAAATAGTAATATACGTGAAATAATTAATATAATATAATTATTACTTAAATGCGCAATGTGTAATACATTAAAATTATAATAAATTATTTTAGTCATATGTGTGCTTATAATTAATGGTTACCTACTGAGAGCTCATGATCCGTTATAAAGCAGTTTCCCGTATTTATAAAAAAGAAGACTCACGAATTCATAGGAGTCAATCCACCGTCACTCTGCATGAAAAGTACATTGACACCTTTCAAGTTATCCTTGAAGCCTGAAGAGAAACCCTAAATGAAATTTGACTCAGCAATTAATAATTATTCAGAAAATGATCATTTATATAATTGAGGTGTAATTAGTTCTAAAATTTTGATGATAATTATTATTACCTGAAGATAATCTTTAATGTGAGGTGTCAAATAAGCATCTGCAGATGTGGTAAAACCTCTTGGCACAATTCTTGTCATTGGCATCACCTCGTGAGATAAGGATACTTGAGAAAAACCAATTTCTTTCGCTAATTGGCCTACTCTAATTTCGTGTTCAGCATATCTGCGGAAAATGTAATGAAATATATTATATCATTTTCTTTCAGCTTTAGAAAAATAATTGTTTTAGTTGCTATACATATTCTTACGTATAACTGTGCATCAAGACAACTGCCAGACTTTTAATTCCTGATTTTTTCAACTCTAATAAATCTTTTTTCAAGGCTTCCTCATCAAGTTCTTGCTTTACAAAAAGTTCCTCTCCAGTCGAACCTTTTACAATTTTCCAATTTTCTTTATCTAACTGACATCGTTTTGAAAGCGCTGGAATTACTCTACACTTCACTTCCATTACTTGAGAATATAATACTTCTGGTGTGACTATTTCCTAAAAATTCATCATGAACATGGATATGAAATTAAAGTAAATTAGCTGAAAAATCACTTTTATTTTATAGTACAAAATTTTTAATCTGTTGATCTAAAATATTTCTAAATATTTCAAAAATTCTAAAATTTATAAGGCAGTGCTTATCCAAAAGAAAAAAAACACTAGATTTAATTAAAAATATAATACAATAAAATTGGATAAATAAATACATAATATAGTCAAATATTAATATAAAACAATGGGCGATGCCCAACTCGCACTGATGTACCTGCGCAGGTACCCCCACCACTGCGTCCAGAGCGTTACCCCTCACTTGCTTTTACTTGAGGCATTGAAACTGAGCACTGATAATAATTCTACTATAATAAAAGACGATTATGGAATTTTCCGGCAATAAAATGAAATTCTAGGCAGTTTGGGTTCCACTTTGAAATTTCCGATCCGGGCGATGGCCATTTGATCTCCACCTACCTGTCTTCTCGACCCCCAATACCCTACTTCCCCTCACGTAGCTGAGAAATCGTCAGACTACTGCCAGTCGGCATTCTTTGTACTTAGCGAGGTTAAAGTACGAAACATAAAAGAATTTTTATTTTGCAATTATTATTAGTTTATAAATGTTATATTCGAAATCTACGGTTTTTTTCGCTGCCAAAGATATTTTAAATGCTTAATACGTTAAAAATTATAATATGGCACTGTCAAAAATTTCTGTTATGTAAAATGATTACCTATTTTTCAGTTACAATGACGGAATTTTCTATAATACTTTGTAAAAAAATACCGCTATTTTCTCTTAGTTGTTTGCTAATTCCACTTCTTCTTCATTGATTCATTTATCTTTTTTTAGTAATAAAGATTTCCAATTAAAATGTACGACGAATTGAAAATAGTTAAAATATGAAATCGTTCCCAAATAATAAGACTTTAAATACAAATATTCGAGTTGGAAAAACAACGAAGTTCATATTAAACAATAAAACAGTAAATTTTCACTTTTCGACATTGAAATAAGTTAAATTTACATTTAGAATTTTAGAAAAGTAGAAACTAAAACATATATCAAACGGAAAAAATTCAATTTAAAAAAATGTTCTCTTCCTCTAAGAGTCTCTACATTTTTCTAGAATAGAACTGTCAGCATAAGGTTTTTAATTTTTAATTGCTTTTGAGGAAACCATAAAAAAAACTGAAATTTGAAGATGAAAATTCTGTAGAAACTCTGGTATAAGAAATTTACTTTAAGTTTTAATTAAAATTTTATCAAATGATAAAAACATATCAAAATAATACTTGTATAAATTTGACGTGGCATTTAATTAACAAAATCTTTTAGAAATAAAAATGAAATTGGTGCAGAAACTCTAAATTACTACTTGCAAAAGTAAAAATGGTTTATGTTTTGCAGTTTATTCCTCATTAGTTGGGTAAATTTAAAGCAAGCGGGTAGATCGCGATCAAATTAAAAAAAAATTATTATTAACAAGAATTTTAATTGCGTATACGTAAGGAGAGCTTTAATTCCTATTTAAACTCTTTTAAGAATTCCCCGAGAACTCATCTTTTTCATTTATTTTAAGCATTTTAAATGTGTCAGAATAACTGCTGAATACTTAAATCTTATTTCAAAATAGAAAATAAAAGAGTTACTGAAAATAAAGTTTCGGTTTAAATTATTTTCTATGAAAATAAGTATAAAAATTCTAAAGAACAGCATTCAAATCAGGGTTGCCGCTAGTCGGGAAAATACCGAAAATTTCTTGAAACTGTGAAACACCGAGAAATGACAAAGAATTTATTTAAACAAAATTTTAATTCTTATCTAGTTACTTGAAACATCACAAATTTAATAACACGTGATATAATTCAATTTCATTTATGATAAATCCCAACTTTTTTAAAATGTTAAGTACATTTTCAAATCAATGAAATAAATAAATACAAAATTTTAATGAAAAACGTTTTACGTTGACCAGCTGTAAATATAAATAAATAATTGATTTTTTCAACTACATACTACAATTCACAACAAGATTCTGAATCTGTTCAAAATTGAACTATTTACACATTAAGGCATTAAAAATTGACATATTTCAACTGTTAGTCCGATTAAAACTTTATGAACTATTTTGAATTTTAAAATAACTTACAAGTATTAGATTCAAAACTAAACACTCTAATTGAATTTCAAATCCTATCATAATATTTGTTCACTCTAATATATTTCATTTTGATCTCATACATTTTTTATTTTTTTATTTAAAAAAGATTTAAATATATGTATTTAGCAATGCATTTGACTGTTCACCTAAAGTGAGCAATGCTAAATCTAATATTGAAAACTAAACAATTTTAAACTGAACTGTTCGAAATTTTCTTTAATTATTAAGATTACTGAATGTTAAATATAAACGTTAAAAATTTAATTTTTCCTTTAAAAAAATTTCTAATTTGCAAGTGAAAGTGTTGAATTTTGATGTATAAATGACAATCAACAATATTATTAATTTCTAACGACTTGAAATTAAAATAATTTAACTTGTAATTTAATAAGAGTCCCGTTAGAGAAAAATGTAAAACGTTCAATTTTGTATGTTTCTAAATTAAAATTGTTCGAATGGTATAATTTTTAGCATTTGAAACTTCAATGTTTCATTCTTCAATTCATAGAGTTAAGATTGATAGGGTGAATTATATTTTTTAACCATAAATCTTTGACTATTCAAAGGATAATATTTCGCTGTTTAATCACAATTTATTTTTAATTATTCAATTAAAATGCTTCAAAAGTTTTCATTTTAGAAGTGCAAATTATTTAGCATTTAAATAAAAAGTTAAAAAATTCCAAATTTTTTAGCTTTAATTTTAGAATTTTCTTTCTCCGCGTAAAACTTTCACCCGGAAAAACTGCAAATATTCCAAAAAATAATATATGTGAATTTGATAATATTTGTTAAAATTTAACAACTAAAACTTTTATATCCAAATAAAATGAATAAATTGCAAATCTTATCGGTTGAAGGTAGAAGAAAATCGTTAGTCCCAAATATTTGTCAATAATTCTATTTTTATTTTATTTTTATTTCTATTTTTATTTTAGTTTTGATGACTGAAAATGAAAAAATTTTCAGCTTTAAAAAGTTCGAGTTTTACCATTTCAACGACTGAGAAAATTGTTTGTAAACCCTGTGTATTTGATAATATTTCTTCAAATTTAACAATTAAAACTTATATATAAATAAAATAAATAAATTCCAAATTTTATCAGTTGAAGGTAATTGAATTATATTGCCCCAATAATATTTATAACCATAGTTATGGGTAAAATTTTCAAATTAGTAGCATGTGAAGTTGATCAATTTCGAATTCTTCGTGAACAATTCCAGATTGTATCATAAAAAGTCTTCTCATATTTTCGTAATTTTCAATATTTTTCAATTTAAATACGAAGCGTGATGCGCCTTGTGAAAGCAAGTGAGGGGTAACGCGCCTGGCGCAGTGGTGGGGGTACACTGCTCAGGTACATCGGTGCAATCAGGACATGAACCAAAACGGGCGATACCCTACTATACTATATGATACTATACGATACTATACGATGCTATACGATACTACATGATACTGCATGATACTATACGCTCACCAAATCAAAAAGGTTTGGTCGTGCTTGATTTCCAATATAAAGTAAATCCTTGAACCCCTCATTAATTAATAATGCCATTTTCGCTCCTTTTCTTTCCAATAATGCATTTGTGGCCACCGTTGTTCCCATTCGAATCCATGAGATTTTCGAAGTATCTACCATGCCCTTCATTAAAACTCCCGTTTCCTAAAAAATTGAAAAAAGAACAAATTTTTAATCATTACTTTTGCAATTAACTGGATTATTATAATTATATTTTGGACTGAAATTTTTTATTGGTGTGGTTCTTTTTTTCACACTTTTCTGACACAGTTTTTTCACAAGATCTGATTGCAAAATAATATTAAGACGATAAATTTCATATAGAGAAAAGACTTTTTTATTAACAAACATCCAAATTGGCTACTTTATTGCACGCCCAAAATAATTTTGTTGTTGTTAAACATATTTTAGTAGTGGCCAATCTCCAGCGCTTTCACTGTGACCAAGTGCCATTTTCATAGACGGCAGTTGCGGTGATTGTCTGGCCCAGTGACCTTGGCACGTGCGCACTGCGCCGCCGGGCCAACATGAAACTTCACGCCCACTAAATAAAAAAATGTACGCCCGTTATACATGCCTAGCACCACGCAAGTGGGACGCCCGAAAGGAGAAGTAATATCATATGATGTAAATTGAATTACTTTTTCTTTTAGCCCTTTTATCATAAAATATTTACGAAAGGGAAAAGAGGAAAATAGTAAAATGAAAAGGGGAAAAGAAAGAAAGAAATGGTGAAATAGGAAAAGGGGACAAGCGTGAAGGGAACGAGGAAAGGTTTAAAAGGGAATGATTAAAAAGGGAAAGGGAAACAGAAAAGGGGAATAGGTAAAAGGAAAAGGGAAGAAGAAAATGAGAAACCGGAAAGGGTGAAATGGAAAAGGAAAACGGGAAAAGAGAAAAATAAAAGGAGAAAAGGAGAAAAGGAAGAATAGGAAAAAGAACCAGGGTAAATGGAACGGGGGAATAGAGGAAGGGGAAAGGCAAAAGTGTGAAAAGGGAATCGGTAAAAGGGAATGAGGGAAAAGAAAATGGAAGAGGGAAATGAGAAAGGGTGAAAATGGGAAGGGGAGAAGGAAAAAGGCAGAGGGGAAATGGGAAAAAGAGAAAAAAGTTAAATGGAACGGGGAAAGAATGGAAAGGGAAAGGTTGAAATGGGAAGGGCAAAACGAAACAGTGAAAGCGAATGTGGGGAAGAAAAAGGGAAGAAAAAAATGAAAAACCGGAAATGGTGATAAGGTGTAGGGGGAAGGTGAAAGGAAAAGGCGGAAATCGGAAAAGGGAAATGGGAAAAATAGGAAAAAGGGTCAAGGAATTGGGCAAATAAAGAAAGGGGAAATGGTAGAAAGGGAAATGGGTAAAATGGAAGGGGAAAGGGTGTTTTGTTTGTAGCAAATTCTACTCCTTTGTTGCAAAATTCAACACCTTATAATAAAATTCGACTATTTATTAGAAAATTCAACTGCTTTGTAGAAAATACGTTTTTAATTGAAAATTGATCCCCTCAATTGAAAATTAAACTACACTATTTTTTGTTAATATTTGTTTTAAACATTACAATAATTAGTTAAATTTTATTAGAAACTACCATCACTTCCATTTTTCAAATTACTTAGTTGAAAATGTATGTAATTTGTGAAAAATCCCTCCCTTTGGTATAAAATTGTTTTTCTTAGATAAAAATTCAAATATTTGATTGAAAATTCACGTATTTTGTTGGAAATTCATATTTTATAGTAGAAAATTAATCTTCTGTGCCGAAAATTTGTCCGACTTTTTATATATAAATTCCACCTTTCTTAGTTAAAAATGCAACTGGCTGTATAAAACTGTTTCGTAGAAAATGTTTAACTTTAGTTCAAAAATGGAACATTTTGGTAGAAAATTCAACTGCTTAGTACAAAATTAAACTTTTTTGTAAAAAATTCATTATTGTATTGAAAACTTATTCTCTTAAATGAAAATTCAACTACAACATTTTTGATTCAAAAATGCTATTTTTTAGTTTAGAAATTCTACTCTTTAGTCAACATTTTTTTCCAAACTGGGATGATATCCATTATTTAAACTATAAAAGTGCTTAAAATTCGACTTTGAGGCAGGAAAAAATTAGTCTCTTTTGGTAGAAAATTAATTTTAGGTGAGGAAAATTCATTTTATTTTTTAAAAAAATTAATCCTTTAAAATACAAATAGAACTGTTTTTTTAACATTTAACTGATTGGTTGAATATACATTTTTTTATTAAGAATTCATATTCTAGGTTTGACAATTAAACTGTTTCGTAGAAAAATCACTTTTGCATTGAAAATTAATTCTCTGAAATTGCAATTTAACTGCACCATTTTTAGTTAAAAATTGATCTTTGTTATTTTTAAATTCCTTTAGAAAATTAATCTTCAAGGTTGAAAATTCAACGATTTGGTCGAAAATTTATGTACTTTATATAATTTGATGTTAATTGCTTCTTTTCTAGTGGTTTAAAATCAATTTTTTTCGTTGATTTTATTGTGTTTTGTTAAAAAAAAAATTTTTATAGAAAATTAATTTACCTGTTCCAGAATTCTTCGAATTCCTTCTCGAGGAGCATCTGCATAATTTGATGGATCAACTGAGAGTAATTTCAGTACTCGAATTTTTCCTCCGGGACATCTTGCATATACGTCTGTGAAGGTGCCCCCTCTGTCTATGGCGAATTGAAATTTATTTTCTGTCATTTTTGCTAATTTGTAGACCTATTCGAAATTAAAATTTTTTAAACGTTATATGAAGAAATTAAAGTATTTAAACTTATCCAAAAAATAAAACAAACTTTTAACTGTGTTGGTTTCTAAGTTATAGCCTGTCAAATTAAGTGCTTTTTTCGATTGTTTGCCAAAAAACCGTACTACAAGAAGAAAGTAATTTTCAAAACAAAATTTGAAACAAAACGCGCAAAGTGAATTTTGAAATAATGTCTTCTGATTCAGAATGAAACAGATTTATCTTATGAATACCAACGTATCTCTGCTAAGAAGCATGTAAATAAAGTTCAGATTTAGCAATTTCCAAGATTTTTAAGATAAGACTCTGTGAAAAAACTGGAAAAAGATGAGGAAAGTTCCACAATTGAGACATGGACTTTATCAATTTATTACATGCAAGATAATTAATTTACAACATTCTAAGATTTATACTCATAACGAAACCAAAATAGGTGAAAGTACAATTTTTGAAAGAAATTTCGCAAGATCTGGAACATTTTATCAAATGATTTATAAAATCTAAACAAATACAATATCTTCTATATCATTTTATTCAAGTATTAAAACGGAAAAAAATTTACAAAACGCACAGCAATAATACATTTTGCCCACTGATAATAATTTTTAAACAAATATAAATATTTACACTAAGCAAGATTGCGGTGCTACAATTGTTATTGCAAAATCTCTACACAATCTTTTTTCTGAACATAATAAAAATTTTAAAATGATGTACACAAGAACGAATTTAAACGAAATTACGTCTTACCTAATTTTTGGTTGTAATTTTTGGTTGCCGTCGTGTTAGATCGGACCGCACTCACTCTTGAAACAATAATAAATGTTATTATTGCTTTGCGGTTGACTTATACTACGTCTTTGCTTCACCTAGTCGTAGTTCGCAGTGGAGAACTGCGCAATCAGCGCATTATATAAAGATCCGTTAAGTGTAACGAGTGATTCTCAACCTAGTTCCTAATTTATTCAATCCATCCAATTATTTAAAATAATTAAATTATTAAAATCATTAAAATTATTAAATTATTTAAATTATTGTATTATAATATATTATTTTATGTCCTCTATTAAAAAGTGCATGGCACCATTTTCGATTAATTCTCGAAACATCTCGAAATAACTCGAAACAATTGAAAAGTATTGTTGTCAGGGAACCCGTATTTATCATTGGTTGGAACTGTCGTTCTATTTCGTTTTTTTTTTAAACAAAGAACAAATTTCACGACTCTTTGGTTTCTTTCGCCGTTGCTATGGTGGTTTTCTTTTTTATTTTTTCAACAAGCTAAGAAAATTCCTCCCGGAAAGACTCGCCGTCTTTGTTTAAAATTTAACTATTTTTTTGAAAATTAATTCTTTGCTGAAAATTCCATTTTTGTACAGAAAATTCGTCTTTTAGCTTAATTTATTTTCTTTAACAGCTACTTACATACATCTTTCGTAAATAATTATTATAATATATATAAATATTATTCTTTATATGTGTAAATTAAAGCATGTGCAAATACTGAAATTTTCTAATAGTTTCAAGTCCAATATCTTATGATTTCGTGAAGCCATAAATTGTATCCACTTAAAAATTGTGCAAATTTTAATTAAAAACGCTTAAAATAAACCATCAAATACAAATTTTGGGCAAATTATTTGAATCTTCAACCAAAAAATGACTAAAAAATGAAATTTCCGTCAAAAGAGTTGAATTTTCATTTTTCAACCAGGAAACTTTTTTAACCAAGACAGAAAAAAGATATCATCCTATATATTGAGTTTCTAAGTCAAAAGATCAATTTTTCACAAAAAAAAGTTAAATATATACCCCAAAAATATGTATTTTCTACCAAAGTAATTGAATTTTCAATCGAAAAAGACGATTTTTCAATGAAACAAACAAATTCAATAAAATAATTTCAAACAAAGAGTTTTCAGCAAAAAAGTTATATTTGTAACCAAAGGAATTAGTCTTTAACTATAAGGATGAATCTTCAGCGAAAAAAATGAATTTTTAAGAAAATAGTACATTTTCAAACGAGGAAATTCCCGGGAAATTTTAAACAGACTTTTTATTTTAAAAAATAATTGGAAGAGTAAAGCAAGGTTACAGAGTTTTAAAAGAAACCTCGTTTCAGTAAAAAACACATTAAAAATTTTTAAAAAGATTCAACATTAATCTAAAACATGGAAACATTTTTAAAAAGATAGAAAAAGCGGCTTCGGAACGTTTCATGATAATAAAAAAAATTCTTAAAAATCCTGGGAAAATGTAAACTGATATCTTATTTTTTAAAATTAAGTTTACGAGAAAATTGGTAACGATTTCAAAATAAATTGAATTATTTCCTAAAATTTTGAAAAATAATCTGAACGATTCTAATGTCAAATTTTTCAATTAGCGTGGTCACAAAGTTTTATACAAAATTTGAGTAATATCAAGAGACATTTATAAGTTTCAAAAAGATTCCAAATTATTTTAAATGTTGGAAATATTTAAAACCATTTTTAAAATGTAATTTTTTGAATATTTGAAAATATTAGTTTTGAAGCTTTTTAAGGATTTCGAAAGGTTTCACGATAAAAAACTATTTCTTAAAATTGATGGGGTAATTTAAACTGATTTTTTAAAATCTTTTTTACTCATTAAAAAAATCTTAAAGCTTTTTAAACATTTTGAAGGATTTTTATAAATGACGAAATAAATTTGGAAGATTTGAGGATAACTTTTATATTTTTAAAATAATTAAACAAATTTTAGGCATAATTCCAAACAATTTATAAGTTATTTATTTTTAAAGCTTCTAAAAGTCCCAAACATCTTTTAAACTGACTCGAATTTTTCCTAAAATTGAGCAAAATCCTGTAAAGAAAATTAGACTATTTCTATATACGTATCTGAAATCTTTCAAAATCTTTTCGAATTTTCTCAATAATCTTAAGAAAATTATATTTCGATAACTTGAAAACAAATTAACAATATTTACCTACAAAAGAAATATTTATTCGAAAGTTTTAATTTCATAATCAAAATCATTCAAAAGAAATATATATTTTCGCGTTTAAAAATTGAATTGTTCCCAGAAAATTGGTCTTTTTTCAAACAAATTTAATAGTTTTTGGCTTAAAATGCAAATGCATAAAAAAAATCTTTAGTTAAAGATTCAGCTATTTTGTTAAAACTCTTTTTGTATGATTTTAACTTTTATTATTTAAAATTCAAATATTTTTGATTAGAATATAATTTCTATTATCAAAATAGTATATTAAATAATTTAAGAATAATAGTCAACATTTGAAAATAATGTGTGAAGTTCAAAACGAAAAGGTTTTTAGCTCATTTTAATGTTTTAACTTTTCAAAAATCCCAGTAACTGGAAAAACTATCTCGAATTTTTCAAAAGGAATTTTGGGAATGAGTTTTTGTCAATTTTTAAAACTTCAGAGTCCTTTTTTCTAAAGCGGAATAAACTAGTTAACAAAATATTTAATTAACTATATTTGAATAAACAATTATCTTAATCTTTGGTTATAATGTAAAAAATATTCCCAAGCGTCTTAGATTTGCAAACTTTTATTTTATATCGCTAAGAAAATACTATTTTCAAAATAAATTCGAGAAGAGTCAAACTTTTCATGAATAAAAATAAGACAAGACTCTTTATCTGTTAATTGCTCAAGTTTTCCTAATTTTTTAGTTACAGATATTATAAACACATTACAATTTTCAACGTTTCAGAAAAATTTGTTTAAATTTATTTCAAATTTTGGACTTCAACCAATTGTTGGTGTCCCACAAAATTAAACGTTTATTTAGAGACTTATAAAAACCGGCCTAAGCGCGCACAGCGCGCTTTTGCTACTTGTCCAAGTGCATGGCGCCATTTTCGATTAATTCTCGAACTATCTCGAAATAACTCGAAAAAAATTGAAACTATTGTTTTCGGGAAACCCGTATTTATCATTGTTTCGAACTGCCGTTCTATTTCGTGTTAAAAAAAAATGAAAAATAACAAACTTCAGGTCTCTTGTATTCTTTCTTCGTTGAAATTTATCTTTTTTAATTAAAAATTCATCCACCTTTAATGAACCCTTATCTCTTGGCTTAAAATTTAACTATTTTTTAAAATTAATTCCTTGCTGTAAATTCTATTTTTATACAGAAAATTCTTCTTTTGGCTTAATTTATTTCCTTTAAAAGACATATACATATATTTTTCAAAAATAATTATTAAATTGTATTTATATTTTATTATTTATATGTGTAAATTTAAGCATGTATTATCTTAAATACTGAAATTTCCATTGGTTTAAAGTCCCATATCTTATTATTTCTGAAAAACACACATTGTATCCACTGAAAAATATTATAAATTTCAATAAAAAAGGGTTGAAATAAACCATCAAATAAAAAATGTACACAAAATTATTTGAATCTTTAACCAAAAAAAAGACTAAAAAGAGAAATTCTCATCAAAAGAGTTGAGTTTTTATTTTTCAACCAAGAAAGATTTTTAATCAAGAAATCAAAAAGATCTCATCCAAAATGTTGAGTTTCTAAGCCAAAAAGACGAATTTTTGAGAAAAAAGTTAAATTTAGAACCCATAAATATGCATTTTCTACCAAAGCAATTTTAAGTTCTACCCCAAAAGACGAGTTTCTAACTAAAGAAACAATCTCAATAAAATTAATTTCAAACAAAGAATTTTCAACAAAATACTTTTATTTATGACCAAAGAAATTAATCTGTAACTATAATGATAAATCTTCAATCAAAACAAAAATTCGTTTAAGTCAGAAACATTAAATAGTTTTTAAAAGATTCAACATTATTCTAAAACATGAAAATATTTTTAAAAAGATAGAAATAGGCGATTTCGAAATGTAGAAAAAGCGATTTCGATTTCGAATAATATCAAGAAACATTTATAAGTTTCAAAAAGGTCTATTTTTCAAACAATTAAAATTATTTTATGCATAATTCAAGTTAATTTAAAAGTTATTTATTTTCAAACATTCTAACAGTCCGAAATATCTTTTTAACTACCTCGAATTTTTCCTAAAATTTTGTAAAATCCTGTATAGAAAATTATACTTTTTCGACATATATATATCTCAAATCTTCAAAAATCTTTTCGAATTTTCTCAAGAATCATACGAAAATTATATTGCGATAACTTAAAAAACAAATTATGATATTTACCTACAACTAGGTAAGAAATCTTGGTTTAGTTGAAGATTCAGCTATTTTCTTAAAACTGTTTTTGCATGACTTAATCATTTCTATTATTTCATAGTATATTCAATAATTTAAGAATAATAATTAAAATTTGAAAATAATGTGAGAAGTTTATTTGCAAATTTTAACTTTTCGAAAATTCCAGTCATTGGAAAAACTATCTCAAATTTTCTAAAAGGAAGAATAAATTAAATATTTAAACAATTAAAAAATTTTATTTTATATTATTGCACTGAGCAGAAGTATATAAAGTTTCCAGAAGAAGATTCTTCTTTTGGGAAGTAGTTTTTGTAAAGTTTTAAAACTTCAGAGTACTTTTGCCTAAAACGGAATAAAATAGTTTAAAAAAATGTAAGTAACTAAAATTGAAGAAAAACTTATCTTGATATTTTGTAATGATGTACAAATAGTCGCACGCGTCTTAGATTTGTAAATTTTTATAAATTTTTTTTTTCAATCTCTAGGAAAAGAATTTTCAAAATAAATTCGAGAAGCTCAGTAAATGATCGTAAACGTTTTCTTTTTTTTTATGATTTAGAAACTTTTCAAGAAAATACATCGAAATACATGGATTTTCAACAAAAAATTGAATAGTTAAATTTTCTATTGCAAAAATTAATGTTCAATCAAGGAGGCGAGTTTTCAACTAAACTAATTGAATATGAAATTCTTATATTTACATTTTAAATTAAAAAGGGGGGATTCAAAACCAAGAAGATGAACTTCTACGAAAAAATATGAATTTTCATAAAAATACACGGGTTTTCATCTAAAAAAGATAAGTTTTCATCAGCAAAAATGTAATTTTGAAAGCAATAGTTACACTTTCCAAAAAACGAATTAATTTTTAAAACTAAAATGATCAATCTTGACTTGAAATGGTTAAATTTAATACCAAAAATTACAAAATAATAATAATTTTTAATTTAAAAAAGTTAATGTTTCAACTTAAATAGTAATATTTCCAGTAAAGAAAATTAATTTCAACCAACGAAAAAACTAATTTTCAAACAAATATCTCATTTAGCAAATGAAGGAGATGAATTTTGAGTTAAAATTATGATTCTTCATCAGAAAAAATTAAGTTTTAACAAAGAATTTAAATTTGAAACAAGTATTTTCACGTTTATTCCACAAAATATTAATTCTGAACGAAAATGTTTGCATTGGATGTTTCAACCTAACAATATTTTAATCTTGACTTAAAAACAGTTGAGATCAACCAAAAAAACGAATTTTCTACTAGAGTTGAATTTTCAACTATTGAAGATTTTACATTCAAGAGAAAAAAAATGGCTAACAAGTTTTTGAATTTTAAAGGAATAAAGATTAATTTTCAATAAAGAAGATAAATTTTCTACAAAAGAAAAACGAATTTTCAACAGAACATACCAATTTTGAACCAAAAACGATTAATTTTTAATAAAAAATATAACAGTTATATTTTCATTTAAAATAATTAATTTCAAACGAAAAAAAACTAATTTTCTACTAAATATTTACAGTTATATATTATTATATATTAAAGGGATATAAAGCTACTTTTATAAATAAACAATCATTCTTATTCCATTTTATATTCCAATTTAGAAAAATAGAGCACGCTCTCAAAAAAATTTCCCTACTCCATAAAAAATTGTCTTGTCTTTTACAAGTTTTCCGCGTAGAACTATAAGGGATAAAAAATTAAAGTATTAGTGTAAAACCTTTTTTTATTTCTCGAAATTGTTATTATTGATCCACAAAATTAAATATCTTTTTCGAAATTTGGAAACACATACATCCGCGCGCAGTAGTGCGCTTTTGCTACTTGCCCAATTATTAAAAAGCACATCGCGCCATTTTCGAATGATTCTCGAACCATCTCGAAATTACTTGAACAATTTTAAACTATTGTAGTCAGGAAACACGTGTTATTTATTGGCTGACGTTTTCATTTATTTTGCCGCGTATAAAAGTTCTGCAAACTTCATGTCTATAAGAAGCGTAAGATAATTTAAATAATATATTTAATAATAATAATAATAATCAATGTAAGAAAGTTTACTAGCATTTTGATATACAAAATGTAATTGGTAGATATTTGAATATATCGAAAATAAAAAAGCTTTTTAAGAATTTTAAGAAGTTTCAAGAACATAAAAAATTTTTCTTAAAAATTCTGAGAAAATGGAAACTGATTTTTCATTTTGAAAATAAATGTTAGAAAAAATTTGACAAGAGATTTCAAACGATTTTAAAATTATTTTCTAAAATTTCGAAAAAGAATTTTTTTTAAATGTACATTTTTGAAGATTTTGAAAAAAATATCGAAGCTTTTTAAGAAGTTTCAAAGGTTTCAAGAAAATCATAAAAATTCTAGAGGTTATTGGGAAAATTTCTAATTACTTTATATTTTGGAAAATTAATTAAAAATAAAATTGTTAAAAGCTTCAAACAAAATTTAAAATTTTCTCAAGAATCTTAGGAAAATTATATATTTATTCAACTTTAAAAGCAAATAAACTTAAAAAAGAATGTATCGAAATTTTTATTTGTATTTTAAATTAGTTATCTCCCCAAAATATTAATTTGGGTCCATTTTTATAAATAATAGTCATAATCAATGAAAAAGGTCTTCAAAACTTTGAAATACAAAACTTAATGTTTTCCGTTTGAGAAAATAATTTAAGATAGAAAAGTATCTATTAATATTGCTAATGTTTTTCCAATTTTTAAGTTACACACATTTTAAACATATTATAATTTACAAGAGTTCAGAAAAATATGTTAAATTTATTTTAAACTTTTGATTCAAGTTCTTAATCTAAATTTTTTTTTATTTTTGACCCATAAAATCAAAAATATTTTTCATAACTCGAAAAAACACGAAGGCGAGCGCGTAGCGCACTTTTGCTACTTGTCCTTCTATTAAAAAGCCCATGGCGCCATTTTCGATTATTTCGCGAACTATTGTTGTCGGGAAACCCGGGTTCATGATTGGATAAAGCTTTCATTTTTTTTTTGTCATTTAAAAAAAGAGTCTGCAAACTTCAGGTTTATGAGGAATGCAATGAATGTAATATGCAGATTTTTTACGATTTCTTAAAAAAGAAGATTTAAACAAAAATTTTAATGTTTCAAGAAAATGATTTTTTTTTAATTTCTAGGAAAGCTCGTAAGCTTAAGTTTTATTTAAAAAATAAAATATAATTAATTTTACTCTTATCTTTTTCTTGATAGGTCCATGTCTCACTTCCGTATAGTACAGTCGGTACAACTTTAGAATTATGAATTGCCATTTTAGCCTTATTTGATATATTTTTACTTGTGATAAGGGGGCCTGCTCTACCAATAACCTTCTTACCTTCGTTTATTCGTCTATCTAACTCCTCATCTATCTTCCCG
>JAWWLR010000158.1:35726428-35739946 GCA_035041075.1 Acraspis erinacei | reverse complement strand
TGGTTCAAAAAAAAGTTTTGTGCAATGGAAAAAAGAGGTCGGTAATGTAGGAATTCCACTGTGTCACATGCCCTTAAAAAAATATTTGCTATAAAGAATCCAGCGACACATTCGTTTTTCAAATAAAAAAAGGAATACTTTTGTTCTTCTAAAATTTAATTTATAAATAAAATGCAAGTTTATTTGGTAATAAAATTATTAGTTTATTATAAAAGTTTCGAATTTGTCATTTTTGTTCATTAGGCTGGTATTTTCAAAAGAAGCAGGTTCCCCCTTTTTAAAATTCCTTTTTTTTCGAAAAAAATTCCCCATTTCCCATAAAATTTAAAAACTAAACGACTATGATCACAGATGAAAATATAAATTATCCCAGTTAAAAGAAAAAAGAATTTCATACAATATTTAATTAATTTCACACAATATTTTTTGATTAAATGAAACACACTTACTTTTGTGATGTTGAAGCCATCTTCTTGAAGATCCTTCTTCTTCAGTTTGAATGTGCCTACATAATATTATAAATTTTTATTTTGACATTTTTATTGGGACGGAAAAATTCCGATAAATAGTATTTCCGAATAATAACTTTTTTCCGAACAAATTATAATATTGCTGAATTGGAAAGTTTCCGAATAATTAAATTCTCGACAGTTTACAATATCACCGAATTTTGAAATTCACGAAAGATAATATATCCGAAATAGAAAATATCCGAATCATAAGCTTCGCGAAATTAAACAAATAAAATTTTCGTATTTATGAAAACTATTTCATAATTCTGGAATTTTCTACTGGTAATTTTATTACTCGGGAATTTCATAATTCGATAATTAATAAACTGTTTGCGAAATTTATTATTCGGTACTTTTAATATTCGGAATTTTCCAGTCGTCCCTTTCGAATACCTGTTAAATTCTAAGTAATTAATTAAATAAGTAGAAAACCAATTACCAGTCATGGGCAATTCAGCAAGGACTCTGATAAAAAGTGGTCTAGCGTAGGCTGGCAACGACTTTTTAACGCCTGCTGCCAGATTATTTAGGTTCAGCGACTTGTCTGGATCGTAGATAGCAGCCATTCCAGCTTTCCCCTCGTTTCCGGGAACCTTGGAAAATTGTTATTATTAAACACTCCTCATAAAAACTTTGTAGGGAAGAGATATTTAAAAAAAAACTTAATTCATCTTTTTTTACAGTACAGAACTAGATACCAACCTTTTGATCAAAAATTGGTTTATTGCATAAGGAATTTAAAAAACAATATGCATTGTGGGAAAAGGATTTTTTCAAAATACTTTTTTTTATATACAGTAATTTAAAAAAAAAAATTATTCTCATTCAGCAACCCCAAATCTCGGGAACAAATGTTTATTTTTGCAAAAAAAATCGTAAAATGGTTTTTCACCCGCTAACGTGTTCTTATTTATAATAATGGCGTTTATATCTTTAAAAAGTAAGCATAAGACCAAATTGTTAAAAAATACGAATTTTTTTAGAATTAATTGCAGAATTACAACATAAAACTTTTTTCTTATTTCCAATTATAGTTAGAGTTATACTTAATCTCTTTTCAAATTTCCTCGAGTTTACGTCGCCCAGTAACAAAACAGTTTTTCCTTATTTCAATGGCTTAAGAGTTGAGTTTTTATATTTATATTAATTAATATTTGAAGATTATTAAATAAACGTAAATAAGTGACTTTATTCCATCACGATAATCGATTTAGAAGCCCGAAAGAATTTGTAAAACAATTCGGTGCTAAGAATTTAATTGCTAGGTTATTTTCGGACTAAAAATATTCTTCACACAAAATTTCTTGGAAAAAAATTCAGTTCAAAATCAGATAAAAACCGATATTCCCTGATTTTTTTAATTTAAAAATTAATTTTAATAAACTTAAAATAACAATATATTTTTATTATAATGTTTTCCGTGCTAAAAATTGTTTCGAAAAATATAATCTTAATAAATAAAAATAAATAAAACTAATTATTGTTTTACTCAAATTTAATTCTATATCTTTCGAAATTCTATAAATCCACACGGAAATTTCTTCAAATCCAATTAAATCGGAAAAAATCCTTCAAAGTTCCTTGACATATTTAAAAGCTTTTAAAGATACCTTAGAAACTTTTAAGAAAACGTAAAATGTTTTAAATTACTTGAAATCTTTTGAATTCCCTTCACATTTCTTAAGGCTTTTTAAAATGTCATGTAATTTTTAGAAATAAAAAATAAACATTTGAGATGCCTTTAATTTATGGAAATATATTGAAATATTTTTAAGTACTCACAAATATTTCAAATACGATGAAATCTCTGAAATTTCTTTAAATCTATTGAAAATTCATAGGAATATTTTAAAATAGACTAAAATCTTTAAAATTCTTTTCTTATTCCTTAAAATTAATTACCGAATTGAAAAATTCCCGGATAATAAAATTCCCGAATTAGAAAATTGACGAATAATAAAATTCACGAAAGTTTATAATATTATTGAATTGGAAAATTCCCGAATAATAAAATTCCAGAGAGAAAATTGCCGAATTATAAAATACCCGAATTGCAAAATTCCCGAGTATAAAAAATTAGACTTTTTTATAAATACGTTTAATTGATTACAAATACAATAATGAAATTTTATTTTTTAAAGTATTTTAATGTTTAAAATTTCGAAAATTATATATATTGACGATTTTTTTTAATGTGCATAGTATTTAAAAAAATACGAAAAGCACTCGCAAAAATCGAATTCGAACTCCTCGTACCTTATAGCGATTTTCTAACAAATATATATAATATTGTAATTGTTTAAATTCTGCAATTTTCAAATTCTGATATTTTATAATTCGACAATTTTCAGTCGAGAATTTTATTATTCGGGAATGTTTCAATTCGGTAATATTATTAACTGTCGGGATTTTTATTATTCGGGAATTTTCTAATTAGGTATTTTTATTTTTCGAAAATTTTATTATTCGCGAATTTCAATATTCGGGAATTTTTCAAATCGGTGTTTTATTTTTCGGAAATTTTATTATTCGCGAATATCAATATTCGGGAATTTTCCAATTCGGTCATTTTATTTTTCGGCAATTTTATTATTTTCGAATTTTCTTATTCGGAAATTTTACACTATTTGGAATTTTATTTATCGGGAGTTTTCAGTCGTCCCGTTTAATTTTCATATTTGAAGCCTCGAGTAGCAGATCTGATTGTTATTTAAAATTTGTTTAAATCTTCCAAAGATTGTCATTTAATACAAAAAAATATAAGTATAAAATAATAGCGTACTTCTAAATTTCTCAAGTCATTATTTTTACACTTACTGTCATTAATATGAATAGAATAATATCCCTCTGATGGCGCACATTTTCTGCCGTCCCGTCTGTCCTACATGGGTATGTAGGTACCCAGAACATATATCAGAGATGAAACCTGTTTAGAAAACATATTTTTCCACTTTTCAGGAATGAAATAAAATCTTTACAGTGTCAGGAATACAGCTGTACGAGCTTGGTATTGATATTTTAATTAGACAAAAGATATTACAATTTGAAACGCAAAAAATTTACAAAAATGCTGAAATGAAATGATCGAAAATGGCAAAAATCGCGTTTTCTTCGATTATTTCCTTAAAATTGTGTGAAATTAAAAAAATCGTAGTGATTCATAAACTGTACACTTCCAACTGTAAGGTCGTTTTATCAGTTCTTTTATCATCAAAAAACGTATAGTTATTTTTCAAATCTGAAGATTGTGAATATATGCCGACAAAGCGCTTCAAATGCTTATAACTCGAATAGATGCTGACTTTTGAGTAGGATCACATGCCTCACAATTAGGCCTTATTTTTCACCTAATTTAGCAACCCCGACCCCTACACCCCTCTTCTTATCTTCTTCAGAATTTTCACTTTTATACTACCTCTGGGTACCTACGGACCCAGGGGCGCCATCAGAGGGATATTTTTCATGTTGATCTCAAATACCCTTTTTCCACTCGATTTGAAATCGAATTATTCAAACTTTTTAAAAACTAATTTTATCATATAATTGATCATAATTTAATTAATTAATTAATTAATTAATTACCTCAACACCATAAACCAGAGCGTCCTTCAAATTAATCACATTACTGATTACAGCCTCGACTTCTGATGTTGAAACATTTTCTCCTCGCCATCTTTAGCAAAAATACCATTTATTAATAATATTTATGAACATAATATCCAATACTAAAAACTTTGTTAATTAATCAAATATTATATTTTAAAAGTCCTCACCTAAATGTGTCTCCAGTCCTGTCTTTGAAGTAAAAATATCCGTACTCATCCATTACTAGTATATCTCCTATGTAAAAAAAATATTTTTTACTTTTTTAAGCCATTTTTTATGTCAAATTCCAAAAAATAAATATATAATTAAGAATTTAATTTTAGGATTTCTGTTCTGAAAATTATTTCGTTACTTGCAAAGAATTGTATATTTTAAAATTAATTTTATTTTTTTATACCAACCAGAATTGAATACTCGATCTCCCTTTTTGAAAACATCTCGGACTATCTTCTTTTCAGAAGCTTTTTTATCTGCATAACCACTAAAGTCATTTACGGCCTTCTTTGGATTTATTTTGCCAACGAAAACGCCAGGTTCTCCTGAAAAATGATGTCAACATTTATAAGGATTCGCTAGATTTGTATGACCACCCTAGGAGTCAGTTTCGTACTTTTTATTAAATATATAAAAAATAAATCGATTATTTACAATGTAAAAAAAATTTCAAAAGATTAACAGATTTCAAAGGCTTTTAAGGTATTTCAAAGAATAACAAAAATTTGACGGAACTTAACAACATTTTTACGGAACTTAGCAAAATGTTTAAGGAGCTTTACCATATTTCCAAAAATTCTAGGTATTTAGTGAGATCGTAAGGAATTACAAAAGTTTAAAGGGATTGCAAAAGTTTGAGTGTAGCCGTTCAAAATAATTATTTAAAAATATTTCAAGACTTTGAAGAAATTACGTATTAAAATTTCAGAGAGAATCTCCAAATTTTAAGACATTTTACCTTAAGGGACTTCAAGTAGAGTATTCAATCAGATTTCCAAATATTTTGCTGGGATTAAAAGGATTTCAAAACGATCCGAAGAAATTGTCATGGATTTTGAGGGATTAAGAACGATTTCAAGCCATTTTAAGACATTTTTATAAGATTTCGAAATATTTCTAAATATGTAATAATCAGGGATAACAACGTATTTTAAAGAATTTTGAAGGATATCAGGAGATTTCGCAGAATTTTAAAGGACTTCAAGGGATTTCAAAAACTTCGAAATTATTTCCACAGATTTTATAAGCTGTCGTAAGATATAAAAAGATTTAAGGTAATTTCAAAAGGACTTTAAAAGATTTAAAATTTTTTTAAAGGATTTCAGTGGATTATCCTGGATTTCACTGGATTTCGAAATTTCAAAGGATTTTAAGAGATTCCAAAATATTTTCACGGATTTTATAGGATTTCAAAAGATTTTTCAGAAGTTTAAAGAATTTCCTAAAACATCATTAAGGATTTTAAGAGATTTCGAGACATTGTAATGACTTTTAATAGATTTTAATATATTATGAATGATTTCAAGAGATTCAGAAATATTCCCAGGGCTTCTAAATATTTAGATGAATTTTAAAAAGCTTTCAAAGGCTTCCAAAAGATTTCAAACAGTTTGGCAATCTGGAAGTTATTTACAAATTTGGCTAAAGTCCGTAAAACATTGAAATTCTTGATGAAATTTCAAGGATTTCCACATATTTTAGAGGACTACCATGGATTCTAAAGGTATTTTTAACATTCCAAGCGATTTCAAGGATTTTAAAGGATGCTCTTAATTTTCCGAAATATTAACGGAATTTTCAGGAATTCTAAGGAATTTTAGAAACTGTCAAGAAATTTCATCGAATTTTCAATAATTGAAAAGGGTTCTTATGGGATTTTGAATACTTCAAGCGCGATTTATATAATTTTCAAAACATTCAAGGACCTTCTAAGAATTTTTGAAAATTATCAAGGATTCTAAGGGATTTCTAGAAGTTGTAATGGCTTGTGAATGATTTTAACATATTGAAAGGGATCTTAAGAGATTCGGGAAGATTCATACGGATTTTAAAAATTTTAATCAATTTTAATAAGATTTGAAAAGATCTCATAACATTTCGAAATATTTCACGGAGTTTCAAAGATCGTTACCGATTTTTATTGATTTCGAAGGTTTTCTGCGGATTTTTGAAGACTTTTAATTGTATAGGGATTTGTATGGTATTTTAAAAATGTCAAGAGATTTTAAAGGTTTCA
This sequence comes from Acraspis erinacei, assembly GCA_035041075.1. Classification (NCBI taxonomy): domain Eukaryota; kingdom Metazoa; phylum Arthropoda; class Insecta; order Hymenoptera; family Cynipidae; genus Acraspis; species Acraspis erinacei. The sequence continues at coordinate 35,733,598 of JAWWLR010000158.1, read as the reverse complement.
ACAGTTTTCTAAGGGTTAAGTATTTTAATGGATTTCGAGGAAGCTCAATCATTTTAAAGTGTTTTCAAGAGCTTACGTAAAATATCCGTCGAATTAAAACGATTTCAAAAAATTTTCTCGTGATTTACAACATTTGAAGGGAATTCCAAATTTTTTTTAATGTTCCTGATGCTAATATATCTTAAGGAATTTTGAAGAATGCGGGAATATTCTCAAGAATTTAAAAGATTTCAATGGATTTTAAAAGGATCTCGCAATGTTTCGAAACATTTCACGAAATGTCTAGGTTTTTAATTAATTTTTGAATATATTAAAGATTTTCAAGGATTTTAAGGGATTTTAAAGATTTCCACCATTTTTGAAAAGGTTTTATCTTTTAAGGCCATTTGATAAGTGAGTCAGGTGACCAGATTTCTACCTTACCGACATTTTTTAGATTTCCTAACTTTTGGATTACTACATAAGAAGCACTAAGAAAGGTGAGTCTGGTTCTAAATTTTTATTATTATGAAAAAATGTTTTTTTCTTCTACATAATTTGTTTTCATAATTATTCAAGTTTAGGAACAGACACACCTTTCTTAGTGTTTCTAATTTATCATACCAAATGTTTAAATCTGTGTGGCGCTATATGTGAAAATTAGTCAGGAAATAAAAAAGTGTCGGTAAGGTAGGCATGTGATCACGTGACCTAGTCGTCACATGGCTTTAATGGATTTTCAGAGATTTCAGTCGTTTTCAAGAGTTTTTAAGAGATTACATACGAAATTTGTCAAATCCTAAGGATTTTCAAGATCTTTCACATGATTATAAATTTTTTCCGGGATTTACAAAATTTTCAAAAAAATGCACGGTATATGTAGAAAAACTTTTTTGATATACAAAATACGATAATACTACATTTATTGCATTTGTTCGCGTACTTGAGAGGCATCGATCGATTTATTTTTAAACCTTTTATGACCCACCAGTACCGAATTTATGAAATGGCAATGAAATTTGGGTTTTCTGTTCATATGAGAAAAACTTTGCTCATATTAGTAGTACCTGAAATATTTGGTCGCATCTTCGAGATACGTATAATGACCTATTAATGAACCTTCGATGACCTCTAATGAGCTAGCAGTGCCGATTTATAAATTAAAAATATGTATTGTTTAAGTCGTTAATACGAGGAAAACTGTTTTAATATTGGGAATACAAAAGTAATGAATATCTGATATATTTGTTCGCGTCTTCGAGACGCATCGATTGCTCAAATTAAGAACCTTTCATGAACTACCATAACCTACCAATATCGTTTTGAAATTGGTTAAAAAATTATTTTTCTTGTTTCGAAGAGGATTTTTTTATATTGGGAATATAACAGTATTCTATTCGATTAGATTGTTCGCGTCTTCGAGAGGCGTGGATTGATCTATTGACAAAATTTCGATTACAATTCTTGATTAATCAATAGCTACTCAAAAGTTTAAAAAATTAGATTCTTTATGTGAAAAAAACTTTTATGTTAATTTTGTAATCTAATACTTCCGTAACTTATAAAGTGGTTCATTGTAATAGAACATATCAATTGACATTTTTTTGGGCTCTCTAATTTTCTGATAAAAAAAGATTTTCGATAAGACAGAAACATAGGCTTGAAATCTGATATGATACTTCGCAAGGGTATTAATATATTTTAATTGATTTTAAGAGATTTGGAAATACTCCTAAGGATTTTAAAGGTTTCAATTACACTCGAATACCGAACGTACGAGAGGTTCGGGAATCATGATCGCCGAAAACACGAGCGTGACAGGGGCCCCCCTGCAACGCAAAGATTTCGGGGGTTATGCGTGAGAACGCGCGACATTCGGAAAGGGTGGGTGTATAGGGAAGAACATTCCACCCGCTCCTGTGGAATTGGGACGCTCGTGTCTGTGGAACGCTCGTAAATTCAAACCTCGTACGTTCGGCATTCGAGTGTAACTGCAAAGGGATCTTGTAATGTTTCGAAATTTTTCACGAAATTTACAGGATTTTAACCGATGTTTAGAGAATTGAAGGGATTTTTTGCAGATTTGAAAGGATTAGGGGGAGTTTTATAGGATTTTGAAAATTTTAAAGATTTTCATAGTTTTTGGAAAGTATTGTTTTTATTTCCAGGGAGCTAAATAGTTGTAAAGTATTTTAAGGGTTTATGTACGATAAACAATCAATTCAAAGAATTTCAAAGAATTTTCACATAATTAAGAAAATTTTAAGGCGTTTATTAAATTTTTAAGAAAATTCGCAGATTGTCACAATATTACCGAATATTATAAACGGTTTTATATGTTTTTATCGAACTTTATTGGCTTGTAAACTATTTTAATGGATCTTAATATTTTGTAATAGACTTCAAGATATTTGGAAAGATTCACTCGGATTAAAAAAATGAAAAGAATTTTAAAGCGATTCCAAGGATTTTTACTGTTTTTAATTTAACATATTTATAAAAAATTAGATACAAGAAAATTACAGAAATACTTTGGTGCCCTCGCCACCCTAAGTAGGGATTCGCAAGATTTTCATAACCCCCCCCCCCCTTCCCAACGGAAAAGAGCTTTAAGAATAAATATTTTTCTGCTTTACTAACCAGGTTTGCAAGGAATACAGAATCCATCTGGACCTCTGATGGGCTCCCCAGTTTCTTCGTCCACTCGTAATAATGCAACTGGATAGAGGGCTCCTGCATATTTTGGAACGAATCCCACAGCCCCAACCCTGCTGTCGATGTTAACTAAAATACGTTTGTTACTATTATTGTTATTTTTCCAATATTTTTCCTAATTTTTAATAACTTGATCAAATTTTTTTTCAGCAAATATGATTTTATATTATTATTTGTGATAGAAAACTTGACATGTATAAAAAACTGAATTATTTCAAAAGATATTTAGAAATTCTGTAAAGGTTCGAAAATAACTTGATTATTGAGAAGATTAAAAAAAATCTAGAACAAAATTTAGATTATTTGTTGACAACAAAAATTATCCGGGCCATAAAAGTTTTTAGAGCACATAAGGGTTCACATGCAAAAAATGCTACGTCTAAAAAGTCTAAGTTTAAGGCAAATTTCAATTTAATAACAAAATATTTCAAAAAAAGGCCGCTGTTTTCGAGAAATTGGAAAATCTCTGAAAATAATAAATATTTTTCCAATTACTTTGGCTTTTTCTGAAGGTTAGTCTCCATAGGAGACAAAAACTTCCAATTTTTTATATCTACAGATTTAGATGAATAATAACATAAAATTATTTTTATGAAAAATCCTTTTTTGCAAAGTTAGAATTCTTTTAAATAACACCAAAAAGATTATTCTTTTTCAATTTTTAATGTTTAGTTACCGAGATTAGAATTTCCTTCAGTGGCTCCATAGAATTCACCAATTTGCTTTACTTGAAATCTTTTGACGAAAGGCTCCCAAATTTGTGGCCTGAGACCATTACCAAAAAGCAATCTGATCTTATGGGATGTATCATATGAGCTTGGTGGCACTGCCAAAAGATAACGACAAATTTCACCTATATATTGAGCAACCTGTAATTAATAAAAACTCATAATAAATATATCTTTAGAGAAGAAAGAAACTCATAAAATATATAATATAATATTTTATATATATTTTTTTTCAATTAAATATCGTACATCACTCGTAGCGATGATTTGAAAAATCATGGTTCTTCAAAAACCGATTTCCCCGTGAAACACATGTCTAATACTACTTTGGATGTAATATACTATTAACCATACAATACTTATGCAATGTCTATGTATCTAACCCAAAAAAAAATTCGGAAAATAATTTTTTAACTACAAATAAAATCGTATGGAATTTCGAAAAACGTTACAAAAAGTCGCATCAAATTTTTAATGATAATGAAAAAAGCAATATCAGACACTCAATGACTGAAATAATAACTTTATTTGTTTAGGAATATAGGGAACATAATTCTCATTTACTTAAAAATATTCTTTGAACGATCAAAATATTCTTTAAGTTAAAAGAAATTTTTTAACGATAATAATTCAGTTTAAGGGATTCTCAATCTGGGTTGAAGATATTTCTTCTTGATTTTTTATTTTTATTTTTTAATTATTTCTTTATTAAATTCAACTGCAAGAATATTTATTTTGGAAATATTTTAATTGAAATTACTTAACAACTACGACTTTAAATTCGAACCTATAATTTGATTAGGAAATGAGTCATTTTTAAACACCAAATTCAAACCCAAAATATTCTCTAAACAGGGAAAATAGGTTATTTCCCCCCGAATATAAGCGAATAAATTCTTTTTAATAAAATTAATGTAGGTATAGTATTAAATTCATTGAGGAAAAATATTGTTTAAATTAATAAATAATTTTAACCATAAAAAAGTTCTCTCGATCAAATAAATATTTAATAGGACGCATTTAGTGTTGGTATGGAATTTATTTAGTGTACATGAAACGCTTTAAATTCCTGAAATCTCAAGTTGAAATATATTGCATTTTCAACCCCAGGACAAATTTTTAACAAAATAGTTGTATTTTCAAGTTAAACAATAGAACTGTTAAGAAAACAGTGGCCTTGTAAAACTGAAAGAAAAAAAATTATTTTCAACCAAATGGTTGAATTTTGAAGAAAAAAGTTACTTTTCAACAAAGAATGATGACTTTTCCAGGATGAAATATGAAATTTCAAATTATAAAGACAAAATAATTTTCTATCCAAAAGGACGAATGTTTAAGAAAAAGTTAAATTTGTAACCAAAGAAGATTATTTTTTAACGAAATAATTGAATTATCAACCAAATGGTCGAATTCAGAACAAAGAAAATTTTTAAATAAGCAGTTGCATTTGCAACCAATAAAATAAAAAAAAGGATTAATTTTTGCCCTAAAAAGACGAATGTTCAACAAGACAGTTAAATTTTTTACCAAAGAAGATGACTTTTCAAGAAAATAATTGAATTTTCAAGTAAAAAGACGAATGTTTTAGAAGACAGTTGAATTATCAGCCTGCAATTTTGAATTTTCAACAAGTGAATAATTTTTAACCGAAAAATACGAATGATTAAATAAATAGTTGAATTTATAAAAAAAAATTAATCCTTAACCACACAGTTTGAATTTAAAACCAAATAGTTGGAATTTAAATGAAAAGAGACGAATTTTCAACAAATTAGATGAATTTTACCCAAATAGTTCAATTTTAATGCCAAAAAATCGAATCTTTGAGAAAAAAGTTAAATTAGTAATCAGAAAAACTTAGTTTTCAAGAACTTCTGGCGTAAAATAGGAATATTCAATTCAAAAGGAATAATTATTTTATTTATCCAAAAAGGCGAATATTCGAGGAAACAGTTAAATTTTTGACAAGCAAAACTGCCTCTTTAACGAAATAGTTGCATTTTCAACAGTATAATCATGTTTTAAAAAAATAATCAATTTTTTGACAAAAAATAATTAACTTTGAAACCAACTTATTTCGTTTTTCTAAGTGGGTTCTATTGATTCAGTTTGTATTTAATCCAAAAAACGAGAAAAGGGGTAAGTTTCTGAAAAAAGAGGGAGAAAAGAGAAAGTCTTTATAAAGGGCAAAAAATAAAAATAGAGAAAAGAGTGAAGACTATAATTGAATTTGAATTTAATCGAATTTAAACGACTTTGACTCAGAAATATCCAAATGTTAAGGCTTCCAATTTGAAAAAAATTAAAACTTTGAATAATGATTCATGAAATTACAAATTGACTAATATCTAATGCAAGTAAGGAGTGAGGAAGTAGGGAATTTGAGAGGAAATGAGGCTAGGGAGAGAAGGGGAAGTGTGTGTAGGAAAAATGAGGGGAGGATAAAATGGGGTAGCAAAAGTAGAAGAACTGTAAAAGAGTAACTACGTGATGAGTGAGAAATTATGAAAGGGGGTGTAGGAAAAGGGAAGTACAGGCGAAGTGAGGGGAGGGCAAATGAACGTAAACAAAGCAGGTGAAGTAGCAGAGGAGAACTAGAGGAATAGAGAGGGAGGTATAGGGAATATATGTGTGGAAGTAGGGGAAGTTAATGAGGGGAACTAGGGGAAGTGAGGGAAAATTTTGGGGAAGGAGGGGTGGCTAAGTAGAAAAATAGAGGAGAAGTAAGGCGAGGGGCCGTAGGGGCAGTAAGGGAAGTTGTTTTTAGATTAAGTGAGTGACAAGTGTTGAAAATGAGGTGTGGGAAAGTGAGAGAAGAGGTGTGTAGGGTAAACGTGGATAGCAGAAGTATGAAAAGTGTGCGAGGGGAGCTAGTGGAAATGAGGGTAAAACATGGAAAATCAGGGGAAATTATGGAACTGAGAGGATATTATGGGAACGAGGAGAGCGGCAGTAAGAAAAGTAAGGGATAATGAGGTGAAGGGAAGTAAGGGAAGTAGAGTGTAAGGATAATAAGGGTAGCTGAAGTAGGAGAAGTATGTTAGGGGAACTAGTGAAAATGACGTGACATTACGGAAATGAGGGGAGTGGAAGTAAGGAATATGGGGGGAAATGAAGCAATAAACAGAAGGGGAAGTGGGGTATACGTTAATTGAGGGGAGCAGAAAAGTGGTGATGAATGGGCAGAGGGGAACTACAGGATGTGTGGGGAAATTAATTGAAATAAGTCGAGGATAATTAGGGGGAGTGGAATGTGGGGAAAGTGTGAGGAGGGGAAATTAGGGTGGCGGAACTAAAAGTAGCAGAGGGTAATTAGGGGAAGTGAGGGCGAGGTATGGGAAATGTGGGAAGAGAAGTGGAAAAAGTGAGTTAGGGGGACTAGAGGAAGCGCGGGGAATTTTTGGGAAATGAGGAGAGGGTACGTAGGAAAAATGCGATGGGAAATAAGGCAGCGGAGAGTGTGGGAAGTAAATTGTAGGGAAAGTGAGGCAAGAGTAAAAGAGGGGACATGCAGTGAAGGCAGCGAAAGTAGGATAAGAGGAAAAGGGGAACTCGGGAAGTGAAAATAAAAAATATAAGAAATAAGGTGTGTGGAAGTAAGGGATGAGGTTTGTAGAGCAAATGAGGTTAGCGGAAGTAGGATAAATGTTTGAGGGGAAAGTATGGGAAACGAGGAGACGGGAAGTAGGGAAGAGGAGAGGAGATCAGGCTAAGAAAAGAAGGGAAAATTGGATGTAGGAAAATAGAA
>JAWWLR010000158.1:35585370-35606325 GCA_035041075.1 Acraspis erinacei | reverse complement strand
AATGCAAAATGAAAAACCAATATTAAAGTCATCATGATAAATAAAATTTGTACTTTGGTTTGCAATATCTGAATAAGTAATCGAAGGCCGAGGTACATAAATAGATGTAACATACATACATACATACATACATACATACATACATACCTATATGTAATAGTGTTGAACATAATGTATAAAAGTTCAGATCTTGGACAAAACTGAATGCAAAGCACGGGATACGTGATGAGAATGTATTCGCTAAGGCCGAAGGAGCTTTAACAAAAGAGAATTCACACTCACCAAATTCTAGGCGTCGATGTTTTGACCTTTTCTTCTGAATGGTCTGTTCTCATATGTGGGGGAAATACAAAGACCCAGCGCGTAGCGCGAGGTAAATACATTTTCGAGCGCGAAGCGCGAGAACCAACAGTCGCGCGCCCTAGGTGCGCTCAAACTTGCGAGCCGCGTGCGCTGCGCGCAATGAGAATGTTTCCGCGGAGCGGGCGGATTTTTTAAACAAGTATTTCAATTTTCAACCATAAAGACAAATTTTTTAAAGAATAGTTGGTTTTGAAATAAGTTTTTGAACAAAAAAAGAATAATATAACAAAAATAATTTAATTTTTCACCGAGAAAAGTTTCACTTGAAATTTCAATAGCAAAATATGAATTTTCAACCAAAAGTTTATTTCCTACAAAATATATATGAATTTTGAACAAAAAGATGACTAAAAAATATTTGTAATTTTTTAACCAATTAATGAAAGATTTACCTAGAAATATAATCGTCACAAAGAGGCATGTGGCGAAAAACGCAAGAAATAGAAATGAAAAATACATAAATTACTGATAAAAATATTATGCCAGGCTGACTACAAAGCTCAATTCTCAAAATTCTATAATTCGTCCCTGATAATCTTTTTCTCTGACCATTAATATTTAAAAAATAGAATTTTAGTCTTGTAACATTTTTAATTGAGAATCTTTCATAAAGGAGATAAAACAATTTGAAATTAAAATATAAAATTTTTAATTGATTAATCTCGACAGTTATTGGATATTCCTCTTAAATAAATGTCCTGAGTTCCATTATATTATTTAGAAATATATTCCTTCATGAGCCAAGATAATTAACTTGTTGATAATTAACTATAAACATATTACAAAATAAAGTAAAATGAACAAAATTAGCCATTAAATTAACAATATTAAATAATTGAAGTACACATTGTTTTATTCTCACATAAATATTCTACATTTAGTTGTTACAATGACGCCATTAAAAAAATCACTTGATTGTCGAATGAACATTATGTAGGGGCATTCAAGTGTGACTTTCAAATTATTTTACTCTATTCTGATTACGTAATTACACGCAACTCCTGACATAAGACCGGTTTCTCGCATGGCCTGCATTGAACTTGAGCCTAAACCGGAATAAACTAAAGATAAACAGGTGTGACTTATTTCTGTTGATTTGGACGCATGACGCAACCTGATGCAATTTGGCCTCGCGGCTGCCCCCATTAGGAAACTCCGGAGACCATCAGTTCTAGGAATATCGTCAACGAAGGGGTCTTATATCAAGAGTTGAGTGTATTCAGAAGTTTAGCACGGCTTGTTAAATAAAAAAAGTATCTCGGCATTGATGCCGTTGAAACTATCGTTAACTCTGTCGATAATTGCATTTTGAATTATGTAAATTGTTTTTATGACGTGAATAAAAGTGTAAATGTTTAAATATATTTTATAACTAAAATTGACCGTCTTCACTAAACCTGCCCCAAACATAATTTGTCTCCTTAGGTCGAACTAACAATTAATACAGTCATTGAATACAGTTTAGCAAAACTTTCAAAGGCTTTTGAAGAGCATTTGAGAATTAACAAATAATTACAAAAATAGATTACCGCAGCAGATATGCTTCGTATCAAGTTATCCACGGTATCAGTTTTTCGTTCAGGTAGAATTTTTATTTGAATTTAATTGATTCGAGTAATGATTAATATCGAACTGCTTTAAAACTAGGGTGTGCAAAAAAACGAATGTCAAAATAATTTTTTCTTTTTATTTAGTGACTTTTCATTTTTTAATAATTTAGGATATAAGACGGTAAACTGGGGATAAGTGACGAATATTTGTAGGCGAGCAGCGCACCCTCAAAACTATATTTAAGACGCGATACAGTAGGACTCGTCGAATCGGGTCTCCACTTTCGATCATGCCTTAGCTACATCACTGGTGTCTACTGCGACTGCGCGTGCGTCTACCAATCAGGGCTAGCGAAGAACTTTATGAGTGAGGACTATTGCCCTCCGAGGCTTTCCATGCGACGACTTCCAATCCGACGAAATCTAATCCGACGAGTCCTACTTTATTCTATCTAAACTTTATTATTTCTTATAGGTTCTCCAACTAAAGTTTGACCATTTTTAATTGCAAGCTTCTTCATTTTTTACCTAGAAAAAATACTGTATTTAGAAATTAAGAATTAAGCACGCCCCGCTTTCCCCATATGTGCCACTTAACCCCAGTTTACGCTATAGAACCTTGTTTCTATTGTGTATTAAAATTTTGTCTAATAACATTAATTTCATGTTTATTTAAGGACTTTCGTTTGTCGACACCCATATTTATGTGTGTTTCTACTATATTCACGAAAGTTATTTTTTCTCTGAGAAAATAAGTGATTAAATTCTTAAATATCTGTTAATTCAACCTATTCGCAGCAAATAATTTTTTAATTAAAAAATTCCATGATAGTATAAAAGAGTGCTTAAACTATAAAAGCCTTCTGCTAGTCTTTGCCAAGTTTTCAGACACACGACTCCTTTAAAGGGTAGTGTTCCAAAAGGGCACATACGCCATTTTTTCGATGATAATATTATTGGCTCAAAAACCTTCAATGTATTTCAATACACTACAGAGCCGTCCGTAAATTACATAGCAGCTTTAAATTTTAACGTTCAAGTTCAGCAATTATGGAAAAATATTTTAATTAAGTAATAAGGACTTCAATACCGATATAATTCGATTATTGTTTTTTACATCTCTCTGTAGAAAAATATGAATAGAAAAAAAATTATTCTTTAAATTTTTGTCATTATGGGTAAGACCAGTTCTAACGGAAGATTCCTGATACTGACACGTTACCGACATCGAGACCATTCCACAGCTCAAGTGGTCCGTGTCCGTGCTAAGTTTCTACAATATTTTCAAAAGTTACCGATGCGGTCATAAAATGATATTACAGAATTTTTTTTTTTAATTTTGCGTAAGCAACTTCAAGGTTATTTACAATATAAATTAGTATAGTTATAAGAAAAACAAGGAGGATTTATTCATTGTTTATTGATAATACTTTTAATGAAGAAATTACTTTTTTCATTTATTCAATGACCAATATCATTGTATGACGTCATCGCAACCCTTCTAGAATATTCTAGAAACTTAGCACAGACACGAAACTTTGATTCAAAGAAACTTCTCTGATACAAAGAAATGGTTTCTTTGTTCCAATTAAATTTTTTAGAATTTTAGAACCATTTCCTTCATTTTGAAGTTAGTTTTATTGAAATAAAAAAATACGTAATTGAAACTCAAAGAAATAGTATTTTTGTTCCAATGACATTTTTTTTTAATTTAAAGGGATTTTCTTAATTTTTATTTTAGTTTTGGTTAATTGAAAAAATATGTTAACAAAACGGTTTCTTTAATTTAAAACCAAATATTTCTCAGAGTGCTTCTTGAATTCTGATTCTTACTCGTGTTTCATATTTTCAACGCTAAATTTTGAAATCATTTCAATTTTTGAAGATTATAAAAAGCAAAAATTTGCCAACTTGTTCAGTATTGAATGTTTATACTTAATTCAAAATCATGAGATATTGAGGATTCATAAAATAGTTCTATCTTGATGATTTGCGATTAAAGATTCATAATTTTTATTGTGCAGAATATAGAAAAATGTAACTTTTGAATATTTTGATTTTTGTGGAATAGCTAAATATTAAAAACTCTTAATTTTTACAATTTAAAGTTCGGTAATTTTGAAGCGTTACATTTGAAAATCCTTGAATTTTCAAAACATAGAATTAAAAATTATTTATTTTTTAGGATTCATATTTCAAAGGTAAGGTGCGTAATTTAAAATTTTTTAAGAAATATTTAGTTCAACTTTGCAATGTTACAATCCAAAGTTCTTCAGGTTCAACGATATTCCATGTAAAAGTGTTCAATTTTTAAGACTTGCAGTTGAAGACTCTTCAATATTTAATTTTTTATAAGAGAAAACGGTAAAAACTAAATTTTAATTTAAAATCTGTAAAATTCAATTGTATTGACTGCTATACATTTGAAATTGAAAATTCTTCAATTTTATTCTTATCATTTTGCATATGTGTGACGTATATAGCGTAAATTAATAGTATTTAATAAGCATGGCTGAAAATATTTTTTCAAATTACGTTATATTATAAATAAATATATACTAAATTAAATAATTAATTAATTAATTAATTACTAAATTGTTACTGAAAAAATATTCCCTCGATTTACTTTGAATTTACTGAAATTTTGCAATCAAAATTTTTTTTTACCAGTTAAGAAACACAATATCAAGAAATCAATTTTTCTTTTGTGCTTTTACTTGAAAATTCAATTTTTCGATTTTTAATGCAAGTTTTCTCTTTTAAGTTGAAAATTAATTTTCTGAGAGCATTTTATATCTACTCAAAAGTTGTTGAAATGACGTTTATGCACTTTTGAATCGCCAGCCTTCAGTTCACAATTCACGGATTATTTACAATTAATTTTCTTAATTTCTTATTTTCCATATACATTTCCATTCAAAGTATCAAGTCAAATATTCAGAAGCAAAAAACTCTTCTCATCACAAGCTTACAAAATAGGAAAACCAAAATGAATTAATTAATTTTTAATTAACTTATAAACTCAACCTATAATGAGTAAGAGACTTAATTTTAATATTATATTATATTAATTTTACACTAAGAGGGATATGTCATCTTCTTAAGTCTATAGAAAAGTCTCACACAGTAGGGTTGCCCAAAAAATGATTTTAATTTCAAATTGACGTTCACACATACTTTTGTTGGAAAAGCATTAATTTCAATCAAAGCGAAATGTAATTTTTTAAGGACCTTTAAAATAATTAAAAGCAAAAGTGTGAGAAAAAAACCATTTTTGGACCACCCTAATACATAGTTTTATATCACTCAAACATTTTGATCGAGTATTCACAATATAAATTAAAGTCTTTTTGATCAGGTGTACTTACAGTGTAAAATTGATAATATTGATAGTAATATGAATTAATTACATATAATAATATTATAGCACCTAATGACGGAGACACGAAATTCTCTCATTTGATGCATGATTAGGCCGCGTCTACTCATCCGTGTTGTTTTTATCAACAGTCCAATCTAAAACCTATGTTGTTTATAATCTATTGTGAAAACGTAGAGAAATTTAGGCTCTATTAGAACGAGACTACTCAGATGCAGAAAATTCAATAACTGCACTCAACTCTCGATATAAGAACGGTTTCAGACATTGCTTGCAGTAGCCTTGATCCTAAATCGGGGGAATCGGAACATAAACAGACAGGTCCTCATGAACACTTTCTGTTGGTTTGGATGCATGACGGAACCTGTTGCATCTAATGAACTGAGAGTACGGCTTTCATGCTGTCTGTCACGCTTGACTGAACACCGCCTCTCTCTTGGTCCCGCGGCTCCCCTTAGCATCAAGCTGCCGAGGAAATCAATTCGAGGAATATCGTAAACCGGGGGTTCTTATATCGGGAGTTAAGTGTGAGGCTATTCACTATTTTTCATTTAAAACCACACAATTTCTGAATTTACCAAGTGAATAAGAAATTGAAATATTTACCGAAAGATTAGACATAAAATATTTTTATTTTATAAAAAGGTAATTCTGACTCTTTGAAAATCCGCCAGGTAACTAGAACCATTTTTAAACATACACTAACGATGAATAGCATCGGGCCTCAAACCAGGTTAACCTGTTAAAAATCAGCCTTGACTTTGCAAGACGATAAACCCGTCCAGAATGAAGATAAAAATATTTTTTTCTAACGTTTTGAAAATTTAATAATTTTTTTGTTAAATGAGCAATATCCGAAGTAAGTTGGCATTGTGTCTGTTGAATTATGACTAGAGTAAAGCCAATAATATAATGCAAAATAGAATAATGCAACAGACAAAAACAAAATTTAGAAATATTTTTATCTGTATTTGAAACGGAGCTATCATCCTTAAAAGTCAAGCAACGCTCGATTAAAAAAATGTAATGTACTTTTTTAAAGACAATAATATGTGAATATTAACAAACCAAGTAAATAAAAATTTCTAAATAATTATATTTATTTCATGATATAATTTATATCTGAGTTTTTCTCAATATTAATGATAAACCTAAAATTTATACCTGTAAATGTCTTTTTTTAAATATTGGCCAGTAAATATTCTCTTTAAAGTTTGCTGAATTTAATTTTATCAGTGCCGGTAAAAAAATAGTCGGTATCCGTAACCAAACAAATTCCGGTACCAACAATAAGATTTCTGAAAAAATGATTCGGACTTAAGTTTTATTTTTAAACAGTTTAAAAAATTTAAAGGATATTAAAAAATGTTTGGAGAACATTAGATTATTTCAAAGTTTTAGAAGTATTGAAAAGATTCGAAGATATTATAAATCTTGAGAAGATTTTTAAAATTTGAAAACAAAACGTAGAATTTTAAAGATATTGACAAAGAAGATTTTTATGGATTCTGGAATGTTTTAAGATATAATTTTAAATTATTTCTCATTTAAAAAAAATAATTTTTAAGGAGAGAAAATAGAAAAATATATTTTTTAATTAATAAAAAAATAATTTAAATTTGAAAAGATTTCTTTTCTAATTTAACAAAATTTAGATTTCTGAAGATTTTGGATAAAAGATTTAGAAACTTTTTAACAAGTTTAAATTATTTATCTAGAATTTTAAGAAAAATTCGAAGCACTTCAAAACAAAATTGATAGCTTGAAATAAATATTTATATATAAAGATTTTTAAGAATGTCAAAAAAGAATCTGGAAGACTTTAAATAATTATTTTTTTAGATTTTGAGAGATTGTCGAACATTTAAATAATAATTTAAGCATGTTTAAAAGATGCGCAGAAATTTTAAACGTATTAAAATTATTTTCATATGTCTAAAAATTTCAAAAATCTTTTGAAAATTCTCAAGAAAATTATATTTAGAACCGGAAAACGAATACAAAAAATATATAGATATCCAAAAATATTATTTTATATTGAAAACTATATTCCCACTCAAATTATAATTTGGTTTTATTGTTTATTTTTTTGTTCATTCTTGGCTAAAAAAATATATTTATTTAAATTCAAATATTTGTTTCAAAATTGTATATTTTTCGATTAATTTAACTATTTTTGATTCACGCAAAATTAAATTATTTTGTTGGGAACACATTAACACTTGAGTTGGAAATTTATCTCTTTGATTGAAGATGTAACTATTTCATTGAAAAATCGTATTTTCTGATTAGAAAACTTATATATTAGATGGAAAAATTAACTTTTTTTTAAATCAACTATTTTTTTAAAATAATCTTCTAGGGGTACAAAATTAAAACTGTTTAGTAAACATTTATCTTTTTTGAAAAACCTTTATTCATTTTTTTTAATAGAACTGTCTGTAAATTAATCTCTTTTGGTTAAGGATTCAACTATTTTGTTAAAAATGTGTCGTTTTTGGATTTATTTAACTGTTTTTGATTGAAAATAAAAATATTTTCTGGTTAAATGACAATTATGTATTACATTTTGCATTGAATTTTTTCTCAAGAATTTTAGGAAAATAATACTTTAATAACCTTAAAAAACGTAAATAAATTTAAGAAATAAATAATTATTTAACGATTTCATTTTATTTTTCTCATTTTGTTTTAAATTCGGAGTCAGGTATAAAGAAAAAATGTAATTAGTTAAGTTTGTTTGTACACAAAATTTCCTTCTTTATTTTCTCATCTAGTTATTCAAAAATTGTTATCTTGTTTAGCAAACTTTAAAAGGATATGAATAAAATTTTGAGAAGTTCATAAAAATTTTTTATGTCGATATGATTCGGTAAATATATAACAATTTGTATAAAATACGGCAAATTTAGTCTCAATAATCAAAAGTATTCTACAATTTTCTATGCGATTTTATATGGATTAGATCAGTTTTCAAATTAAAAAATTTTCATATGATTCAAATATCCTCACATTGAAAACTTAAATTTGAAAACTTTGGTTTGAAATATTTAGTGTCATAGTAAGCTGCTCCTTAAAATTACTGTCTACAAGTACAAGTCTAAATTTAAAACAATGGCCAATATCCTATTGATCTAAGCATCCTACGAATTTAGTAGAATAATTATCTACAATTTCTAGATGATAATTCCTGGGAATATCTTAGTTTACAATTTTTTAAATATTTGAAATGGTACAAAGTGACGACCAGCGTCAAGGGGACGAACCCAGCGCCCAAGAAAATATATTTCTGTGTTTTATCGATTTTTTTTAAACATTACGTTCTATGTTTTTTACATTCAGTTAAAGTAGTGAAATTTTCAACGGTCCTATTAATATGAGATATTTTTGAGAATTTGCGAAGGGTGCAATATATATTTTTGGTACAGTTGACGAGGCTTAGTTTATAGAATATTTTGCACAAGATTTATCCATTTAATTTTTTTTCTATTAATAAATAATCAAATCACTGCATTGCATACAGATGGCTTGTTTTCACACGGCGCCATTTATCCAATACGCAAAAATAAAAATAAAATAATTTTTTAAATGACACGAGGATAAAGAAGTTAGAAATTCTCAATTCCAAGTCTCTCATTTCACTCAAGTTCCGATATAAGACCGATTTTGAGCATGGCTTGCCTTTTCATTGCTCCTAAATCAGGCGGTCTTATATAGGAAGTTTAATGTAATATGGACATAAAACCAGGCCTGAGATTGTATAGAGACCATGGAGGCCATGGAGGCCAGGCTTACTCGCTTATTTTTTAACAGCAGACACTATTACAATCTCTACTTATTTATTTTTTATTTTGTGAGCTTCAAAGTTTTTCCAGAATTTTCAAACTGTTCAACGGGTACGTAATTCACTGTTCTGGCCGTTATCTCTTCACGAAAAAATATTATAGGAAATTCAATATAAATAGGCCTATAATGATTTTCCTGTGAAGTATTTCTTATCATATTTTGCGATTCTAGAAAAATCATTTCTAGAAACACAGTATTTTGATTCAACAAAACATTTTAATGATCCAATAAAATTTTTTTGTTGACTCAATTAAATAAACCATCTACCAAACGATTATGATGAAACAAGCAAAAAATTTAGTTGGGTCAACCAAAACAGTATTGTCCATATAATAACCATAGTCTATGGTTCAAGCAACAAATCTTTTGTCGATTCAACCAAATAGTTTTCTGAGTATTGAGAAACTACAAGCAAATTATTCATTTTTTTGGCGTGGGGTTCAAATTATTTCAAGGAATTTTTTATCTATTTTAAAAAATTTTAAGGGTTTTAAAAGAAATTACAAAATTAAATTTTTTTTTAGATTTTAGGTCATTTTAAAGAATTTTAAGAGATTTAAAAAATGTCAAGGAATGTCATAGAATTGTTTACGAATTGCAACGATTTCAAGGCACTTGAAAAAATGTCGCAAAAATTAAGGGATTATGTAGCACTCTCATTTATTTCGAAGAATGGAAGAGATTAAAATTTTTTAAATTATTTCAGCAGATTACAAAAAGTTTCAAAATTTTCAGAAAATTTAAAGAAGTTTGTAGGATTGCTACAGATTTTAAAGGGGTTTCAAAGAATTTCACAGGGTTTGAAGAATTTTATAGGACATCTAATTATTTAAAATGGTTTACGGAATTTTAAGCTGTTTTAAGCAATTTAAATAAATTCCAAAGAAATTCAAAAGATTCGAAAATTTCAAGGAATCTTAAAGAATTTTGTAGCATTTCTAAAAACTGCAAGGTATTTTGAAGAATTTACAAAGATTTAAGGAATTTTATAGAAAAATAATTTCCAATGATTTCTAATTATTTTAATATGTTTGCACAAGTTTAAAAGATTTCAATGGATGTTGAGGTATTTCAAGAAATTTCGAAAAAATTTAAGGTTTTATTGAATTTCCAAAGATATCAAAGATTCCATTAGATAGGTTTTGAATGATATTTTACAGAAATTCAAGTAATAAATTGAATTAAATTTATATTTTACTTATTGTAATCGATTTTTACGATTTAAAAAAATTTCAATCGGTCTTTAAGGACATCAAGAAATTTCTAGAGAACTTTAGGGAGACAAATAAATATTATTGCAAAGGGATTTCTACGGATTTTAACGATTTCAAAGATTTCGAGGGATATAAGAGAATGAAAAAAGTTTCA
The DNA here is from genome assembly GCA_035041075.1 of Acraspis erinacei. Classification (NCBI taxonomy): domain Eukaryota; kingdom Metazoa; phylum Arthropoda; class Insecta; order Hymenoptera; family Cynipidae; genus Acraspis; species Acraspis erinacei. The sequence goes on along the minus strand of JAWWLR010000158.1, from coordinate 35,595,819 downwards.
AAGTATTTAAAATATTTAAAGTTTTTTTAAAAGATTCCAAAGAATTTCAAGAGATTAAAAAAATTTACAGAAATTTCGAAGAATTTTGAAGCATTTCCAAAGATTTCAAGGGATTTCAAAGAATATAAAAAAGTTTTAAAGGTTTTGAAAAGATTTTGGGGATTTTCAACTATTTTAAGGTCAATTTGGCCGGAACCTGGAAATTAAAAAAAAAATGATTTCAAAGTATTTCAAATGATTTTGTAGGATTTCCGAAAATTGATTTTTAAGGATTTCTAGAGAAATTTCAAAAATAACAAAAATATTTTTACCGAATTTCGCAATTTCCAAAGATTTCTATCTATTTTAAGGATTTCAAAGAATTTACGGGATAATTAAAGAATCTAAGCTATTTTAACAAATTTCCAAGAATTTCAAGTGAATTCAAAAACTTTTATTCAATTTTCAGTGATGTCGAAAAAAATTAGAAAGTAAATAAAGGGATTTTAAGGTCTTTCCAGAAATTTCACAATATTTAAAAGATTTTCTTAAGTCTCTAAAAATATGAAAGATTTCTATGAATTTTAACAGATTTTTAGATAAATTTCAAGAACCCAGAGACCTTTATAGAATAAAATAAATTTTATGACAAAGTATTTCTACGGATTTTAATTCTTTCAAGGGATATCAAAGAATTAAAAATCTTTTAAAGGATTTTAAGATACTATAAAATATTCCAAAAAACTTCAGGAGAGGTCCAAGAAATTTCAGATATTCCAAAAATTTCGAGGAATGTGAAAGAAGTTTACAAAATTTAAGGGATTTCTCGACAACTTTAAATAAAAAAATTATTTTATTTTCAAGCAATTTTAAAATAATGACTTTAGCAGATTATTATTAAATGTAAAAAATAATACTCGAATAGTTCAAGTTTGTTTTTTAAATGAAAAGAAAATTAAAAATAATTCATTTTGTTTTTTAAATAAATATTGTTTAATAAGTAAAATATTTTAATTAAAAATTTTTAATAAGATTGTGGACTTTAATTTATATTTTTGTAATTTTATTTTTGTACATAAAATTGTTAATTTTTAAAATAATTAGCTAAAGTTCTTTTTATCAATATTTCAAAATAATTGAAAAGAATTCAGAAGGAGTTTACAAATGAACACGAAATGTCTACGGATTTAAATAGATTTCAAAGATTTTAATTAATTTAAAAATATTTCAAACCTTATCAAAGGATTTCAATAAAATTCCAAGCGATATAAAAATTCCTTGACAGTTTGTCTACTTTTTACATTAATTCCTTTAATATTTTCGTATTTTGTATTCCAATTACGCTATACCGTTTTCATATAATTTTTTGTATAATCAATTATTTATACTCGTAAAAAATTATAGGAAATTAATCACAGGAAAATTATATACCTACACATTTATTTTTTTTATACCTCAGGCCTGTCGGAATCTGTAAGCTGCATTTTGAATTTTTTTCAAATCAATGAAGAAAACTAATTTTTTTTTTAAATTGAAGAATATAGTTCACATTGGTAAAGTATAATCTTTCGATAATTAATAAGATAAATATATACCCTAAGTAGTAATATTGTATTATTAATTTCTACGTTATTCAGTTCTCATTAAATACATAAACATCAGTATATCATAAGTGATCTCACATTAGCCTAGTTTTGCACACTCACACTCAAAATCGATACAATTAAACCTCAATCACACGTTTAAAATTCTGGATGAAATACACGAATACGAGTACAATTCTACAATTTTAAGTGTCACCGTTCAGCTCGTAAATCAAGCATTAAACGGAATATTGACTCAGCAGTATTATGAGATGGACGTAATGCAATTTTAAAATTAATTTCACTTTTTTATAAAAATTATTGATAGAATACAAATATGAATGAAATATTTTTTACCTTTTTAAATAGAGTGCGTAAAATATTCGAATAAATATTATTAAACTTCATTTGTCCATTTGTACGTATGGTTATACAAATATAATTTTCTTAAATTTCTCTAGAAAATTCAAAAAGATTTTTGAAAATTTCAGATATGTCAAATCAAAATTGTAACGAAAACGTTAAATTTTTTAACCGAAAAAGAAAATTAATTTTCAATAGAAAATAGAAATTTGGAATAAATATTTATTTCCAGTGTCTATTTGTTTTTAATGTCACGTCTAAATAATAAAAATAAAAATTTAATTTTCAATTAAATAGTTGAATTTTTAACCAAAAAAAAGATGAAGGTTCAATAAAAAATGTAACAGTTAATATTTTAATCAAAAAATATTTGTATGCGAAATTCTTGAAGCCTCAAGTAAATCAAATTAATTTATAACCAAAGAGATGAATTTTGTATTCAAATAATGCATCCTCGTCAAAAAAAGTGAATTTTTAACAAAGCAGTTCAACTTTCAACCAAGTGTAGTTGAATTTTTAACAAAAGAATATGAATTCTCAATGCGAAATTTAATAGTGGATATTTTTAATTAAAAAACAATAATTTTAATTTAAAAAGAGTTACATTCATACAGAAAGGAATTTTCAACAAAATAGATGAATCCTCAACCAGAACAGACTAATTTTCCATTAAAATATAAAATTTCAACCTTAAAGAATAATTTTTTGCTAGAAAAGACAAATTTTCCACAAGATTATATTTTCTACCAAAGAGATATGAATTTTCAACTAAAACGTTGTTTTCTTAAAGGAAAAATTTTGTAGCGTAAAAACAATGTATATATAATGAAATAAAAATTTCGAATAAGGGTTTTTTTTCTGTTTATTTTTTTAAGGGTATATAAATATAATAATTTATTTACGTTTCTGAAGAAAATTACAAAATATGCTTCAAAATGTAAGATTTGTCAAAAAAATATCCCTAAAATGTTGAAGAAAATTGTTTTATGTTTCAAGGATGAACAAAATTTCTGAAAACCATCAAATCAGTTTAAAACATTTTGGAAATCTTTTCAAAAGGTTTCTCAATTTTGTATTAAATATCTTCAAAAAGCAACATTTTTTTTAAGATTGTTAAAAATCTTTTGAAGTGCGAATTAGTTTTGTACATTATATATTTTTAATTGTAGTTTTTAATCTTGAAAAATTGAGAAAATTCGGCTTAAAATCTTATACGTTCTTCTTCGAAATCTAAGGAAATCACTTGAAGGGATTTGAAATATTTTTTGAATATTATCTTAAAATTAATTTTTAAAAATCCAAATTTTTTTAAATCTTCTCAAGGATTAAATTATTTTCGAATCTTTTGAAAACTCCTAAAAATTAAAAATGTCTTTCGATACAATTCGACGTTTTTCTACACATGTTCCAAATCTTGCCAAATAAAAAAAAATCCCTTAATTTTTCGAGATTCTTTTTCGACATATTCTTAATTTTTCGAAACTTAAGATTATTATTTTTAAATAAAACCTAAATCAGTTTATTAATTTTCAAAAATCTGTTTGATAGCACCAAAAATCTTTTGGTTCTGTTAAGAACAGAATTATTTTCCAATATTCAAAAAAAATGTATGATTAACATTTTATTTTCATCAATAACATTTAGAAAAAGTCATAAATAAATTTTATTATGAAATGAAATAATTTGTTTAAAATTTTGGAATGACTAGTAAGCTGTTTCTTTTGAATATTATTTGTTAAAAAGTTCCAAAAATTGTTTTAATCTAATTTTAGAACAAAATGTCTAAACAAAAAATAAATAAAATATTTACGAACATACCTCAACTCTCCCCAAACCAAGATATTGGAAAAACAGGGAGAATAATATAGTTTTTCACGAAAACAGAGGAATGATTTCTTTTAAATAAAATGAAAGTTTTAAACGCTCTATAAATTTTCAACTCAAATTATGAATCTACGGCCAATCAGATGAATTTTCACATAAAATTATGAATCTTCAACAACAGAATTAATTTTCCACAAAGTAGTTAAATTGTTAACCAAATTTTCTGCTGAAAAAGATAAATTGTCAACCAAAGGTGGAACAATTTAATTTTCAGTTAAGAAAGTTGATTTTCAACAACAAAAATATTTTTCAAGAAAATAGTTTAGTTTTTCATGAAAGAGATGATTTTTTAACAACAAATAAATGAATTTTCAACAAAATATTTAGATTTTCTACTATAATTAAGTAATTTTTAAAACGAAAATTAAGAATTAAAAAAATTCAGTCATGTATAAAAAATCAATGAAATTTTTTAATTTTCAACTTTAAAATACGATTTTTTAATACGAAAATATGAAGTTTTAACAAAAAAAACTTAATTCTTAACTGAGTAGTTGAATTTTAAACTAATATGGATGGCTTTAAAAAAATCGTTAAATTTTTAAGCCAAAAAGACGAATTTTCAACAAGATATATAAATTTTCAACTTGAAAAATCTGAATTTTCAATTAAAAATGAAACAATTAATTTTTCAGTTTAAAAAATCAGTTTAAAAAAGAATGATAAACTGAATAGTTAATTTTTCAATGAAGGTGATGAATTTTTAACTAAAATGACGAATTTTCTATAAAAATTAAAATTTTAACAACAACAAAAATATATAAATTTCCTACCGAAAGAGATGCATAATTCATATTTTTCAAGTAAAAAAGTGAGTTTTTAACAATTGAGGTTGTTTTTAATCAAGAAGGATTTTTCAGTCAAGGAAGAAAAAAATTTTCAACCAAATTGTTGAACTTTTAACGTGAAAAGACGAATGTTCAAACCGATAATATGCATTTTAAATAAAACAACTTCATATTCAACACAACAGTTCAATTTTCTACCAAGATAGTTCAATTTTTAACTTAAAAAAAGATGAATTTTTCACCAGAAAGAATGAATGTTTCACAAATTGTTCATTTTTTTAGAAAATAATTAAATTTGCAGTCAAATAGTAAATTTTTTTTACAAAAAAGGATGATTTTTTACCAAAAATATAGTGGTAAGCTTTTTAATTCAAAATAATTAATTTTTAAACAAAATTAGATGGATTTTTTATTGATTTCTACCATTTAATTTAATTAGTTTAATTATTGCTATTATTAGTATTAAATAATTTAATTTAATTTATTTTCGTATTTAAGATGAAAAACGTGGAAAAAAGGAAAAGCGAGAAATAGGGGAAATACTATAAAGCCTGATATAAATAAATATAATTTTTTATAATTTACATGTAAAATAAAGAAGAATAGGTTTAAATCTATAAAAATATTAGGTAAAGAAACTAGTAATTTTCTTTAGAAAATAAAGTTAATTATCCACTGCGCGCTTGTTGGTCTATTTTGTTTCTGTTGTTTTCTCGTATTATCACTATTCATATAATTCTGAAGTTTTACTTGTTATAAAGAATATAAATAATAAAGTGAAATATTTTCGTACATTAGATTCATTTATGTAATTAAATTAGGCAATAACCCTACAGTGGATAACCATTAATTAAAAGCCGAAATATACCTAAGACAATTAATTCTAATTTTAATACGATAAGACGTAGTGTCTTACGTATTAATTAAATTAAATTATTTATTTTACATTCATTAGCATTTTTAACTAGGGATTATCTAAAATAGGGTGTTCTCTCCCACATCAAAAATGTTTATGAAATATATTATGAGTTTAATTAGTGCGCCAGGTGTAACAATAATTATTAATATTAATAATAATTATTATGAATATTATTATTAATAATTTATCTGAGAATCAGTTATATTTTACTAACTCAAATTAAGAGAGAATATATGCAAATATCATAATTTGATTTTTGGTCCACTGTTTTCAAATCCGGCATTTTTTAATGATAATTACGGGATATTTGCTTAAGATGGAAGGTTCTTTTTTTTAGTAAACTTTTGGCTCTAAAATGTGAACACAATTTTTGGAACTTCTTTCAAAAACATTTTCGGGAGGCGTATAAGTCGTTCCTAGCAAATTATAAATTTCTATGAGGCCCACTTAATAAAGTGTTCTAGCAAAAACAAAACGCACTCTACTTAATTGAGACCTTTTTAAGAGATTCCTGGAACAAATATGTATTCCAAATTCAAGTATTATTTGAATGGATTTTAAAATATATTTTAAAAGTCTTAAATCGTAGGTAGAAGATAAGATTTTTTATAAAACATGTAGGTTTTCGCAGCTTTTGCTTTTGCTGTCATTCAAACACATTTTGTTTAGAATTTCTCTGGCGAGATTCAGACTCAGAGCTGTCTTGCTTCCGTGAAGTTTTGACAGAATTTTACTTTTGCTGCCTCGCCGACGTAATTTCTTGTCCCGAGTCTCTCGTAAACGAATTTGTTTCAAAACTCCGACCAAAAGTTCATCGACGTTGTGCTGAATACCACTAGAAGTTTCTATGAATTTGCACTCCCGAGATGTTGCCAACTGTTTACCCTCTGGAAAGACAAGTTTAGTAAAATTATTCCTCAAATGATGTTCAGATGGTTAACGTCGAAAAACATAATTAACAAATCAGAAATTACTCTTCACGCCTAACACGAACCAATTTGGACTTGAAAGTGTTTGCGAAATTTAACGACTATAAAGTTTGCTATAGCTATTGACTTCAAACTTTTGCAATTAATTATAAACAAACTGAAAGTCTAAGGGTCAGGTAAGAAACTGAAAGCACCAAGCTTTCGAAATATCTAGGTGAACTTTTTTTACCATTAAAAAAAATTATTTTTTAATCTTCTGAAATTATTAAATCGATCAATAAACTAAAAAGACCTTTGGTTTCATCTACGAAATATATTTAAGTGCACCATTTTTGTTTTGAAAACCATTTTTCAAACAATTATTTTATTTTTAATAATTTCATATTCTGTAAAGCATGATAAGCAAACTAAGTGTCAAAATAATTGAGAACTTCTTTGTATTCTTTTTCAAAATTTGTAAGTGGGATATTTCACCAATGTTGGTAATAATTTTTCTGCATCATGCGACGAATCCAAACGTGTTCAACGTTTTTGGGGTGGGACACTTAGTTTTTTATGAAATTATTTACGAAAGCCCACGTAGATATTTCCAAATAGAATTCAAAGGCGTTTTCGGTTTTTTTTATTGAAAACTTAGTTTGTTTATCATTCTTTGTAAAGTTTGAAATGATTAAACAGCGATGTATTTGTTTGAAAAGGGTTCGAAACAGGTTTTAAGAAAGCGCAACTAGAAATTTCCGAGATGAAATCAAGTTTTAGGTTAAAAAACGCTCTTTTTTCTGAAATTAAAACAAAAAAGTTATTCATTGTGCTCTTATTTCACACTAGCCTTTACATGAATTAATTATTCAGTTCAGATCTTTTCAATTTATTTATACCTTATAAAAATAATAAACATTTTTTAAGACCTTTGTTAGCTTACCCTAATTGACAAGTTGAATACAATTTTAAAATTCAGAACCAACCACAACTTTCTAGCAGGAATCGAAGAGAAAAATTTTATCAACAATAATTTATCATATAAACAATTATTTTTGTTAATATTAATAAAGTCCTTTCTTGATATAATTGAAAAATTGAAAAAAACCGCAACTCTATTCCTCTATTGTAAGAGAAAATTTCTATAAACAATATTAAATTGTTTACAAAATTGCTGTGTACATCCGCTCATCAGAGAAAGTAATATTTTATATATTACAACTTAGTTTTTTAATTAATTATGAGATTTTTTTTCGACCCTATAAAGTAGGCTTATATGGATGCAATTCTAAAAGCAATTATTTATTTGTGTTTTATATGCAGTAGTAAAAATAAAAAGAACTGGCGGAGGAACAACTTGATATGTGACCGTCCGCGAGAAAAAGGACGTAATGCGGAAAAAATCGAATTTTATTTTTTTGTTCCAATCTATAGTTTCTGAGTTACTTTTTCATTTCCAGTAATCAGAATTTGTTTAAATTCATTATTTTTCTTATTAAGCTACAAACATAGGGATAATAAAGTTACGCGGAGACGAAACGGGAGGATTGCGAAAACCAGCCCCCACCACTCACCACTACTGAGGAAAGCCAGAGCGCACCGATGAGAGCGGAGCTCGCGGATATGGCGCCTAAAGTTGCATTGGTAAGTGGAAGGGGTTCTTTTCTTTGACGCATTCCCACTGCTCAAATGCTGGCTTGCAGAGTCTACTACAATCGCTCGTACTGTAAAATTTAGCTTTGACGCATTAGGTCCCTTTTCTCGCGGACGGTCACATATGTTCAATTGGAATGATTCTCTAAAAAAGACACCAAAACGTCTTTTTCCATATTTTAAAGTACGTCGTTAACATCATGGTGTTTGTGCCACCTTTAAACATCAATTTAGAAAACAAAATTTAATCGAACAAATTGGCGGGAGATGAGTGCATGTAATATAAAAAAAAAAAAAACAATTTTGGTCCACCCTACTGAAAAAGCACTTTTTCAGGGTAAAAATATATAACAATAAAAATTGCATAACTTTCGCAGAAATCAAAATACTTTTTTAAAGGTAAAAGTACCCTGAAGGAAATTCTATATCAGGGATTAATTGGTTTTTCTTCGATGAAATTACGGTTTTTATTTTTTAATTTACATAATTTGAACCAGAATGGTTTAAATTTTTATTTGTACAAAAATGCCTTTCTAGCTACGCTGGTATTTGAGTCCAGGTCTTATCAGCCCGGAAATCTGTGAGAACTGGGTTCGAATCCCATCTGAACTAGAAATACATTTTTTCACAGCTAAAAATTAAACCATTCTGCTTTAGACTATGTAGATAAAAAACCTTAATTCCATCGACAAAAAAAATTACTGAATATTCTTGCACAATTTTGTACTAGATTTTGAACACATTTTCATAATTTGATTTTCCATGAAGCAAAAATAGACAAAATTCACCCGCAAAAAGCGATAATTAGAAAATAAAAAAACTTATTTAGATTTATAGCGAGCAGTATAACATTCTTCTAAAGAAAAAATGATCAAATGTGGAAAGGTGAACGATAGGAGAGGAAGTGATAGGAAATGTTGTGGGGAAAGCAAGGGAAAATAGAGGGAGGGGAAGTGAGGGAAGTAAGGAAATTGAGGTGAAATAAGGAGAGGAAAAGTAGCGAAAGTGCGAGCGAATAAGGGCAGGAAAAGTAGGGTAAGTTAGGGAAAATCAGTGAAGAGGGAGTGATTACAAATTTGGCGGGGCAATCCAAGTGAAATGAGAAAAGGTTAAGTGATGGGGGATGCGGTTGGGGATGCAAGAGGCAATTAAGGGAGGGGAAGTAGGTGAATTAAGAAAACATCGGGGAAGGGATGGACGGCAGTAAGGGGAAATGAGAGAAGAGGAAGTGATAACAATTTTGATGGGATAATTGAAGTGAAATGAGAAGAGGAGAAGTGGTGATGGAATTGGTTGGAGAAGCGAGAGGAAATAAAGGAAGAAAAACTAGATGAATAAAGGAAAAATTAGAGAAGGGATTTAAGGGTGTCATGGGAAAAAAGGGCGGAAATTGATGGTAATTAAGTAGAGGAATAGTAGGGAAAGTGCGAAAGGATAAGGAGAGTAACAGCAGGGGAAGTGTCGGAAAATCAGTCAAGAGGAATTTATAAGAAATTTGGCGGGGCAATCCAAGTGAAATGAGAAGAGGTTAAGTGATGGGGGATGCGGTTGGGGAAGCGAGAGGCAATTAAGGAAGGGGAAGTAGGTGAATTAAGAAAAAATCTGGAAGGGATGGACGGCAGTAAGTGGAAATGAGAGAAGAGGAAGTGATAACAATTTTGATGGGATAATTGGGGTGAAATGACAAGAGGGGAAGTGATGATGAAATCGGTTGGAGAAGCGAGAGGAAATGAAAGAAGGGAAATTAGATGTATTAAGGAAAAATTAGGGAAGGGATGTACGCAAGTGAGGGGAAAAAAGGGCGGAAAGTGATTGGAATTAAATGAAAATGTGATTAGGAGAAGTAGGGGAAATGAGGAGAGAGGAAGTGGGAAAATTTAGGTAGGATGAGGGGAAATGAGAAGGCAGGAGTAGTGAAAGTTAGGGAGAATTAGGAGAATTGAGAGGAAACAAGGAAAGAAGAAGTGATAAGAAATGTGGAGGGGAAAGCGAGGGCAGAGGAGAGGAGAGGAAGTAATGAAAATGTTGTGGGGGAATCAGGCGCAGATCCAGAGAAGTGTCCTGGAGAGAGCGGCATTAGAAAATTGTATGAAGTAAGATGAAACGAAGTAAGATGAAATGAGGGAAGAAAGAATAAGGGAAAGCGAGGGGAGGTGAAGTATGGAAAGCAAGGGAAAATATGAAGAGAGGTAATAGGGACAGAAAGGGGAAAGTAGAGAAAGTACGACGAAAATGAAGATGGGGAGACAAGGTGGAAAAAGTAAGTGCCATGAAGGTGAGTTCGGGAAGGGAAGTGATGGCTGGAAAAAGTAAGTAGGAAAAAGAGAGTGTTAAATACTGAATTGAGGAGGGGGGGGGTAGTAGAGGAGGAA
>JAWWLR010000158.1:35511546-35527323 GCA_035041075.1 Acraspis erinacei | reverse complement strand
AAGTATAAGTAGCGTCGATTAATTCCATAAATTTTATTAAATTCTTTCTTTAATTTTTTTTTTTCAATCCCAAAAAATTCAAAAATTTAATTATTTTTGAATCCACTTGTAAATGTTAGACTTTTTTTTAATGTCTTTAAAATTTTTCGCATTGCCACAAAGAAAGTTTCTAGTATTTTTTTAGAATTCATCATAAATTCTTTGGGATTCTTTCAAATTTAAGCATGAATTCGGCCCCACTATTCGCCCTTCCAAGTTTCCATAGGAGAGGGGATGCAGATATATAGATTAAACATAACGTGGAATTCTTTAGAATTCACTATGAATTCTTTGCGATTCTTTAAAATCCAAGCGTAAGTTCGGTCACACTCCTCGCCCTTTCCAAATTTCCATAAGAGGGGGCATACCGATATCTAAATGAAACAAAGCCTGGAACTCTCTGGAACACATTATGACTTCTTTGGCATTTATCATCAATTCTTTGGATTTTTCTAAAAATCCAAGTGTTAGTTCAGCTACATTCGTCGCCCCTTCCAAGTTTCCATGGAAGGAGGATACAGAAATATAGATAAAAAATAACGTACGTCATAATCAATGTTTGAAACGATTTTTTTTACCAATAAAAAAATTTAATTTTTCTCTTTAGTCTCAATTTTTCTCAAAGAAAACCCCCAAGATTTTTTTCTCACCCAAAATGAAAAATAAAGAAACGTCCTGCTATAAAAAGTCAAATTCATTTTAAACTTAATTATTATAGGTTAATTATTTATTTTAAAAAAAGTCTTATGATCAATGGTACTAGAACATTTTTTAGCACCATTAGAGTAGATACAAATTGCCAAAAAAGATTGTATGGTACACTACTCCATTAAAAATCAAGGTACGTCAATTTTGCGGAATTTTTAGGTCTTTTTTCATGTTTAACAAATTGTTTAACATTTAGCGAAATATTTACAGAATATTATTATTACTACCATTGTTTTCTACATTAAAAAACGAAAAAATGCCCTACCTTAAAATTGTCATATTACAAATAGGAAGCATAGTGCCACGGTACAAGTTTGGGGTAGCGTGCAACCCCGGTGGACGGTTAGAGGATAAGCTAACTACGTGGATCCTCCTAGGGTTAAAAGGAAAACCCTGAGCTTTATTTTAAATTAAAAAAACTGAAAAATCATGCCTTTTCCAAAAAATAATAAACGCCTACAAATTTGTTTTTTAATTCCATTTTTGAACGTCAAATACTTTTTTTCAAAAAATGTGTACGATCCGCGGAAAGGGCATAAAAACGTATTGAAACTGTACGAGATAAAAATTTGTATTGATATTAGCAGAGTTAAAAATCAATTAAATGGACGGTGTCCATTTTTCTCGCAATTCGGAAAAATAAGTATCATCTAGTTTCCTCTAAATTAAAACATACTTCGTTCCCTAAGGAATGTGCAACTTTAAGTGTAGAAAATTCCTGATTTGAAATGGTTACGCTTTACGGTAAATTTATAAACTAACAAAAATGTTGTAAAATTCAGAAAATCTGTGAAACCTTCAGAACTCTAAACTTTTCTAAATTAGTTAATATGTTGAAAATTAACTAAAATTCGAGAAAATTTAGAGAGCTTAATAAAAATTAAGAGTATCTAAAAATTCTACTGTTTCTGGACATTTTCTGTAATTAATTGTAATATATGACAAATGATGGTGATTTATCGGTAATTTATGGTAACTTCTGCTTGGGGTAGTCCAATCTGTCAAAGCATTTGACTCCCTAGGGACTCAAATGTATTACTTGAACCCCACTTACTTCTTTGAAATTGACGTATTACGCACTTCGAAAGAATGTAGGTATTTAATCTTGTTTTCTTTAGAAGAGGCAAGAAGAAAAAATGTCAAATAGATGTCTGTGAGTTTTACATCAGATCCGGAAACTAAAGAAATGGAATGACTTGAACTTTTCTCTTTCTTCCCTCCATGAATACCAGTGGTTCAAAGCACTAGATCGATCAATACAATAAAAATAAAAAAACCTTGATACTCGAGTCAGTCAATCACCACTAAAACCAATTAAAATCCCGAGCTTTTTCCTCGAGTTGCATCAGATTCGCACATCCACACAATGCTTCAGATAAAATCCTGTATTGAATTCATTTTATCCGTGAAACTTAGTTTACGCTCTACAACGCGATAAGCAGAAAAAATTGTAAATTAAATCTAGAGTTAAGCTTTTTCCATTTGAATCTAGGATGAAGCTTGTCTCATATTTCAATTAGGAAATAAATTTTTATATGAGAGAAATAAAAAGATTGATTTTTTTAAACTCTGTAAATAATATGAAGAATATACTGTTTGTATTTTATATAAAAATCCCTTACTATCTTTATTTGCCTCGGAAGGGGCGCAGTGTGCGAGTACTCAGTCAAATATATTTCGCTATATTATGCAGTCCAATGGGAAACTGTTCACGCAACCCTGTCTGTTTACGTTTCAAGGGTACAGATTTAGTAACAGACTTAAACGGATTTAATGTTATATTAAGATATTTCAAAGTGTGACGAAGTATTTCAAACAACTAAAAAAAATTAAAGAAATTAAATTAGATTTCCAAAGCTTTTTAGAAATTTCCGAGATTTAAAAGGATTATAACCGGTTTCAGGGAATTTCAAATAATTTCAAAGGATTGCCTGATGGAAGATTTAAGCGATTTTGAGGATTTTGAATGCATGAAGAACGGATTATAATTGAATTAGATTTTGAAAATTTTTAATTATTTTCAAATATTGCATAGTATTTCAAAGGCTTTAAAAGAATTTAAAAATATTTAAAGGGTTTTCGATGATTTCACAAAATTTCAAAAGATTCCGCTATACTTTAAAATTATATTCACTGATTTTAAAGGATTGTGTAAGATTTAACACATTTTACGAAAAATTAAAGTACGTATTTTCAAGGTTTCAATGAATTTTAAAGGGTTTCATAGACAAGGAATATATTACATGATAAAACAATGAAAAAAAAGATTTAATGTATATGATATCATGAAAAGTAACTTTGATAGCCAAAGCAGGTTTTAATTAGCAAAATAAATAAATAAAATAAATTTTCAAAACACTGAAGTTTCTCGTTTTTTAAATTTCCATAAATTAAGTTGAATGCACTTAAATTCTAGAGAATTAATTTGCAGACTTGAGAATGTCAACTAAATGAAGATTGATTTTTCGAAATTCTATTTTTAGAAACTTCACGCAATATGGGTTACTTTTCGTCAGTAAATAATGGAAATATATAAAAACTATTTGTTCTTTAACTCGAGAAAATGAATGAATTAAAAATCCGGAGAATAATGGAAACTAAATAAGGACCGTTTGGTTTTTCTGCTCTAAAAGACAGAGCATTTAAAAAAATATCACCTTTCTGAAACATTGTATATCATGGTCACATGTTTTTATATTTTTTTAGTATAGACACATAGTGTAGTCGTTATTTTGCTTTTGGTCCTGGTCCAGTTATTATTTTTATAGTTTCATAAATTCTCAAATTGAACCATAGAATATAGTTATTATATGGACCACAAAATACTTCGTTGAACGAACCATACTTTTTGGTTGTTTTAACCAAATCTTTTGGAAGATGAAGTATTTCGTGTATTTGAACCACAAAATTTAGTCGTCTCAATCAAATATTTAATTAAATAAAATAAAATTTGCATGATCTAAACAAATTATCACGTATATCGTTGATCTGAATTCGGAGTATTTCTTCTTTCTAGACATCTTCTCTTCTTAAATTGTTATTAATTTCAAACTAATTTTGACGGTTGTGATATTTAAAGCATTTCGATAATTTAATAGATTTTTTAACATTTCAAAACTTTAGTGAATTATTCTTATAGAAATTATTTATATTAAGTTAAATGTACTTATTTCTAGAGATTCTTAATTATGCTTAAAAGTTTGTCCTAAAAAATGTAATTAATTTTATTCCTCGGTACGCTATAAAATAAGCACAACCATTTTCAATGTTCGTAAGATTAAGAAAATTTTGCAAAATGTGCATCGAATGATTTTCATGTTACCGAATTCGGTAACACTTTTTTTTTAGAAAATTGAAAATGTGGAAACATTATCAAATAGAGAGTGAACACAAAATGTCACTGTTTTTAAATATTGTTTCGTCAACTCTAAATATTTTTTATTCATTCTGAAATTGTATGTTCTATTCTGCGACATTTGGTACATCCGAAATATTTTTTTATAGGCAATATGTTTAATTCTTTTAAACTGTCACAACTGGTCCAAGTTTAACACAAAATTCATCAGAGAAAGAACCATTTATTGCAAATTATTTTTAAACATTTTTAACCTAAACACTTTCAATAATAAGGTAATATATTGTATACACTCCTGAAAATACGTTAGTTTAAAAATTAATTCAAAAACATTATTTTATAATAACTTATCTAATTCTTTACAAAATAAATTTATTTTGAATCCACTTTCGAAATCTCATTTTTTAATGCGATAATTAGAAAAACAATTATAATGAAATTTTATTTTAAATTTAGTTAGCATTTTAGAAAGTGTCTACTACACGTACCGAAAAAATCTGGCTTATTGCACTCAAATTTTGGTAAAAATATCCGCTTTTGCAAATCTATTTGTACCGAAAAAATCTGGCTTATTGCACTCAAATTTTGGTAAAAATATCCGCTTTTCCAAATCTATTTGTACCGAAAAATCCAGCTCTTCGTATCAAAATTTGGAACCCACAGCCATGGTACAAATTTAAAATTAGTCATAGTTTGTTTCCACCTTTTAACATTGGTATTTCTTTAAATTATTATTGACTAAAAACATTTTTTTCGGATCTCTTCGAAACATGATCTTTTTTTATCAAATCATTTTTTTTTTATTCTGCATCCCTATATCTCGAAAGCATGTTAATCTTAAAACTCTCTGTTGATTTTATTAGAATTGGCTAAAGTTTTTAAATTAAGCTTTATTTAGCCGATTTCTCATACTTCATTTCTCGGGAGCATGTACTCATTTTTTATATTAACTAAAAATTGAATTTTTCATCGCAATCTACTACCACATCCATTTTCTCGAACCTGTATAACTTTTTAAATCAAACTTTTTTGACCTCAATTCAGTATTACTTGAGCTTAAGAGTGAACTTTTGTTTTATCTTTGGATAGTGATTTCGATTTTATACAACTCTTTTTCACTCCACTAAAAATTTCACATTTTGTTGACTATCTAACTCTGTACTGCCACCCACCAAATGTTATTCTTGCTTTCTAAAATTGGTATTTTTATTCTTTTTTGAGTTTCAAACAATGGAGCAAAAAAATTCAGTCAGTTTTTAAAAGTTTATATTTAAAAAAGTTATAGTACAAATTTTACAACTTTTTGGAAACGACCCATAAATGCTAATTAAAACTGAAGTTAATATCTATATTATTATTCACATTTATATTCAATATTCATATCAGTTCAGTAAAAGATATTATTACCTTTATCCATTTATTATCAATAAAAATGTTACTTAACTTTTCTGCAATATTTTCTCTGACATAAAAAAATACGAAACTTGATAATTACAGTGGCGAGAAAATCCCGTATAAGACAAAACGAGGGAAAAAGAATCTATAAGAAAAACAAAGAGCTTTCAAGCTTTTCTGGCTTTGGAATTACCACAGACTGACATTTGGAGTCCTCTGAGCTTTTTTTGACCAAATAAACATTTATTTGAAACCTCGGAGGCTTAAGCCATACAGTACATCGCCACAGCGTTATTGCTGGTATTTACTGAATTGGAAAATACTACCGTCCCTAAACTGCTCTCTAATTAACTCACTAATTATATAATTTATTTCCTTTACAGCAGGCCTTTAGCGCCTAGTATAGTTTCATATTTTCCTAATTCCTAAATCGATTATTACCTAAGATACAATAAACGTAGGTGCCGCTTGTAAAGAAAATTGTTATCATAAACTGAAGGTTGGCACGAAGTAACTGAAGAATTCTATTATTTTTTTATCCGTTTTATTAAATTTAGAAGAAAAATTTTTGATTGTCTGATAACCAAATTTATATACCTGTGCAAACACCCTAATACTTGTCATCCTTGTTTGATTCTCTGAGGCCTTATTTAGTACAATTTTAATCCTCTTTGAGTCTCTTAAAAATTTGTTCCATAGCTTTCAAGTTATCATTTACATCTCTTATAATCTCTACAAAATTTTAGGCGCGATTTTAATCTCTATAAACTCTTAAATAATTTTAAATCTTATTTAGAGATTTGAAATGTAAGATTGTGGAAAATAATATTGAAAATTAACTAAAACATTAATAAATAACTATTTTCAAATATTTAAAATTACTACTTATAAAATATTTATTTGAATATTCATTAAAAACCGTCGGATGAACTTTCTATTATTGGGAGGTCGAATTAGCGTCTTACTCGTAGAAATTTATAAATATTCAAAATGAACCATTAATAATTCTTAACTAAAAATAGGAACGTTTGAGGGGCAATATTTTTGAATTAGATGTCTTTTAAATTACAAAGTTGAATTTCAAATCTATAAAAATGAAAAAATATTAATTTGTGACACAATATCATAATTAGAAATGTCGAAATTAAACATTCAAAATTATTAATTAAATACTGCTACATATTAAAAATGTAATTATTTTACTATATTTAAAGTAAATTTTAATTTCTGCAAAATTTGAAAATTCCAAAAAGCATCGAACACTGAATACTTTCAAAGTATAGCTTCCCAATTTTTCAAGCCTCTTTCCAAATAATTCTATGAAGAAAATAAAACAATTTTCTGGAAAAAACCATGCGAGAAATAGGCATTCAAAATTTAATTATTTAAAATTTTCTATCTAAGAATATTTTTTAAGTTAATAATCTGTAGAATTTAAAATTAGAATTATGGTTATCTTTTTTTATATTTTAAATCATGCTTACAATTTTTTTATAAATAAATAAATATCATGAACAAAATGACCATTTTTTGTACATTGAAATTTCCTAAGTTTCAAGGAGTAACGTTAGTTAAAGATGCTCTAATAGTATATAATAAACGATAAAATTTATTATAAACAAATACTACGATTTTTCATAATTTTACATTTCTTTAATGTTATATTGCAAGAAATTGGGATAAAAACAATATAATGATGAAGAAATTTCTTCGTGAAATTATTATTGTTAATATTATAAATAAATTTAATAAACAATTTCATTAATAAGACATTTTTCGACTCTTCAAACATTTTCGAGAACTTTTTCCTTGTCAAGTACCCAAATAATGAATATGATTATTAATTTTGTTTAAAAGATCATAGAATGTATCAACCAATTGTGAACCTGCCGATAAATTCCCGAATATTGCATTTGTTTATTAAATATGCTTCTAAAAAAGCCATGAAATTAATCAACAAATGATGAATTTGCTAAAATTATCATAAAGTTCCTTATTACAAAAAAATTGAAATAGAAAAAAGCAAATTTTTCTGTCGAAAAAGTCCCGAATAATGCATTTGTTTATTAAATTTGTTTATAATTTCATCTATAATAACCTCAAGAAAATTTCTTAATCATCATTTTGTGTTTCTCAAAATTTCTCGCAATATAACTTAAAAAACTTAAAATGATGGAAAATCGTAGAAAACATTCTTTCAACAAATAATTTGTTTATAAGTTTTTCAAATTTTTTATTATATAATATTGGAACATTTTTAAATCATGTTAATCTATACAAATTAGGCGATTTCAACAAACTTTCTGTTATTGAGGAGCACCGGGACCGTCAAACTATTCAGCGAGTTTTTGCAACCAAACTTCAAGTGCTTTGATAGCAAAGTGGTTAGAGTGCCGTTTGTGCGAATTATTTATTTAATAATGATGAAAAAATGAAGATTGAATAATAATAATTTCAAAAATAACTTTTTTTAAATGATTGTTTTTAAAAATTAAATTTAATTAACTAATGTAATTAAAATGATTAAATTTTGAAATTGTATACATGATTTTAAATTAATTTTTGTCGAAGATTGGACCTGAATCATCTTAATATATGGGATTCATATATGTGAAAAAGTTGGACCGACCGCCCGAGGGTTGGCCCGACCGTGGGCCGACGGTCAATTCGCATCTGGGAGAGGATCTACGAGCATCTAATGAGTATTTCAGTAAGTAGTAAGTAGTTAAAGATGTTCCAATACAGATTTCTTGAAAAAATTTGACTTGTGACACCTGGCATAATAAAGCGTCAAGAAATGATGTTATTCTTTTGTGATAATACAGATTCCTTGAAAAAATGGACTTGTGACACCTGGCAAAATAAAGGGTATATTTCAGAAAAAGGATTCTTCCATTGATCTCTCTAGTAGTTTAACGGGAAAGCAACCGAACGACAAGTGGAAGTTTTGTGGTTCGATTGCCAGTGGAACGATAGAAGAAGATCTTTTTCACAAGAAATTTAATTTTAAAAAAATATTATTTGATAGCTCCATCTAGTCTGTCAAGACGTTCAGCAATTCTGTTATTCTCTGATGATAATACAGATTCATTAAAAAGAATTACTTGTGACACCTGGCATAATAAAGCATATATTTTAGAAAAAGTATTCTTTTTTCGATCTCTAGTAGCTTAACGGGAAAGCGCCCGAGCGGCAATCGGAACTTCTGTGGTTCGATTCCCAGCCGAGCAAAAGGAGAAGATATCTTTCAGACCAAATTTAATTTAAAAAATTATTAACTTATAGCTTCATTTTGTCTGCAAAGACGTTAAGAAATTCTGTTTTTTTCTGGTGATAATACAAATTCCTTGAAAAATAAAAAAATATTTATTGAAAGAATGTTTTCTAGGATTTTCCATCATTTTACATTTTTTAAAGTAATATTGCAAAGAACTTGTATAAAAACAATATAATGATGAAAAACTTTCTTCTTCAGATTATTATTGTTAATATGATAAATAAATTTAACAAAAAAATGCAATAATTAAGCGTTTTTCAACAACAGCAATTATGTTTCGATAACAATTTTTAAATTAGGAACTTTATAACAATTTCGTTTTTTTTATATCAGGCCTTTTAGTAGTGAAATTCAAGAAAATTTCAGCAAGATTCATAATTTTTTTATCAATTTTTTAATCTTCTAAAACCTATGCATGCAATCTACGGATACATTATTTTTTTTCGATTGCAGCATTTTTACTTCAGATATTCCTAATAAATTCAGCAACATTTATAACTAGTTAATACATTTTATGATTTTTCTGAAAATAAACTTAATAACAAACGCATTATTCAGATCAATGTGGACGGAAAAATTCGATTTCTCGATATTAGTCTTTTTAAATGCGAACCTAATGATAATTTCAGCAAAATTCATAATTTGTTGATAAAGTTTATATTTTTATAAAAACTAATTTAATAAACAAATGCATTATTCGGGCATCTTTCAATTAATTTATTTTTTTATGTCAGTCTTTTCAATAGTATACGAGTTAATGAAATTATCATTAAATTCCTAATTAAAAAGACTGACATAAAAAAACAGGTTTTCATCGATAAATGTTCGAATAATGCATTTGTTTAAAAAAATCATGCGATTAATCTAGAAATTATGAGTTTGGTTAGAATTATCATAAAGTTCGTAATAAAAAAAATTGACATTGAAAAAAAAACTAATTTTTCTATCGAAAAATGTTTAATGATTGGATTTCTTTATTAAATTTGTTTATAATATTTAGAAGAATAATCTCAAGAAGAACTTTATTCATCATTATATTATTTTTATTGAAATTGCTTGCAGTATCAATTTAAAAAATGTAAAATTATGGAAAATCGTAGATAACATTATTTCAATAAATAATTTGATTATGCAAAATTTTTTGTTTAACGTATAATATTGGAACATATTTAACTCATGTTAATCTATGAAACTTAGGCGATTTCAACAATTTTCCTGTTATTGACGATCACCGGGAACGTCAAATTGAAAAAATGGGCATTTTTCGTCACATTTATTTATTTATAAAAATATTAAAAGCCTAACTTACAAATGAGACTTAACAACTCTCTTGGAAATTTTATCACCTTTTTTAAAAATGTTATCCAAATCGATTAGTATTTGTGGGCTGTGCGTTATTTTTTAACCAAAAAAGTAATTTCTTCCCTATTCCGTGTCAAATGCCAATTTTTAAAATTACAAATACATCAATTTAAAAGATTTAATATTTAAAGTTCAACAATCTAAAAAGTTAAAATTAAAAACAATTTAATTTCAAAAATGTCATTAATTTCGAAATCTTCCAAATTAAAGAAATTTCGGATGTAAAGCATCAAAATTACAGAACTCTATATCGTAAAGTTTTAACTTGCATAATTTTTAATGATATATTCACAATAATAAAAAATCTTGAATTTTGAAAATTTGTAATTTAAAATTCTGCAATTTTGAAGAGCTTAATTAAAACTCTTCAATTTCAATGTTGTAGAAGTAAAAATTCTTAAATATTGATGATTTTTAAGATCAAAAGTTATCAAGTTTTCAATTCTAAATCTTTAAAACTGGAGAAATTTCAAATATAATACATCAATATCAAAGCATATTTAATTGAAAAACTTCAAACTTGCATGCATTTAATTACAAAATTTCAAAATTAAAAACTCATAAAGCAAAATTAAATTTTTAAGATTTAGAATTCAATGTTCCACAATTTTCAACAGCTACCATCGAAACTCCTTCAATTTAAAAAATAAATAAATAAAAAATTCTAGAAGATTTAAGATTTGAAAGAACAAGATTTAAGTTTCCAATTATACATTTTTTAAATCCAACACAAAATTTAAAATTTAAATAATCGAAATTACAGTATTTTAAATTTTAAATACTAAAACTAGCATAATTTTTAACTTTCAAATTAAAAAATTAAGAACCCCTTCAATTTCAAACATTTACAATTCAAAGGTCTGCAATTTTGAACACTTCTATATAATTGAAAATTCTTGAATGATGAAAATATAATATTTCCTAATATCAATAATATAATTAAATAAAAACTCATTATTAATCAACTTTTTAAACATTAGGAGTTTAAGAAATGGAAGGAGAAATCAATAGTAATTAATAATTAAGAACAGAAAGAATTTGAAATAAACAAATATTAAAACATTTGGAATTTAGAAGAATCCAAATAAATATTTCAAATACAGGACAGTTTCAAAATGCACAAAATTAAACAATTTTATACTAGGATTTTAAAAATTCGATAATTTAAATTTTAGATTAAGTAAAAGTATTATTTCTAATTAAAAGCGTTTCGAATTCAATAATTCAACATTTTTAACATTTGAATATAAATATTTTTTTATTCAAGATATTAAAATTTAGCAATTTGAAATAACAAATTTAATCTTTTATAGTCAAAGCTTTTAAAATTTAAATATTTTTATGACATAAACAAATTTGATTTAACATTAAAATTTATGACTTAAATTTTTTGAAGTTCACAAAATTAATTCCTTGCCATTTTTACTATTAAGAAATCGAGGAATTTTCTACTATAAACGCTTCAAAATTGCATTATTCTACAAAAACGTTTAAATTGAAGATATTGAAAATGAAAAACATTTCGAATATCAAGAATTGCGATATGAAAACTTCTATGCTCAATATGATTAAAATTTTAATTCTTTGAAGATCATTTAAACAATTCAAAATTTAAGGAATTATTCAATGCCTGCGGTATCAAGTTTAGACAATTCTATTTGGAATTTTGATCAATTTCGATTTTAAAGAGCACCGTTTCTAACTTTTTTTTTAACCCTCCATTTTTAATAATTATTATTTATTTTTGAAATCTTCTAATTAAATATTCTTCAAATTTGAATGATTTTTTTTGTGTTCAAAAGTTTCAACTTAATGTCCGACAATTTTATGATATTATATTCAAAATAAAAACATAAAAAAAATAGAAAACAAAAAAAATAGAAAACAAGATTGATATAATTTAGAATTTTAAAAGTGTACAATTTGAAGCCTTTTAATTCGAACTTTTTAATGAATTAAGTTTCAATTCGGCAATGTTTTGAAACAGTTTTTAAAAAATAATTAAATTTTTAATTTCCTGTTTCTAAAATCTTCTTATTTTTATTGGTTTAATTTGAGAAATGATTGTCTTAATTTTGCATTTATTTCAATGCGTTCTAAGGAAATCAATTCCTTTCAACAAAAAATTGTGCAACTTTCAAGTCTTTTATTTTAACATTTTACGAATACGATGAATTTAAAAAAGCATACAAATTGTTATGCTTCGAATTTAAATCAAACAATGTAGAATAATAAAGTCTAGGATTATTAAATTAAAAACTGAATTTAAGGTTTTCAATGTCAAATTATTATCTTCTAAAAAATGTAATAAGGAAATTGACCTGAATTATTTTATACTTAAATTTGAAAATTCAACATTATGGAATTTTTTAATTAAGAATTTTGAAACATTAGCAAATATCAAACCAGATTTTTTCCAATTAGTTTCTTAAGGTAAAAAAAAATTAGTTTAAAAAATTTCAAAGATGATAAATGTTATTATTAAAAATCATATCATGTAATATCAAGTGACATTGAAAGTGATTGGGTAGATTTTTTAAATAAAAAATCATGACTTATGTCAAAAAAATCCTTGTAATTTTGAGCGTTTTAAATTAAAGAATTTAAAATATTGTTAAACTTTAAAATTAAATTATTCGAAATACTTTGAAAATATTTGATTTTTAATTGAAAACTTGTAAGATGAATTACTTGAATCTTGAAGCGTTAAAAATTAAATAATTAAAAACTTCATTAGAAAACTGTAGCGTTCTTAAATTAGGATCATAAAACTAAGCATTTCAAAATGATTATCTATCAAATTAGGCAAAATGATTTTTTTAAATTCAATTATTTTAATCTAAAGTTCAAGATTAATAGCTTTAAAATCAATTATAAGGCATTTCCAATTATATATTTTATTACAATTTTTAGACAATTTATTATTGTTAATATCAATTTTCTCTTATAAAGAGTTCAATCAATTTTTTGAATAATATTTTTTAATAGTACTCTCTTTAAATAATGCTAAAAACGTGCAATTTTTTCTAATTATCCAAGTTAAGAAAAATAACTATGTGAAAAATGTATGATTATTTTTTATGATATTTTCTTTACATAAAGTTCCGAATTTTTTCTGAAATTTTTTACTTTTCTTTGGCTTTTCAGTTATGAAGAAATAATAAATAGACATGAGAAAAAATCATTTTTTTAAACAATCTGCTTTGTTTTTTGTGAATATGTTTTTCTGAAATAAAACCAGACACTTGAAATATTCTTGAAATTTTCTATATTTATCAAATTTCTAGCATTACTCTAAAGGGAGAGAGTTGTAAACAATAATAAATTGTTTTGGCAATTGCATTTGTTTGTGAAACATTTCTAAAAAAAACCCGTCAATTTCTAGCATTATTCAAAGAGATTAAAAATGTAAATATTTCAGAATAAAAATACATTTTTAAGCAATTATCTTTGTTAACTTGAATTAAATATTGTCTGAATCTAACTAAAAAGTCGAAAAAAGTGAAAAATTAAAAAAAAGGCCCCAACTTTCTAGCACCATTCCAAGACAATATTGTTATAAATAATAATAATAATAATAATAAATTTAACTCTATTTAAAGAGAAGATTGCTGCTTTAAAAATTTATTGAAACTTTTAATTATCAATAAAAAAATAATATTTTCTCTATTAAAAATAATTTGTACTAAAAGAAATAGCAACACCATAATAATTAGCACCAAAAAGTCGCAAAACCGTACATTTTCCTGCTATGGATTTATTTTATGACCCTGTAAAACAGACTTAAGTAGATGACATCAAAAAGTAATGTTTTATTCATATTTTATGGCAAATTGTAAAAAGAAATGCTGATGGTCAAATCGATACACTTATATTGACGATTCTGAATAAAATTTACAGAAGTTTCTTTTTTCTTCTGGGAGTGTTAAACTTCATGTGGCTTGCGGGACCTCTGAATATATATTTTTAAACTCGCATTTTTTCTTCGCAAAAATTGCAATAATGAAATTGAAGATTATTATTACCAATTGCCTTAGATAATGGATAAATAAATTTTCCCTTTATTTTGAAAACGGATTTTGTTTATAATGAATCTAAATTTAAAGAATCAGCAATATTTTGGTGTATAGACTCGTAAAATTCTTGGGAATCTTTTATGATGACTTGTTCTTAATTTGGGTTCTATGATTCGTTCTTGCCGCTCTCGTAATTTCGCATCACTCTCACATATGCGAGTTGCACCAATAAAACTGATTCCCTAAAAATGTGAATCACTTTGAAATATTTCCCACGCGATTTTCCCGCGAGGAGAGTAGTCGATGAGTCAGGGCCATTTCCCGAAGGATATCCAATAGAATTAAGTCCAAATCTCGATTTTGTGACGACAGAATTTTGGCAAACGTGGACCGACTTCAAATAATATATGAAACGTCTTTTGGTATTAGACCAGAAATTTTCTGGCTCGAATCTGGTTTGATAATTGGACAAAGCTTTTAACAAATCAAACAGCACATTATAAATAAATGCTGAATCGAAAATTCCTTGTTAAAGGTACACGTTATGCATCTCACAAAAATGATCTACGGTGCAAAAAGTTCAGCCAAGAAAAAACTTATGGGTAGAAAAAACATGGTGAAATATCAATTTTTGTCAAGTAAATCTAAAACATATTTTAATATTAAAATATATTAAATTTAAAAAATTACCGGAATTTTGAGAATGTATTAAAAAGGGGAAAATTAAAATTTGGCAAGATTATTTTTCTTGAGACAAAGGAGAGAAAATCTCGCAAAGTTTTGATTTTTCTGCCTCTTAATAAATTTTGAAAAATTCTGTAAACATTACAATTTTATAAATTCTAATAATTAGATATCTTAGGCATCTTTTAAAATTACTTGGCACATTTTAATATTTCTCAAAGGATGCTGATTGTACTAACAACTTGTTAACTGAAAAAATTTGGTATTCATTATAGATGATTTTGGTTAGATTTCTCTACGTTTTTAATAAAAATTTGTATTAAATAAAATACTCATTTCAAAGTGATAAAAAAATGTAATACTCATCACAATGTAATGCATGCAATTTATATTGATATTGACATTATGATTCAAAATATACTCATCAACAGTTTTTATATTTCCCTACATATTGATCTAATGAAGTCATGTTGAAAGTTCTGTACTTATCGATTTAATAGTGTAAGCACCAAGGTATTCTGAATTGCTAAAAAATCTCATTTTTGCCAATGAAAAGTTCAAATTGTTTAATGTACAAAAGTTATTTTTTAGTGGTGTTTTATTGATTCCAAATATTTTATGCAAAACGATTAAATATTTCAATAAAAAGGGAAATATTTCCAGATATAAACCCCCGTGAAGTTAACCCCCTGAAGTTCACATTTTTTAAATTTTCCTTTCACATACGTTTGTACGTCGTTTGTACCCTCCTGTTTACGAAATTAGGGGCGAAATTGATTGCGGGGGGCTAACTTCACGCACCCCCCCAAAGTTCAAATTTCTCAAATTTTCTTTTTCGATAAGTTTGTACTGTTTGTACATTTTATATTTTCGTTTGTACCCTCTTGGTTGCCCGGCTATGGGAAAATCAAAATTTCGTGTCTGCCCCCCGAAATTCAAAT
>JAWWLR010000158.1:35492524-35504945 GCA_035041075.1 Acraspis erinacei | reverse complement strand
ATAAAAAGTATTCAAAAACCGGTGCTGCCATCAAGACCCGCAGCTCTCGCTGTTACAATGTTATAATTAGGGAG
The DNA here is from genome assembly GCA_035041075.1 of Acraspis erinacei. NCBI lineage: Eukaryota > Metazoa > Arthropoda > Insecta > Hymenoptera > Cynipidae > Acraspis > Acraspis erinacei. The sequence continues at coordinate 35,504,871 of JAWWLR010000158.1, read as the reverse complement.
AGCGTTCAGCAAGTACACGTGAGTAGGTGTATTACCTTTTTCTTAAACAAATATGGTACAAAATAATGTGTAAAATTTCAGTCAGCGAATTTGTGTGTCGGTGAGAAGGTGCCTGGAGGGCGAAGGTTTGTATAATGATTCATTATGAACAATAATAATAGCCGGTCCAAAGATTCATAAAGGGACAGGTTAGTGACAGGACCAAGGGAAATTCATTTCAAGAAGAATTAGTCATGTTTGGAGTGAAAAAACGTTATGGCCGATAAAACTAATGTTTTATTCAACTTGTATCCAACTTTAATAGTCATTCTTATCGCAAAAATATTTTAAAAGTTGTTAAAGTAGCACGTAAGTGAATCGTTTGAAGGTTAGCCTGTCCGGGAGCATAGCCATACGCGTATAGTAAATAATAACAGCCTCTATTAGATACGGTATGGCCTCTGGTCCTAAAATAATACGCCAATTCGTTATAGAAGGAATTTCTAATGATATTCTAGTAACAAATCGCCTGCTAGAATTTGAGCTTGTAATCGTTTGACAACATTACTTGCATGTACTTATCACGCCATATCACACTTACTATTCTAAGTATTTACCTAACTTAATTTTCATAAAAGTATACAATCTTCCTATCCGAATACTATTAAAAAATAGTTATTGTACATTTTCTACTCATTTCCTCCATCAGAAACAAACCTTAACAATTTGAAGCCCTATTACGTGTTTATATAACTATACGGTTCCAAACGCCTCTTTGAACCTGTTAGCGACTGGGTGAAAGCACTACCATTAAAACATACACAGTTGTCAGTGAACAAGCCACTAGTATAAAGAACACAAAAATTCAATAATTATTATCAAGCTATGCCGACACTACTGCGATCATGCAGAAAAGAGAGCATAAGAGAATTCTCCTATTTGATACCGATTTTTGATGTCACAGATGTAAACTTAAGGTGTTACGCACATATCTTAAATCTCAGTGTTCAAGATATGTTAGGCGTATTAAAAGTGGATGAAATTCATGATGGCAAAAATGTAGACAATTTTAATGGAACTGTTGAAGGACGCTGAAAACATCGAAGATGATAGAGATGGTATTTTCTTTGGTAAACTAAGAAACCGTTTCAAAGTACTAAAAAGGTCGGAAAATGGCAGATTAAACTAAAGAGTTGTTGTGAAATGATCGGGATGGAGATACTGGAAGCAAATGTTGACATATACATAAGTTGGAATGCGACGTATTCCATGATTAGGATTGAGACGAGAATGTAACGTCCATGCATTCTTTTTTGCAAACTAAATCCGGAACTGAAGAAGTATCTCATTTCAGAGAGCGAGGGATTGCTTCTTTCAATAGTTTTTGAATACGTTCGCTACTTCAATCTCCTGACTGATGCTCTTTAAGGCAAAAAGTACGGTACTTGTAAAAGTACGTTACCTTTGATAGTTATCGGATTCAATATGCTTCTCGACAACATAGAAGAATCAATAACTGATCTAAGGAATATGATTGATCCTAGCACGGTTGATGAATCTTTGCTTGAATTTTTGGCAGCTGCAAAGCACAAGTTACTGAAACATTATCTGAAGAGTAATTGGATTTACTGTATGGTTATAATTCTAGATGTAAGGAACAAACTCGAAATGTTTTACGAAACATCTTGGGAAACAGAAATCGTTTCTGCCTCGTTACAGTTTGAAAATCTCTACTTATTATTATATGCACAATGAAGGGTACAGACTTCATTTTTCATATAAAATACTCAAAAAGAAGAAGAAATTGAAAAAGATCCTCCCGCAGTTTATGAGTTGGAAACATGAGAAGAGACCCTCAAACTCTATCTGTTTTCCGAATTTAAAAAGTAAATTAAGAAAAAGCAGATCAATCGAAATTCAAAATCCTCTAATCGAAAATGACGAAAAGATATATAGTGCTGATGAAGATCAAAATGTGCTAAAATGATGGCATCAGAACGAGAATCGCTTCCCTACTTTGTCTTTAATGGGTCGCGCTTTAGTGTGCATACCAGCTACATTTGTATCAGCAGAACGACTATTTTCTCGTGGTTTCCTCACTATCATGAAAAATAGAAATCGTCTCGAAAATGAATCGATAAAATTTTTTAATGCATATTAATTCGTGGGTTACTTGTAACTTGCCACCTGAGATTCAAATGATACTCGATAAATAGAACTTATGAACATCAACATTTAGAAACCGTTTGCACAGTTCGATTGACTTTGCAGGATGGGCGGCGGGGCGTGCCGGGAACTAAATGCATACTCGAGCAATCGCCTTCGAGCATTTGCGGAGTAAATATTGCGCGAGAAGTAAACCATTCTGGAGGCTTCTGTCGCGCTCTCAAAGTGGAACATTACACCCGGGCAGCAGTGCTCAAGCAGGGGTCTATTTTGAGAGTGTGACGGAAGCATACCAAAACGGTTTACTTCTCGCGCAATATTTACCCCGCAAATGCTCAGAGGCGGCTGTTCAAGCATAAATCTGGTTCCTGACATCCCCGACCAACCACTCTGAGCATAAAAAGACTCCCTCTATTGCTTCGTCTGGTCTTATAGAAAGTCAGTCCTACTACTTATAAAAAAAACCCTCTAGATACTCCTGAATAAATAAATTACAAAGATTCTATTACTCTTTAATTAATGATTAATTATTTAAACAATTTTTTTTGTTCTTAAACGACTTTTTATTTATATTAATTGAAAAACTAGAAGATCGTACTTTCTAGCCAGTTTTTAAAACTTGTTTCGAAAGTTTAGGGTGAATATTATCTTTCTAAATATCTTTGGTTGAAAAGCAATTTTTGAAACTAGAAGTTTATCTATTCCATTCTTGGCTTAAAACACATATTTTATAGTTAAAAATTTAACTATTTTGTTCAAAATTTACGTATTTTATTGAATATTTGACCTTGTGTTCACGGAATAAAAAGACGTAAATAATAAATTCAGGGTAGTAGAATATTAATCTTGGTGACTAATTCATCTTTTTGATTGAAAATTGATACTTTTAATTCATCTCCTAGGTTGAAAATTCCTAATTTAAATATTTGATTGAAAATGCATGTATTTTGTTGAAAAGTCATTCTTTTTTGGTTGAAAATTAATTTATTTTGTTAAGATTTCAACTATTTTGTAGCAAATTTATTTTTTTGACTGAAAAGGTAACTATTCGATTTTTGGTTGAAATTTTTTCTAGTGGAAAATTCAACTATTTGGTTGAAAATTCATTTCTCTTTGTTTCAAACGAACATTTTTATACAAAATTCAACATTGTGATTTAGAAATTTCTCTGCCTTCGAAAAATATCATCTTTTTATGGTTTCGCTTTCCCGCACAGAAACCATTTCCTGTTTCGGTTTGGTATTCGGCTGCCATATTTTTTTTAAGGCAGGGGAATGAGGGGAGGTGAAGTAGGCGAAATTAGCGTGCATAAGTCTAGGGTAAGTAGGGTTGATAGGACTGAGGGAATTAGAGAAGTGAGGGAAATGAGGGAAAGGAGGAAAACAAGGAAAAATGAGAGAATGGAAAGTAGGGGAAGTGATGGGAAACGAGTAGAGGGAAAGCAAGGGAAGTGAGGGGTAAAGGGAGAATAGAGGGAAGTGAGGGGAAATGCATGTAGGAGAAGTATTGGAAATTGGAGGAAGTAGAAGAAGTGAGAGCAAATTCAGCGAGGGGCAGTTAGCGAAATTACGGTTTGGTCTGGTGAAGAGAAGTAAAGGAGGAGGAAGTTAGGAAAGGTGGAGCGATGGGTTAAGAGTGAGGAATTAAGGGAACGTAAAGAAGGAGGAGAGGGATAGGTTTGAAAGATTTAAGTAATTGCGTAATTAAAGTCTTAATAGGCCACAAAGTCGTCGAAGTGGTGGTAAATGAGGAGAGGGGTGAGTTAAAGAAATGATGGGAAATTGGTGCGAAAGCCAGGCCTATGAAATAAAATAGAGGAGGAAAAAGTTGGAGAAAGCGAGGAAAAGTGTGAAGGAAGGGTGTGGAAGTAGGAAAACGTAAGGAAATTAGGGGAGGGGAAATATGGGAGAAGGAGATTTAAAAGACTTAAATAACGTTTTAATAGGTCGCGAAATCGTGTTTATAGAGACGTTGCCGCAATTTCGAAAAGTTCACATGAAACTTCTCAAAATCGTTTTTTAATTTATTTTTTAAATGATTGCAGCATATTGATTACTCCTGACATAAAAGGCAACATTCACTAAATCCATTACTTCACTTGTATGCTTTCGTCTGAACCTATCTGAGTACATTTTTATCTATCATACTTATTTTCCTCCTGAGGATTCACAAGGAAGTCTTTTCCAGATCACAAACCCTATTCATCTGTCCCTCGAGATTCTTGAGGAAAAAAGCACACAGGTCTAGGTCGCGAACGTTGAAGAACTTTCATACAATACAAAAATTGAAATACGTATAATGGAAGTGTAGAGAACTTGACAAAGAAATCCTCCTCTGGTGAGCGCAAAGCTTGGCAGAAGATCATAAATCAGATTGTCACTTAAACTACCACAAAGTTTTAATAAATTATATAATTTCTTGTATGATTCTGTAAGACTTGAAAGCTTCTTAATTTTCATTTTGACGTATGTAAACAAAGAAAATAATTTGAGAATTGCGAATAATAATATAGAAACAAATATAAGAAGGATTGAGTTATGAATTAAGAGAAAAAGATTGAACAGATACAAAATAGTGTTGATCTTCATAAACATAATTTTGAACAAATGTTCTCATCTTATCTTTTGATAGTTTTAAAGCAATCTTCTTTTTTTAAAGAAAAAGTAGATATTAAAAATTCAAAAATGAAGGAAAAGCTACGAACATAGGATTAAAAAAAATTTCATCTCACGATTTTTCGGTAATTGTATATGGGTGGAAATAAAAAAAGTTATTTCATAATCATTGTTTTTTATATCGAAGGGACTTTATAAAATGTCAAAGGATTTTGATGGAATTTCAACAGTAACACTTATAAAATATTTCTTAACATTTTATAATATATCTATAAACTTTAGAAGATTTTACACAAATTCAATGTTTTCGTAAGATCTAAAAATTTTTTAAATCTTTTTAAATATTGTTGGGTTTTTCACTGACATCTTAAAGGATCTCAATAAGAATTTCAAGAAATTCACAAAAATTTAAGGATTTCGTAGGATTCCAAATATTTAAAGATATTTTCAAATTTAAATCATGCGTATTTGACAACTGACGAATCAATCAAACGTTACTTTCTATATTAGTCAATTTCTTTCACTTATTAAAGCAGTCATTTTACATGATCTAATCTCTTACCATTTAAAACTAAAAAATATCAATTTTTAACCAAAGATGAAGTCGTTATTTAGTTTAATTTTCAACCAAAAAAGTCGAATTTTTAACCAACAAGATTGATTTCTACCAAAAAAGACGAATTGTCAAAAAACTATAAGAATTTTAAACTGAAATTATAAATCTTGAAACGGGCAGATAAAGTTTTAAGAACGCAATTGAACTTTCAAACCAAGTAGTTTCATTCGTACACCATAAAGAAAATTTGCGTCATAAAGATTAATTTTTATACAAAAAAGACCAATTTTCAACAAAATACATACATTTTCAGTCAAATAGTCAAATTTGCAAAAAAATAGATTTACTTCTAACTAAAAATGGAATAATTAAGCTTTTTATTAAAAAACTAATAAGCAATGAAAAAAGCCGACTTTCAACATAGCAGTTAAATTTTCAACAAAAGAGAAAAATTTTCATCTAAAAGGATGAATCTTCAACAAACTAAAATTAATTGTTTATAAGGTATTCCAACTGTCAATCGAGTACTGAAGTTTTTATTAAATAAAATTTGCGCCAAGACTTTCTACTAAAATTTTCTAATGCAAAAGACGAAGTTTGAACCAAAATTTATTTTCCACTAATAAAGAAAACTTATCAATCAAATAAATAATAGCTAATAAAATAATAGCTAATATTAGAATAAAACATATTTTTTTATTTTCAGATTCATTTTTACTGGTAAAGACAAATTATCAACAAAATACATCCAATTTGAACAAAATATTTGAATTTTTAATTAAAAAATGTCAATTTTCAATAAAAAAATAAGGAGTTTTTCAACCAAACAGATGATATTTCAATAAAAAATATTTTATTTCTAAATTAAATAAAACAGTTAAATTAGAAAAAAATCTAATTTTCAACAAAACAGTTCGATCGTTATCGGAATAGTTAAATTTTTAACTAAACACAACAATTTTCAACCAAAAATTGAATATTATAAATTTCAAATACAAAATTAATTTTCAATAAAAAAAATGTTTAACGAAATAATTGAACCTGTGACATAAAAAAGGATGCATTTTCAACCAATTATATTTTTCCAGAATAAAAAAGATTAATTTTGAACAATAAATTCAATAAATAAATTTTAATTTGAAAAAAAATTATTAAAAGAAAACAATAATTTCAAATTATTAAGGAATCTTTAACAACAACATAAAATGAATTTTTAATAAAGTAGTTCAACTTTCAACCTAGTACTAAATTTTCCAACCAACAAATATAAATTCTCATCAAAAAATCGAATAGATAATATTTCAACAAACAAATATTTTTATCGAATTAAAAAGGTTCAATTCAACCAAAAAGATAAAGAATTTTAAACCAATAAGATTTATTTTATCCTATTGAAGACAAATGTTTCTAATCATTTTGAATGATATAACCAGTAGCTAGTAGCCCCGGCTTTTATTCAAATGTCGAAATTCTATAAAGAATTTCAATTTATTTATAATGTTTGGAAAATTATTATATCAGACAAATCAGTCACTTCTATTGACTAAAAGTCACTCATTTTAAGTTACTATTTCATTCAGTCAGCAATATTGAATGATTCATCTGTTAAAACGACGATTTTTTCAGTAGTAATTACTAATTTTTCAGCCAAAGCATGCTCGACTAATTAAATCAGTCAAATTTGTACTGATTTAAATTTAGAGTTTGGATATATTTTTTTCCTTAATTTTGATTCTACGAAGTGCTGTATTTCTTGCAAACTTTTATTTTGACACATTTGGTAAGTTGCATTTTCCGTTTCCTTGAAATGCGTAATAATTTAGATCGGAGTGAAAATGAAACGAAAGCTCAGATTTTCAGACCCAAATAGCAAGAATTCTTGTCAGCATGTTTTTCGTTTCCACACGTTTTCTTCTCCTTTGTTTCATTCTCAGCTTATATTTCCTTCTCCACTCTTACTCACTTCTGTCTGCTTATTTTTTGGCAATCTGCCAAAAAACGCGTCACTTCTCACATCGCTATTTGCAAGACGTATGTGCAGTGATCTTCTCGACATATTCACTATGACAGGAACGAAAGATATGAGTCGGATTTGTTGAGTGATATTACACAATTCCATAAGAAATATTGGTTTTGAAAAAATGTTTATGAGAAAAATATAATTTAATTTATATATGCTGACACACGACACATGGCGCATGATTACTTTGTGAAGCTCTTCGCCTGGGGTGATTGCTAGAGTGCTACATCAGCGACTTGCTGTCGCGGCAAAATTATTAATTTCTACTTACAAAACGGTCGTTTAAACAAATTAGTCGGTCAGTATTGCTCGCTGAATCAGTCACTTGTAGGGACTGATTTTCAGTCAATATCAGTAACTGATTTTTCTGTTATAATAAAATAGTAAAATTATTTCGAATTTAAAATTCTTCAATAAGTTCCCACATTCTCATAAAAAAAATTTAAATTAAGCAAAAATATGAATTAAAACATTAAAGGTTACAGGTTAAATCTTAAAAAATGACTGCTTTAATTTTTATAATTTAATTGACTGATTTAATAATTGAAAGTCAATGTTTAGATCATTAAAACTTAAGGATTTACTTAGTGGAGGTTACTGATTAGATCAATAATTCATCTTTCTTGGTAAAAAAGAAATCTTCTTGGTTTAAAATCCATCGTTTTGGTTGAATTCAAATTGTTTTCAGTTAAAATAAAAATATTTTTTTGTTCCAATAACACATATTAAATTTTTCGTTGACGAGTCATACTTTTTTATTGAAAATTCTGCTACTTGGTTCATAGTTGAACACCTTTGTTCACATTTGTTTGAAGATTTCTCATTTTAGTTGAAATTTCAATTATTTTGTTAGAGCTTCACCAATTTGGTTCAAACGCTATCCCTTTTGTTTGAAAATGCATCGCTTTTGGTAGAAATTATATTTTTTTTGTATAAAAAATGAAAATGATTAATTAAAAAATAATCTGTTTTGGTTAAAGGATTCAACTATTTCGTTTAAAATGTATCTTTCTTGGATAAATCTCTTTGAATAGAAATTAAAACCCTATTAAATTGAAATATTAGCTATTATATTTTCAGTTCGAAACTCATTTATTTGATCTAAAATTTCACTATTTGGTTGCAAACTCGTCTTTTTAGTTGAAAACGAATCTTTTTTAGTTCAAAATTCCATCTTTTAGTTGAAAATTCTATATATTTATAAAAAAAACGTCTTTTTGGAAGAAAGAAATCTTCTTATTTGAGAATTTATCTTTTTAAGTTGCAAATTAAAATACTTTGTTAAAAGTTGACCTACTTTGTTACAATTTCGTTGTTGATGATTCATCATATGAGTTGAAGTTTCAATTATTTTGTTGAAGTTTCAACAATCTTGTTTTTTCCCTTTTGCTTGAAAATTCATCCCTTTCGGTAAAAAATAATATGTTTTTTATGTCAAAAATAAAAATAGTTGGTTAAAAAAACACATTTTTAGATGAAAGATACAACAATTTTGCTGAAAATTCATGTATACTGGATAAATCTAACTCTTTTTTAGTTGAAAATTCATTTATTAGGTTTTAAAAATTAACTATTTTTTACAAAATTGTCGTTTGAGTTGAAAATAAATTTATTTTATTTAAAAAATCCACTTTTAAGTTGGAAATTCTCATATTTTTATGAAAATTGCTCTTTTTGTTACAAAATAAATTCTCTTCTTCGAGAATTTATCTTTTTTGGTTCAAAATTAAAATACTTGGTTCACAGCTGATCTGTTATGTTACACATTTTCTTAAATGAAAATTTATAATTTTAGTTGAAAATGCATTTCTTTTATTGAATATTTAAATATTAAAAATCAAACTATTACATTTTTATTGTAAATTGATCATTTTTAGTTAAATACTTAAATATTTGATTGACATTTAATGTATTTTTTTGATAACTCATTTTTATTGTTAGAAATGTATACTGTTTTTGATTTCAAATTGAAATCTTTTTTGGTCGAAACAAAAAATTTGTTGAATTTATTGTTTTTATTAAAAAATGTTACTATCTCTTTGAAAGTTGAACTGCTTGATTTAAAAATCATTATTTTGTTTATAAATTTATCATTCAAGTTAAAAATTTATTTGTTTAGTTTAAATTTGACTATTAAAGACTAGTAAAGATCAACTTTTAACTAATAGTTGAATTTTCAACCAAGAAGATCAATTTTCAATGAACAATGGAAAAGTTGAATTTTCAACAACCAAAAATGAAGTTTGAACAAATAGTTAAACGGTGTACACAACATGAATTTCCAACTGAAATGATAAACCAAAGAAATTCCAAACCAAAAGTGGAATCATTAAATTTTCAGTCCAAATGATAAATGTAGAAAAATAATAATCTGGAAAAAAATATTTAAATTTTCTACTAAGGAGATTAATTTTATGCCAGAAAAAGACGCATCTTTAACAAAATACATCAAAATAAAAAATTTAATAGTTGATATTTCTTCAAAAAATTATTTATATTTAAAATAAAAACAGTTGAATTCAATAAGAAAACCGAATCTTCAAGGAGATTTGTCTTATTAACCAGGAAAGATTTTTCATTCCAAAGAAATTGGTAAAATCCAAAAATAAAAATAAAAAAACTGAAAATTCATCTTTTTGTTTGAAAATTTATTTAATTGGTTGAAGGTGGAATTCCTTTTTTAAAAATGGTTTTTTTGGTCCAAGATTAATTGTTTCAGTTAAAAATTCTTCTATTAAGTTAAAACATTGATTTTTTTGCTTAAAACCTTATTATATTTATTTGAAAATTCTACATTCCATTTTGTGTTCAAAATGAAATTAAATTTTAAGTTACTTAAATCTCATTCTATAATCTATATTCTGTAATTCGATATCTTATAATGTTTACAACTTGCGAAACATATGTTCCTTGTTTTATGACACATCCTCTCTTTTTTTGGAAGATAAAAGCACGAGTCGACTTTTTAAAAATAGGTTTAACAATTACGATGATTTTATATGTGTAAGCAGCTAAATTTACTTTATTATGATTTTCAGAATATAGGTAAAAGTTAAAAAATGTTAAATGGTTTCAAAAAGAATCTCAAATATTTGGGTTGCGAAATTCCGTTTAACATCAACTTGTATTTTCATCTTTAGAATTCCAATTCCAGATACTGGAATTTTCAGAAAATTTAAACTATTTGAGAAATTTAAATAGAATAGAGATTTTCAGTGTTGTTAGGTTTTGATAAATGAAGAGTGTCTACAAAATTTTTCCACATAATGACGTAAATTTTTTTTTTAAATTATTTAAACTATCTATTTTATATATGCGAAATACGGAAAAAAATCCAATTTGTTATGCTATTGAATCCATAAAATCATAAAAAGTCTAAAAAATACTTTTTTAGGGTAAACAAAATTCTTCAGCAAAAATGGAACTTTTCTATTTTTAGTTTAAAAATCATCTTATTTGTCGAAAATTTAACTAATTAGTTAGTAGAAAAATCCAAAATTCGAATTTTTGGCAAAAAATGATCTTCTCGATTAAAGTTAATTTCTTTGATTAAACATTAGACTAGTTTTCTCAAAATTTTGTTTTTGATGAAAATTAAATTTGTTTAAAGTAGGAATTTAACTATTCAATTTTAGGTTAAAATTTGTATTGTTTGTTTCGTAATTCGAATAATTTCTTTAAAATTTATCTTTTGTTTATGAGAATTTACCTACATCGTATAAAAAAAAACTTCTTAGTTGAAAATTCACCTATTTATTAAATATTCATGAATCGTTTACCACATTGCGACACCGCAGTTTTGATTCCAAAAATTGAAATAGAGTTTTTTATTTATGATGATTTTATAGTCCATTTCGACATTTGAAATTTGTATCGGCCCACTATTATTTTAATTATATTAGTGTAATTTCGGTGAATATTATTGCAAATAATATTTTATCGAAAAGCCGGTAGTAAGTTTAGTCGTAAAATCTCTGGCATGTATTTCATAGCGAATAAATTTGTCTCATTAAATAATTTATTACACTGCTAATTAAAACGAGTAAATAGCTCATCTGGCATTGAAGTAGAACATCTCTTGTACTTTAATCGATATAAAATAATTGCTTGTTCGTCCAACCTACGCAAGTGCGAACATTTTCCCAAATGGACACTAAAACCCGAGTCAGTGAAACACAGTTTTTAGTTGAAATAATTTATAACGCCAGTAAAGGTAGAAAGAGAAAAAAATATTTTTGAAATGCATTATTTTCCACAGAAAAAAACTTGTAGAAGACAAAAATCTGCGTGTGACAGTGGGGCCACACTGCAAGAGTAAAACTTTGATGAAATAATTTTGAAATTTTTCGTCCGGATTCATCTTGAGTTTTAAGGAGATCACACAGTAAGAGAGTGCAGAAAGAGAGAAGAGAAAGGAGAGTGAAAGAGGGCTTTTCTTTGCCTGGCAGTAGTAAGGTTATCGATGAGGAGTCTTTTAGAGTAATTGCGAATCACCGTAGAAAACGGAGGCGCGAATAAAGAGAGATGGTATAGAAAGATAATAACTTTTCTATAATGTATACTTGTAAGAGAGAGACAGAGAGACATTGAATCGGTTTGTTCGGTCGGTGGTGGCAGTGGGGCCACATGGCAAAATTGAAACTTTACGTGTGATTGGCGTCATATAGAGTATTCGAATGCATGGAGCAAACGCATGGATGCAAAGGAGCTTTCATAGTGGTGGAGTAGTGGGGAGATATCATAGTAAGAGAGTTCAGCGAGAGAGAAAGAGAGAACGTAGACATGCTTTTCTGACAGTAGGAATGGTAGGGATATTGAAGAAGAGTCCTTAGAGTAATTTCGAATCCCCGAATAAAAGGGAAACACGAATAGAGGGAGAAGGTATAGAAAGGTAATATCTTTATAGACTGTATACTTGTAAGAGAGAGATAGAGAGATATACAGGGTGAGGGAAAAGTATGGAAACCCCAGAAAATTTTAGAAAATTTAAAATAGAAAATTAAAATTAACA
>JAWWLR010000158.1:35440122-35450432 GCA_035041075.1 Acraspis erinacei | reverse complement strand
CCCCCCCCCAAAAGGTTAAACAAATCTAAGACCGTCTCTGATGAGAATGTAAAAATAGAATTTTCAACAAATGAGTTAAACTTTCAATCATGAGGATGGCTTTTAAAACAAATTGTTGGATTTTCAACCAAATAGGACAATTTTTACCTAAAAAATTTTGTTTAGGATAAAACAACAATCTAACAATAACAATAAATATAACAATAAAAATTTGAATTTTCGATATTTTCACGATAATTCAAAAATTTGTTATGATTTTCTTGTAGGACTTTGAAAAAGTAATTTTTTTCTTCTCTTGAATTTTTTTCCCAGCGTGCGTTCTTTGGCTTAAAATACTAATTTTTTCTTTTTGGGGGGATTTTGAAAATGATATAACTCTGCTAATTTTGATTTTATTGAAAAAAAGTCATTGTGATAAATTGTTCGTATTTTCTCGTCTTATAAAGATCTGTTGAAAGAATTTTCAGATTTGATGAAAAAGTGGTCTCAAAATTTTTCAAAATACTCCAACTTTTTGAGTTTTTATCGAAAATAGCTGGTTAACGAAATTTATTTTTCTTTTTGGTCCCGGAAACGGTGAACAAAATTGCAGCTCAATCCGACTCGTCTTTCAAAAGTTATGCGATATACAGACGACGACAACGACGACAGACAGACAGGCACCGACGTAAAAACTGTTTTTTCTGACTCAGAGGGCCTCAAAACGTCGACATTTCATATAATCCGCGAAAGTAATTTTTCACACAAAACCAATACCTTCTCATTATGATATTTTCTGATTTACCTAGATCCGAATCCCACTTCTGGAAGATTTACAACTTCCTTACTTTTGTTGCTTTTGCAACTTAAGAACTAAGGGAGTAGAGAACTAAAGAATATTTCAAATTTAACTAAAAAATTAACTATTATTAAAAATTTTACTTATTACCAATTTGTTACTTATTTACAAAAGTGCAAAAAAAAAAAACTAGTTGCTTCCCATAACTGACTAATGCATTCATTATGAGGTTGTTATTCAAAAGTTGCGTAAGGGGATTTGAAACTGATTTGCATTATTGCCTTGACAAACAGAATAATTAATACGAAAATATTACATAATCAGTGGATATGGATTTGACATAATTTATAGGTTGTCCATAAACTATGCTACAAGTTTGAGGGGTAGAGGGTCGCGCCAAATTCTAGGGTTGGTAATGAAGAGTGGTAACTATTTGCTTAAACATTTAATTATGTTATGAAAAATGTAACTATTTTTTTAAAAAGTCATATTTTTGTTCAAAATTTTAACTGCTTAGTTGAAAGTTGAATTACGTTGTGAAAAATTAAGTTTGTTGGCTAAAGATTCATCTCTTTTGTTGAAAATGTATCTATTCCACTGTTAGAAAATTATTTTTCTTGGCTGAAAAATCATCTTTTGGGTTGAACTCTTTTGTTATAAATTAATTTCTTGTTTGTTAATTATTCATCACTTTTTTTTTAAAAGTCCTGCAATTTGACTAAAGATTCACGTTTTTTGTAAAAAATTCGTCTTTTTTGGTAGAAATTTAATGTCTCATCCTTTTCAGTCGAAAATTAAAATGTAGTTTTTGCTTGAAAAATTAACTACCTGGTTTAGAGATTAAGTAATTTTTGAAAGAATTCTATAATAATTTAAGCATAATTTTAGTTGAAAAATGAGCTGCTTTGAACAAAATCCGTCGATTTGGCTTACACATTGATCAATTTGGCAGAAAATTAAACTATTAGCTTAAAAATGATGTTTTTTAAAATGAAAATTCATATTTTTTGTTTTAAATTAAACTATTTGGTTAAAAATTCGTTTTCTTTTGTTTAATCCAACAAGTTGAAGTCTTGCTCCTTTATTAATTCTTTAATGTAAAAATTTTGACAATCCCATTTTTTATTTAAAAAATCTGTTCTAGTTGAAAATTCAACAATTTGGTTTAAAATTCATCTTTCTCGATTGTTTTCTATATTTATCAAGATTTAACTGTTTTGATGCAAATTTGTCTTTGATAGAAAATGCATCACTTATGGTAGAAAAGTCAACTTTTTGGTTCAATAATAAAGTTTTTTGTTGAAGATTCAACTTTTCAGGTTGAAAATTCAACTGTAATAATATTCAAAATTCACATTTTATGGTAAAAAAGTAATCTTTATTGTTGTAACATTTGAAGGTGCGGTTGTAAATTAATCCGTTTTTGTTCACGAATTAATTATTTTGTTAAAAATTCGACTTCTTTAGTTCAATTCAACACGTTCAAAGTGCATCTTTATCAAATTAAAATTCATCCGCATGTATCAGGATTCAACTATTTGAGTAAAAATTGGTCTTTTGGTAGAAAATTCATCATTTATGCTATAAAAGTCATCTTTCTGGGATGAAAATGTACTATATTGTTAAAGATTTAACTGTACGAGTTGAAAATTCAACTGTCTTGTAGACACATCGATTTTTTTTAATGAAAATTCAACTAGATTTAAAAAATGATCTCCTTTTGTATTGTAAATTCACATTTTATGGTAAAAAGTCATCTTTCTTGGTTAAAATTTTGTTTTGATTGGTTAAAAATTCAACCTCTATGGTTGAAAATTTAAATGTTGGGTTGCGAATTAATCTGTTTTTGATGAGGATTTAACTATTTTGTAGAAAATTCGTATTTTTCCATTATTTTGTTAAAAATTCGTCTTTTGGTCGCAAATTCAACATTTATCGTACAAAAGTCATTTTTATGGATAAGAAATTAACTTTTTTGTTGAAGATACTACTTTTCGGGTTGAAATTTCATGTTGCGTGGTAAAAAAGTTGATCTTTTTTGTTTGAAATTTTTTACCATCAGCTTAAAAATTGCCCGTTGTAGGTTGCGAATTCAAATTTTTTAATAAAGCATCCTTGTTTGGTAAAAGCTTCAACTTTCTTCATACAATGTTGTTCTTTAGGATTGAAAATTCATACTTAATGGTAGAAAAGTGACCTTTCTTGGTAAAAAATTCATCTCTCTTGATTGAAAATGAACTATTTTTTTCTTTAAAATCAACTATTTAATTTTTAATACAACCTTATGGTTAACAATTAATTTTAATGTTGAAAATTCGTTCTTTTTGGTTCAAAAATGCATATACCTATTTTATTAGAAAATCTTTTTTGGTTGAAATTTCAACTATTTTGTTGAAATTCAGTACATTTCGACCTGAAATCTTAGGAATTGAAAGTGTTCCAAATTTTATTCAATATGCGGGCCATACAATCATTTCATTCAAAAGAATATATATGCCCTATCAGTGGTTCAGTAAATGATTTTCGCGGACAAATTAAGCTAGAGATCGTAATTTTTTTTCGATACTATTTTTTTAAAACTCTGGATAAAATTCTGCATGAGGTTCTCGGGGCCGAATTTCAACTTTCATTTTGTTTTAAATCTTAAATTATTAAACAATTCGAAAAAATCAGATTTTCCAATGTATTATGTTTGATAATTGGTAGCAAGTATTTGTAAAAAAATAATATTTTCGTGTAAAAAGACACAAATATAATGCAATTAATTATATTATTAAATCTTAACAATTTTAATTACTGACATATGTAAAATAAAACTTTCCAGCTAGATAATATCAAAATCATTAGCAGCAGCTAGTCTTCGTGAAAAGAAAATTTTGGGAAAACACGCGAGTATAATGAAATTTTTTATAATAATATTGACTAATACTTAGGAATAACAACATTTTTAATGTGAAATAATATTTTGGTGTATTTAAAGATGATTTTTCATGAAGTGAAAGTATTTAATCCTATAAAAGTTCTATAAATGTATATTTGTTTATATTATTTGTTTATGAAAGTGAAATTTTTGTTTCAATAATTTATTCTTATAATATTTGTATCTAAACTTCAATTTCTATTTATTTCATTTGTACTTTACTACTTTACAGGAAGATAAAAAATAATAAATTTAAAAATATGATTTTTTTCGAATTGTTTATATAATATTCTACATAAAATGAAAAAAAATGTCGCCTCTAGGGATTGAACCGGAATTGTATTCAGAGTATTTATAAACAAACTTTAAAATCGACCAAAATTACTGGACCACTGTGCGGGGGTAGCGTTTAGATGCTTTTCTGAAAATTTATTTGTAGCTAGCTTAGAGGGATTGAGAAAATTGTTATTTAGTGTGCTTATAATCATCTTTTCATCACTCTTCCAATCTCTTTAATATTTAAAAGACATTAAAAAAAGGGATGTGTGATCAATGTTCCATTATATAAGCATAATATTCATTATTTAACCGTAACAGATAGGGTTTCGATTTTCTCTCTCTTTCGTCTCTATAGTAACCAGGTAGACGAAAGGAGGAAAATAATAATGAATAGGAAGGGGCAAGTCAAACCTTGTATTCAAGGTGGAAAACTTTCCTTGTTTTCTCGGTTCAAAAGTTTACAACAGTAGTAAGAACCGTCATTGGTTAGACCATTGTGCCTTCTGGTATAGAGAAAAAATAAATTTTAACGAAGGCCTTTGTTTTTGTTCTCAACTCTGCTCGGATTCTTGACTCACTTTTCGTTCTTTTTACAGTAATGAGACAAATAGTCTAATTTAAATCGGTAATAATTGCCTTAAAATTTAATAAATTTAAATTTGATAAGAATCAAATTCAAAATCCTATTTAATGTTAAATAAACAACTTAATTTATAGAATTCTTGAAAATAAAACAAGAGTCCAACGACCAAATATGGACAACTACCTTAAAGTACTCATATTGTAATTTAAAAAACGATCCCTTTGAAAAAAAATTTTCCTTCATAAAAAAACCTTTGGATATAAGTAAAAAGAGGAAAATAAAATCAGAAGGCAACCAACCAAGTCCCCTTCCTTCTCTTTTTTTATTTCTTCCGTCTTCTTAAAAAAAAATTATTATTATCAAATCACAATAAAAGAACATATTTACCAACATTTCGGTTCTTATACAGCACCGAATTTGTTTGGTTGCCTTCTCATTTTTCTTTCTCTTTTTCATTTTTATCCAAAGATTTGTTTATAAAGTACACATTTTTTTAAGGTGATTTTTTTTCAAATTACAATACAAGTGTTTTATGGTGGTTCTCCAAATTCGTTCGTTGGATTTTTGTTTTTATTTTAAGGAATTCAACACATTAAGATAACTGATTTTGCATTTAAGTAACAATTTTAAATCACAGTAAAGCACGGGATTCAAACCTTTGCATATCATTCTGATTACGTATCAACTTAGTTCAAAATGATACACTTTTAAGGAATTAAAATTAATTTTTACACAACTTCATTCATATATGCTTGCCGTGAACTTTTTAAAACGAGGCATGTTTTAAAACTTTGTTAATTTCATGGCGGGAGAAAAATTGCAATTTTCCGATATTGGGTTATAAATTTCTGTTGGTTTGAAATTAATTTTCTTCTTTCTAAAAGTGTTACTTTAGATTTATCTAGCTCAGAGTTCAGAGAGAGGGTTCAGTGATGAATTTTCAAGCTAAAAAGGAGGTTTTTTAAAAATAAATAGTAGAATTTAAAAAAAATAATTAAATTTCTAGCTAAATAATAAAATTGATAATCAAAGAGATCAAATTTCTCCTAGAAAGATTAATTTTCAACTAAAATGGTAAATTTTCAACTGATATAGTTACATTTTTAGTTAAAAAATTAGTTTTTGATCAAAGAAGCTAATTTTCAACAATATATATATAAAGTTCTTACCAAAAAGTTAAATTTCCAACTAAGAATATAATTTTTCACAAAAAAGACGACTTTTCAATATAATAAATGAATTTTCAACTGAAAAAGATTAATTTGCAATAAAACCGTTGAATTTTTTACCAAAAATAAAATGTTTAAAAATATTAAATTAAAAAAAATTAATTTACTGAACGAAAAAAATCGAATTTTCAACAAAAAGTTGCATCTTTAACTAGGTAGGATTGAAATTGCATGCAAAGGAGATTAGTTTTCAAGACAAAAAGGCGAATTTTCAACCAGCAAATACGACTTTTCACCAAAAAGTTCATTTTGACAAAATACTAGAATTTTTTATTAAAATAGTGTTATTTTCAACGAAAAACAATAATTTATTACAAATGATTAACTTTTTAACAAAATTAGTTTGATTTTGAACCAAAAAGATAAAGTTTCTCCCAAATATGAATGTTTTACCAATGTATCTTTAATAGGCATGCTTAAATTTCTAGTTAAAAAAATTAATTTTCTATCAAAATAGCGAAATTTCAACAAAATAATTAACTTTTCAGCGAAAGAGATCAATTTTTAACTGAAATGATCAATCATCAACTAAGCAATATACACAATATTAATATTTAACAGCAAGAATAAATATTTTCAAGAAGGTAGTTCAAATTTCACCCCGAAATTATGAAGTGTCATCAAAAAAGTTAATTTACTAATAAACGCTTCTATCTTTTGCATAAGAGGTAATTTTTAAAAGGAAAATCCAGTCTTCAATAAAGTGATTCAATTTTTAACGAAAGTAATGAATTTTAAATAAAAAGTCTATTTAAAAAAAACGATATAATTCTACAAAAATACGAATTTTAAAGAAACTATAGTTGAATTTTCAAATAAGAATAAAATTTCGAAAAAATATTAGAATTCTCAACTAAAAGATAAATGTTCTATCCAAAATGTAATAGTTAATTTTTCAGTTAAAAAAAATGAATGTGTAATAAAAAAAAATTTCAACAGAGTTACACTTTCAACCAAGTGGAAAAATTGTCCGCAACATATTTTAATGCTTAATTAAAACAGATTAATTTACTTTACTTGAATTCTTCCGAATTGAATGTTTTTTTTAATTTTTTAAAATTTTTATTTAATTCATCCTTAATTATTTTAAGCTTACCTCGAATTTCGAACCATTTGATGAAATTCGGTTGAATCCCCTTGAATCCCTTTCTTATAAATTGCATCAAATTCCTTACAGTTATTTTAAATTGAAAAAAACATTAGTCACATTATATGAGTCACCATATTAGTTATTTTTCGTCCTGAGAATAATAAATTAACATTTTTTGAAAATTAGATTTTGCAGCCACACAGGCCAAAGATATTTAATATGATTTTTAAAGTTGAAATCAAGAATCAGTAGCGTGGAGAAAGACTTTTAAAACTAAATTTCCGTGTGTGATTATTGACCCCGTAGGAATTGTTTCTAAATATGAAAAAAAGAAAATTTCAAATAATGAATTGGGAATTGGGAAATGCAGGAATGTGTTACCATAAAAATGAATTTTTCATTCCCTTGGGGCATTTAGTTATAAATATTTCTCTTCTTTTTTTACTTTTTTCTTATTTTTGCTTTCTTTTTCTTCTTTTTCTTCCTTCTCAGATTTTTTAATTTTCTTTCCTCCAACCCTCAGGGGCAACCACAGCCTTGTACTCGACGCCATGAAATATTACGAAGGTTTCTTGCAAATGTAAAGCGATGAGGTATTCTTAATAACATTTCTGAGATGCTGGCATTGCTATTGGCTTATATTCCACTCTAAATTACTCTTTTTAACACATATGAATTTTCGTATCCATAAATTTTACTTCAATTTATATGAGAAGAAAAATTTAGTTTGTTCAAATACTGGTACTTATTTCTTAAATATATTTATTTTCAATCATCGTCTGATGAGCCTGTAACCAAAGATATTAAAATCATCACAACTCACTTTTAAGACGGCCCTATATTCTCATAAAACGCTGACTTGGAATAAAATATCGTACATCACTCGGAGGATTAGCAGGTCCTCACGTGCAGCTCAATGTTCGCAAGGACGACTTAAAAACCCAATGCCTTCGGCCATGGTTTTACAACTCGTCCTGCAAACATTGATTAAATAAATGCAAACAATTTCTTACGATTGGGCAACTTTATTAACTTTTACTTAAAGTTGCAAACATTTTTTTTAATGCTCCTTTTAATAAACTGAAGAAAGACGAACACCATGTGTCTGAATGTACTTTAGTTTACTAAAAAGAGTAGAAATGGCTCAAATTTCAGGATCTGTGATCAGTTTAAAACAAATTTTGTTTCAAATTAAAAAATTTGTCTTGATTTCCTAAGTTCATTAAACAGATCTCTAACAAATAACAAAACGAAAAACATTTTTTTTTTTGGTAAATTTATGTAAAAATTAACAAAATTGCATTTTTGTCATTTTCTGGAATACTATATTTTGCCGCAAAATTTTTTATTTACAATTTTCCGTCTAGATTATTTACTTCCACAAAGTTAAAAAAAAAATTTTTAAATATTGGTTATGTTAGCGTATTAAACCGGTAATAATTATTTTTAATCACAGATTATTGAATGTGAAACATTAAACATTTTTCAACAAATTAAGCTTTTCGGTTTGTAGGCGTTTGTTAAGCAAAAGTTGTTAGATTTAAAAGGTTCATAATTTTCAAACAATGTTAAATGCATTTAGCGTTTTACGTAGAAAATTCGTATTCTAGAACAATAATCATTATAATTTGAACAAGATTTAGAATCTTTTAATAGTTTTGAATTATTTAAGTATTTTCGTAGGGAGCTGGTATTTTGAATTTAAAAAAGATTAGTCTTTTTAAAAAAAGATCACATTTTTAACAACCTTAGGTTATTATAGCATTTCCACAAAAAATTGGCTTGTCAAAAAAAAAATTTTCATCAAGATTTCCCATTTTCAGCATTTTTAGGTTATGTTAGTGTTTTAACACGGAAATGGGTATTTCTAATCACATATTATAAGATTTCGGAGATTAAAAATTGTCCAAAAAATTGCGTTTTTCGTTTTCTCTAGCGTTTTCTACCGTTTAAGGGATTTAAAAAAAAAATTATCAAATTTGAAAGATCATAAGTTTTGAACAGTTTTAGGTTACGTTTGCGTTTTACACAAAAAATTGATATTCTACTGCATTTTTTTACTGGTCTTACGTTTATATTACCTTTTCTCATAGAAAACCGCTTATTTTAAATAACACCAATTATATTTCAAATCAGGTTCACAGTTCTGAACAATTTTTTGTTATGCCATGTTATCATTTTTCTTCGGAAAAATGTTTCGTATTTTTTATAGAAAATTATTAGATTTGAAAGAATATTTACAATTTTCAACAAATTTAGGTTATGTTATTATATTCCACCTGGAAATATTTTAATACCCAAATAATTCAATTTTAAACAAGATTAACAATTTGGAACAATTTGTGATAATGCGGTGTTGGTCTTTTTCGTCGGAAATTGGTATTTTTAGTTCAAAAACTCATAAGATTGTTCAGCTTATAATTATGCTTTAGATGATATCATTCGATATTATTAAATGTACAATTTTTGTACTTGTTCATGTTTTATACCGGAAATCGGCACAATTTTAGGCTATGTGGACATTTTTTACCGAAAATTGCTATAAATTTCAAAGAAGATTTCTTAATTTAGGAATAATTTTAGGTTATGTTAGCTTAACATTTTTTGCCAAAAACGTTTATTTTGAACAAAAATCACTAATTTGAAACAAGATTTACAATATTTTTAATTTAACAAATCATCAGATTTTAAAAATTATCACTATCCGTCAGATATTATTATTGAAAGTTATTTATTTCATAATTTTTAGAATTTTTGGTGTTTTATACCGGAAATCGGCACATTTAATTTTAAAGAAGATAAATGTTTTTTGAACAATTTTATGTTAAGCTTCCGTTTTTCACCGAAAATAGGTAGAGATTTCAAAGAAGATTTATAATTTATAAACAATTTTAGGTTATGCTAACAGTTGTCATCGAATAACGGTTATTTTAAAATAAAAGTCTTCAATTTTTAAGAAGATTATTTTTTCGAAGGTATTTTCGATTTAAAAATCATTATATTTTTCCGAGTATCATTATTCTCCAGATATTGTATGTATTTCTAATAAAATGCCATTCGATATGTAAAAAGATAAAGAATTTTTTAACAATTTTAGGCTATGTTAACGTTTTTCACCGAAAATCAGTTATTTTTAGCAAAAAACATTAGGTTTAAAAGAATATTTACAATCTTAAACAATTTTTTATGTTATTGTCTTTCAACTAAAATTGCTACTGATAATCCAAAATCATTTTATATTCCAAAGGAAATTTACATTATTTGAGCAATAATATGATATGTTAGCGTTTACACCGGAAATCGGTTATTATAAACAAATATAGTTTAAATTGAATAATTGAACTTACAATCTTAAATTGAGCGGTTGGGTGCAAGAACGGCCTACTTGCATTTTCCGTAAGGTCGAAAGTCGAGTCCAGCCCAGTCACGTG
>JAWWLR010000158.1:35384910-35398420 GCA_035041075.1 Acraspis erinacei | reverse complement strand
TTTTTTTAATTAACAATGTATCTACTCCTTTGTTGATTGAAAATTGATATTTCATTAAATCGAAAATTGATATTTTCTAGTTGAAAATTCATGTTCTTAGTCCAAAATTCATACTTTTGGTCAAAATTTAACATTTAATAGATAATGAACGTTCTTGTTAAAAGATCACATTTTGCGGTTAAAAATTTAACCGGTTTATAAATGATTCGTCCTTTTCGCTATAAAATTCAGCAGTTTTTTAAATAAATTTATTTTGTAGAGAATTCGTGTTTTTTGGTAAAAACTTAATTTTCATGCTGGAAAATTAATTTTTATTGCTGAAGATTAACCTCCTTGGTTGAAAATTTAATTATTCCATTTTCAGAAAATTAAACTTACGGGTTAAAAACATATCTTTTAGATTAAACTCTTTTGTCGGAACTTCATTTTTTTAAAGATTCATCATTTTTGTCAGTAATTAAACTCCTTGGTTGAAAGTGTAAATATTTTGTTGAACCCCAGTCCCTAAACACTTCTAGGTAAATCCCGTTCACCGTTGAGACTGTAATAGCAGAAACTTTTTACTTAAGTGAAAAAAAATATTGTTATATATTAAGAGAAAAAAATATTGTTATAGAACTAGTGATGGGAAAGTTACTTTTAAAAAACTAGTTATCGTTACCGTTTCAAAATGTAACTTCTTAGTTACTTTTGAAAGAAAAAGAAACTATCGCTGCATTTTTAGTTACTGAAATAATTAATTAAAATAATTAATTAATTGAAATAATTAATTTGAGAAATAACAATTTTGAACAAAATGGTTCAGTTTTTAACCAATGAGATGAATTTTGAACTAAAATGATGAACCTTAAACGAAGAAAATAAATTTTTAACGAAAAAGTTCAACTTTGAACTGAATAATTTTATTTTTATAAGAAGAAGATACATTTTCAAACTGAAAACTTGGCCTTTCAAACAAAAATGATCAATTTTCAATCAAAGAGGTGAATTTGCAACTAAAATTACGAATGAACAACAAAAAATGATATTTGAACGAAATAGTTGAATTTTCATCTGAACAAGATAAATTTTTAAATTAAACAGTTGAAGTCTCAACAAACACTGATCATTTTTAAACAAAGAGATGAATTTTCAAATAAAATGATGACAGCTAAATTGTCAGTAAAAAAATTCATTTTTGACCAACAAAAAAATTCCAAGAAAATAGTCAGATATTTAACCAGAGTTAAATTTCCAACCAAAACGAAGATTCATCAACTAAAAAAATGAATTTTACTAAAATGATAAATCCAAGCAGTTGAATCTTCGACCAAAAAGATTAATTTTCTACCAATAAAGATGAATTTTCAACAAAAATAGGGAAGTTTTTTATTAGTTGGTTGAATATTTAACTAAAAAACATAAGTTTTGGGACAAAACTTGAATAGATAAATTTTCACTTAATAAATTAATTTTTAAAAAAATCTCAATTAAAAACAAATAGCTTTGGAATATTAAGTCCAAAAAGATCCAAAAAGATGGAATATTAAGTAAACTGATAAATCTTCAACCAAAAAATTAATTTCTAACCAACAGTTCAATTTTGAACCAAACAGTTGAATTTTCAATCAAAAAGATTAATTTTTCGTCCAATGAAGATGAATTTGCAACAAAATACATGGATTTTCAACTAAGAAGAAAGTCATTTATAATTAATTTGTTTAATTTTTTACTAAAAAATATAAATTTTGGGAAAAAGTTGTATAGATAAGTTTCCACTTAAGAAATTAATTTCCAATAAAACAGACATGAATTAAAAGAAATAGTTTTATTTTCTAATGAAAAGATGACATTTTAATTAAAATGATAAATCTTCAACCAAAAATTAATTTCTAAAAAAACAGTGTAACTTTGAAAGAAAAAGTTATATTTGCAATCAAAAATATTAATTTCCTTCCAATGAACATGAATTTTCAACAAAATACATGGATTTTCAACTAAAAAAGAAAGAAATTTTCAATTAATTAGTTGAACCTTAAACTAAAAACATAAATTTTGAAAAAAAAGTTGTATAGATAAATTGGCACTTAAAATAATAATTTTCAATAAAAAATATGAATATAAAAAAATAGTTTAATTTTTAAGTAAAGAGATGGAATTTCAATTAAAGGATAAATCGTCAACCAAAAAATTAATCTGTAACAGAATAGTTCAAATTTGAACCAAACAGTTGAATTTTCAATAAAAAAAATTAATTTTTCTTCAAATGAGGATGAACCTTTAACAAAATACATAGATTTTCAATTAAAAAAGAGACATTTTCACCAAAGAGTTGAAGTTGCCACTGAGAAATGTACATTTTTTAAATTATTTAAAATCTCTAGAAATCTTTGAAATCATAGGAGATTAAAAAATCCTTGAAATATTACGAAATTCATTGAAATACTTTAAAATCCCTTGAAATCTTTGGAAATTCTACAACATTTTTCTGAGAACCTTGACATTTTTTTAATCTCTTGAAATCCTTTTGAATAACTTAAAGTCCCTTGCTAATCGTAAAAATCCATTACGATCAGTGGAACTAATTTGAAATCCTTTAAAATAAATTAAATTAAACTTATTTATTAAAGCTCTGTAAGAAAACCTTTCAAGTTCCTGAAAATCTTTTAAATCTCTAGAAAATTTTGGAATCGCTAGGTCGCTAACACTTTATTTAATTTCACTTATTTTCCAATGTTCTCTAAAATTCCTTTGAAAGCATTGAAAATTCTTTTAACTCTTTTACAATTTTTGAAATCTTTTGAAACCGGAGAACCTTCGGGAAAGCCCTATTATAATTGATAGAAATCGTTCGGAAACCCTTGAATATTCAAATTTAATCAAATATATTTTGTTATTTATTTATTCTATTTATTTGTTCTGTAGAACCCGTTTATATCCCAAGAAATCTGTCAAAGTCATGAGATGCCATCGCTAAGAATCCCTTCAAATTTAATTTGATTTAATTTATTTTCCAAAACTCTAGTGAATTCCCTTGAAATCTTAAAAATTCTTTCAAAAATAGCAATGTCTTGAAATCCTTTTATATACCTTAAAATCCTTCGAAATCGTACATTAATTTTACATTCCTGGAATATAAATTAAATTGAACTTATTCATTAAAATTTTCTAAACAAAAACGTCTAGATCCCTAGAATCATAGGAAAATCAATATAGACCTATATTGGATTTTCTATGATATTTTTTCATAAGGGGGGATTAGAAGGGCTTGCATGGGATGGCACGAGATTCCATAAGATAGAAAAAAGTGTAAACCGGATTTTAAAAGTAATTATTCCTTCGGAAAAATCTAAATTAAAAAAAAAGACACTAAACTTTATCCCAAGGTAAGTTATTGATCAATAAAAACAAAATTTGGAATAAAATTATATTCACACACAATTTTTAAACTTGATATTTTAGTCAAGATAAGCAAAATTGCATGGAATTTCAAACGATTCCATAAGATTACATAAGATTCCATGGATTATGAGAAATTCATTATAGAAGCTCATTATTTGGAAAACAAGTATAGGAATAAATAATACAAAAATATTTAAGAAATTTACGTAAAAAGTAAAAAAAAACTACCAAACAGTGATTTCTTTTAGGCTACTTCATAATCACATTTGGAAATAGACAAAAATAGCCATTCTGCACAAATAAATTTTACACATCAAAACTCTTTGAAAGTTCTAAAATCCATTGAAAATTGTAAGATCCTCAAATATCTTTAAAACAGTTACAGTTCCGATACATCTCACTTTTTCTCCTTGAATTGTTGAAATCAATAGAAATCCCTTGAAATAAAATTAAACTTATTCTGAAAAGTACAAATCATTAAAAATCCCTTGAGTATAAATTAAATTACTCTTATTCATTAAAGTTCTCTAGAAATAGGTGTAAAAATATGTAAATAGATATAAAATTAAATAAATAGAAAAAAATTGAAATCCCTTGAAATCCTTGGGGCTTTATTAAACTCCTTCGAATCTTGTGAAATTCCTTGAAATACCTTAAAATCCGCTAAAATCTGCGAAATCCCTAAGAATCCATTGAAATTCAATGACATTTAATTAAATTTTTTTCTTAATTTTTCTAGCAATTTTTTGAAGTCTGTGTACATTCTAGAAAATTCCTTTGAAATTTTTTATCTCTTAAAATCCTATGTCCCATAAAATAATTTGAAATTTTTGGAAATCTTAGAAATCCATTCAAAATGGTATGAATCATTTGAAAGAACTATAATTTGAATTATACCTATTCATTAATGTCTTTTTGAAGAAAAAAACGTTTAAATCCCTAGAGATTATTAAAATCCCTTATAACCCCTTAAGGATTTGATAAAATCCTTAGAATCCCTTAAAATCTTTGGATTCGCTAAAAATCCCTTGAAATTTCATTTAATGTAATTTACTTAATGAATTTCACTAGAAATTCCTTGAAATATTTAGAAATCCTACCAAATTCTTAAATATCCCACGAAATCTTTGCAAAAAGTAAATTAAAAGAATCTTTTAAAATCCTTTAAAATGTTTAGAAATTCCTTGAAATCCTAGAGAATATTTACAATCAGTTGAAAACTGATGTAATATTTTTTAATTAGTTTAAATATTTTTAAATCCCATAAAATTCTTTGTAAAGGCTTAAAATCTACGCAAGACCCTGTAAATCTGATAAAGTTCTTTCGAACCCATAAAACCTCCTGATATGTTTATAAATCTTTAAAATCTCCTAAAGTTGTTACGAAATCTGACGAAATTGGTTAAAAACCATGGAAATTCTTTGAAGTTCAAACTAAATTAAATGCATTCCTTAAAATTATCTTTAAAAAAAAACTTATAAATCTCTATAAATCTTGAAATCCTTTAATCTGATAAAATTCATTCAAATTCCTAAAAATCCCTTAAAATCTTTTTTTAAATCGCTCGGAATCTCTTCAAATTTAAAAGCCGCACAATAATTTTTTTTAATAGAAATGTAAACTATTCGATTCTTTGTTGAAAATTGATCTTCTTTAGTTGAAAATTTAACTGCTTCGTCGATTTTTGTTTTGAAAAAAATGCTATTTAAAGATTAATCATTTTTATAGATAATTAACCTTTTGGTATAAATTTCCTTTACACCAGTTAAAGATTCATCATTCTAGTAAAAAATTCGTCAGTTTGTTTCAAACGTAACATTTTTTTTTTGAAAATTAGATTTTTTAATTAAAAATTAGTTACTTTATTGAATCTAATAATGTAACAATTCCAATTGAATATTTTATTATTTAAGTTTAAAATTGGTCTCTTTAGGTCAGCATTAATTTTTTCAGCTGAAAAATTTACCTCAAAATTTCTTCAAATCTTTGGAATCGCTAATGATTTCTTGAAATTTCATTCAATTTAATTTATTGAACAAACTCCAAAAAATTCCTTGAAATATTTGGAAATTCAACAAAAAATCTTTGAAAAAAAGTGAACATCCTCTAAAATCCCTTGCAATCATTCGAAATTTCCTAAAATCCGTGGAAATATTTTTAATGGCGTGAAAACCAATGAAATCTTTTTAAATTAGTTTAAATGTTTAGAGATCCCCGCAAATTTTTGCAAATCCTAAAGATCCTCTAAACTCCCTCAGAATCTTTTGAAATTTCTTAAAATTTTTTTTAATCTCTCTTGAAAACCGATGAAATCGTTTTTTAGTTAAAATATTTCGTAACCCCTGAAAAGAAATGAATAACCCTCTAAATTGTTTGGAATCCTTTGGAGTCCCTTAAAATCTCCTGATCTGTTTGGAAATCTTTAAAATTTCGTGAAATTTTTACGAAATTTAACATAATCGCTTAAAATCCATCGTAATTCTTAAAAATTTGTCGAAATATCGTCTCGAATTTCTCCTCTAATATCCCCTCAAATCTCGTCTCGAATCTCGTCTTGAATGTCACTTCGGAGCTAATCTCGAATTTTTTCTTGAATAAAATCTTGAATTTCGTCTCGAGCCTCGTGAAAAAGTACAACGAAAAATACGAAACTCTAAAAAACCTGGGAAAAATTGAATAAAAAAATTTCTCAGTAGCGTGTACTATATAGTATAAGTGTGTCAGAAGGTAACTGATTCCCGTCGGAATTGTAAAATCGTCGGAGATGATCAATCTTCCTCGAGGTATTCGCGTGGATAGATATAATCGGAACTGCCCATTGAAAATAAAATAAGCATTTCAACCACAAGACCGATTCGCACAATGAAAATTTTGTTATCGTCGTGCGATATTTCAAGGGTTGAGTGAGATTTAAGTGCAAATCGAATAGCTCGATCGTGAAAGCGGATAAAAATATACTGGACTCATTCACAATAATTCAACTAGAGAAAAATTATTATGATCATTGGATAAGCTTTTCAGTATCTAAATAGCGATTAGGGAATTTATTGATTTTGTAATTATGCTTAAGTGAAATCAAGATATCGGAAAAAGAAATAAAATACCTTTAGTCACAGGAAGCAATATTTTTTCATCACGGGATTGTGACAAGGAAGAGCCTTGAATTTTCTGGCATTTTTTTTTAATTTTTGGAACAAGAATATTTTGAAAAATGTGGAGAATAAGTGTGTTTATCGTTTGGTAATTATTTTACGTTCTCTTTAAACTATTCGGATAAAAACAACTATACATTTAGAAAAAATGGTAAGTCAACAAATTATTATTTGGATATAAAATTAAACAAATATTTGTTTGATGTAAAACAAACATTATTTTTCTGAGCATTTAAAATTGATCATTTGTAATTTTATAAATTGAAAATTTTGCTTTTGTGGGTAAAAAAACGGAAGTGTTTGTCATGGGCAGTGTTTTATAGCAATTGACAATAGAAAATAAACATGAGGAGATTGGAAGATTTTTAATCTTTTGAAAAGATGGAAAAATTTCCAAATTGGATGTTCAAAAATTAAACACTTCTTTCAAAAAATTCTGAAATGGTTTTCCTGAAATTTTCTGAATTACAAAAACTATAAAAATGATTTTTCGGTCAAATATGAGAATAGTAGGGAAATAAACTCTTTTAAATCAAATAAATGTAGGTACCTAACATTTCGCGTCGAATTTTCAACCAAAAAAATATTAATTATGTAACGAAAGATATAAATTTTTAAACAAAAGATAAGAGTTTTCAAGCTAAAAAGTAAAATCTTTGAGAAAACATTTGACTTTTAAACCCAAACAGGATACATTTCCAATAAGAAAGTTAATTTTCGACCAGAAAGGTGAATTATTTGCCAAATATTTAAATTACCGAAAACAAAAATTCATTTTTATCCAAATACTTGCATTAACAAATAAATAGTCCAACATTCAAACAAAAGAGGCGAATAAAAAAAAAGATGAATTCACCAAATAGTTGAATTCTCAATCACATGGTAGAATTTTTGAAAAAATATATATATGCTGAATTTTTAATAAAAAAATTAATTATCTACCAAAAACTGAATTTTTAACTAAATGGTTAAATTTTCGACAACAAAAATTAATATTCATCCAAACAGTTGCATTTAGAAGCAAATATTTGAACTTTCGAGCAAACATGTTTAAATTTTTACTCAACAATTTTGAATTTTTATTCAAATAATATAATTGTGCTATAAATAAATTTTAAAAAGAAAAAGACAAATTAAAAAAACAGTTTGTTATTTCAACCCGAGAAGTTCAATTTTCAACCAAAAAAGATCAATTTTTAATACAAAAAGACGGGTTTTCTATCCAAAAAGATAAATGTTCAACAAAAGAGTTGAATTTTTGGCCAGGAAAGAACGGTTAACAAAATAATTAGGTACATGGTAAAATAATTAACAAAATAGTATCTATTTTAAATAAATAGTTGTTCAATCTACAGAGATGAATTTTCAACAATGAAGATTAACTTTCTACAAAAAAAATTATTTTAAAAAAATACATTAACTTTCTGCCAAAATAGTAACACTTTTAAGCCAAAAATACGCATTTTTCAAAACAGAGTTGAAATTTTTAAACCGAAAAGTTGAATTTCGAACAAGCAAACAAAAAAGTGTTTTCTACCACAAGAAGGAGAATTTTCAACAAATAAGTTGAATTCTCGACCAAAAAAGATTACTTTTTAATAAAATTGTTAAACTTTCAATAAAACAATAAACAACTAGTTGACTTTTTAACATACAAATATGCGATCTTTTGCAAAATACATAAATTTTCAACTAAAAAAGACAAGTTTCCAACAAAAAGTGAAATAATAAAATTGTCAATAAAGAAATTAGTTTTTAAAAAAAGTTGCAACCAAAGATATGAATTTAAAACTAAAATTTGTAATCTTCCACGAAATAAGATAAATTAACCAAAAACGGAATAGATACATTTCAGTTTAAACAATTAATATTTTACACATAAAAAACGAGTTTTGAACAAAGTAGTCCAGTTTTCAACCTGACATGAATCTTTAACGACATCAAATAATTTGTTAAGGAAGATACTTAACTTTTAAACCTGTGGTTGCATTCCTAACAAAGAAGATGCATTCTCAACAAAAAATGTAATACAGTTGAATTTTGAACAAAAAATTTAATTTCTATCAAAACAGATGACTTTTTTAACCAAAAATACTGATTTTGCAAACAAACAAAAGTATTTGAATTTTCAGCCAAGAACGATTTCAGTTGAATTTCCAACACTAAAATATGAATTTTAAACCAAAAATTAATTTTCTATCACAATAGTTGAATTTTCAACCCAAAAAGATGAATTATCAAATTATTATCAAATTATTTAATTTTCCAACATAAAAAAATTCACCCAAATACTACAATTTTGAAGAAAAACAGATAATTTTTAAACCAAAATATAACAATAGAATTTCCAACCAAAACTAATTAGCTTCTAACCAAAAATATTTGGATTTTCTTATTAGCTTCTGCTAATAAAGGTGAAAGTTTTTTGAAAAAATGGGGGAAAAATACGAATTCTGTTTAAAAAATGGGAATAAAGGGAGAAGGAGGGAATAGTGAAATAGGGGAAAGATTGCGAAGACTGAAAACATATTAATTTTTCAGAATTTTATATCTGCCTCGATACTTGGTTTGTCGTTAGTACAGTTTATAAAATTTATTAAGTTTCTTAACAACTATTAAGTGCTACAGAGAAAAACTAAAAATATGAAGCAGAATATTTTCAAACAATAAAAATTTTAAATCTCTATGAGGCAACTTAGGAAGATCAATTTTAATTATTTATTTTTATTTAATTTTAATCATTCATAATTATTAATTATGTAGTATTTTTCCGTTTTTTTATTTGTTTACTGATCACTGAAAAACATAGGGTGCCTTCACTCAGGAAACAAATAAGGCTGAAATAGCCTTTATTTTCTGATCGATACACTATATGCAATAATGAAGCGAAAGAATGAACCACGATAATAGGTACTCAAATAATAAACTAAGTTATTGTACTTTCTCTCTCATAACAAAGTTTGCATAAATATTTAAAAGCAGAGTTTGCGAAAATATTATGCCAAGCCAATTACTCAACAAAAGGGATAGTTCAACTCTCAAGGAGGTAGTTGAATTTTCAATCAATAAAAACAAAGTTGCAAACAAGGATGAATTCTTAACGAAAAAAATATAATGATTGATACTTCAGCTCACGAAGATTTTAAGCTTACAGAAAAAACGTCTAAATACAACCAACAAAGACCAGTTTTTAACCAAATATTTTGAATCCTCAACCAAAACGAATTAATTTCCCACCAAAAATGTGCACTTCTATCCAAAAGAGATGAATTTTTGAAGCGGAAAAAGAAATTTTATAGTAAGAAAGATTTTGGAATCAAGAAAGAAAAAAATGCAAGTAAATTGTGAATTTGCAACAAAAATGTTAATTGTAAATAAAATAGTTAAGTTTTTAAACAAAAAAGATAAAACTTTAACCAAAAAATTAATTTTGTACAAAGTATTTCAACTTTCAAACAATTTGTTGCATTTTTTTCAAAAAGGATTTATTGTTAACAAAATTCTGAACTAAAAATATACAATATATAACAAATTTATTTTTCAACGAAAATTGTTATAATCCATTTTTTATTTTAGATATTGCCGATTACATCAGAAATGCATTAATTAATTACCCTCGTCAAAAAAAAATCACATCAATTGGTCAAAGAAAATTTTTTAAGTAGATATTTATTAAAAGATTTCAATTTTTAATAATAAAAGAACAGTTAAATTCAACCATAAAATTCAATTCTTCAGGTTAATAGTTTAATTTTTAACAAAAACGCATTAAGTTTTAAACGAAAAGTTGCATTTTTAAACAAAAAAGATACATTTTATACAAAACACTGATGTTTTTAAACACAGAGGTGAATCGCCTATCAAAAGAAGACAAAATCACAAAGCAGTTTAACTTTTAACCAAAAACGATGTCTACTCAGCAAATAGTTAAATTTTCCACAAAATAATTAAATTTTCTATTTAAAGAGAGTAATTCGGAACCAACAATTTTATTGTAGATTTTTTTAATAAAAAGAATTAACTTTCAATAAAAAAAGGTGTGTTCCAAAAATCCAAAATCCAAAATGACGAATTTTATATCCAGAAAGACGAATTTTCATCAACTCGTTTGAATTTTTTACTCAAAAAGACTGCTTTCTAAAAAAATAGTTGAATTTTCATCAGAATAATCAAAGTTTTGACTATAAGAGATGAATTATAAATGAGGAATATAATAGTAGACTATTTAATTAAAAAGAATTAGCTTTCCACCAAAAAAGATGAATTTTCTACAAAAACAATGTGTTCTCAGCGTAAAATATTTAGTTAATATTTCATGTAAGATTTTAATTTACGATAAAGAAACCTTTAAATTCAACTACAAAATACGAATTTTTAGCTTAAAAGTTTAATTCTTGACCAAAATAGTTTAGTTTTTAAATAAAAAAGACGAATGTTGGACTAAACTGCTCAATTTTCGACTGCAAACGATTAATATTTAACAAAATAGCTGATATTCTAACAAAATAATTAACTTTTCAAACAGACAGTAGTAATTTTTACAAACTAGCTAAATTTTCAACATACAAATACATGAATTTTCAACTAAATAATTAGTTGAATTAACCAGAGATGGATCTTCAACCAAAGAAATTAATTTTTAAAAAGTGCGTCAAATTTTATCTAAATAGTTGTATTTTTAATTAAAAAAGATCAGCTTTTAACCAAAAATGTAATAGTTACATTTTCAGTTAAAAAATTAATTTTTAATGAAAAAAACGAGTTTGTAAAAAAGTAGTCCCATTCCCAAACAGAGATAAATCTTCAACGACAAAAAAATATTTTTTAACAAAGTATTTAAATATTTACCCACCAAATTCAACTTTCAACAATAAATATGAATTCTCAACTAAAAAGATAATACTTGCATTTTTAACCACAAAAGATTAAATTTCTACCAAAATAAATACGTTTTTGAACAAAAAGACTGTTTTTGAGAAAAGGTATTTGATTTTTTAACGAAGAAAGTTTCTAGTTTAATCTTCAAGTTCAATTTATGAACTTTCAACAAAAATATTAATTTTTTACTAGATTTTTTGAATTTTTAATTCAAAAAGACGAATCATCAACAAGAAAATTTGAGTTCCATCCAATAAAGATGAATTTGTAACAAAATACATGGATTTTCAATCTAATAGTTGAATTTTAAACTAAAAAGACAAGTTTTCAACAATACATGAAATAGCAAAATTTTCAATAGAAAAATCTAATTTAAAAAATCAAAGTGTTAACCAAAGATGAATTTTTAACTAAAATTTTGAGTCTTCCACCAAAAAGATAAATTCTGAGCAAAAAATGTAATAAGTTAATTTTCAAACGCAACAGACGAATTTTTATCAACATTTTCCAACAGAGAGGAATCTTCAACCAAAGTAATTAATTTTTTAAAAAGCCGTTCAACCTTTATCCAAAACTTTGTACTTTTAATTTAAAAATATCAGTTTTTAACCAAAAACGGAATATTTTTATTTTCAATTAAAAAAAAAATTTCCAAGAACAAAAAAAATTCGTTTTCAACCAATTTTTCCAATTTTCAAGCAGAGATGAATGGTTAGCAACAACCAATATTCTTTAAACAAGTAGTTCAACTTTTACCCACACATATTAATTTCTAAAAAAAAAGATAAATTCTTCACCCAAAATGTAAGCTTTTCCAACCAAAAAGGATTAAATTTCCACCAAAATAAATGAGTTCTTGAACCAAAAAGCCTCATTTTCAAAACAGTTTTTGAATTTTCATCTAAAAAAAGATTTTATTTCAATTTTCAATATCAAACTATAAGTTTTAAACAAAAAATGTAATTTTCTACCAAAAGAGTTTAATTTTCAAACCAAGAAAAGATGCATTATCAACATAGAATAACAGAGGAATAAAGGAGAATAGGGGAAACAGTCCGAACTGTGTTAGTATATTTTTTTTTGTAAGATTTATAATGATAAAATTTGAACCCCTCCTTGTGGACTCTTGATAAAACTTTAATCCAAGCAAAATAAAATAAAACTCCTCAAAGTTATTCCAGA
Organism: Acraspis erinacei; assembly: GCA_035041075.1. NCBI lineage: Eukaryota > Metazoa > Arthropoda > Insecta > Hymenoptera > Cynipidae > Acraspis > Acraspis erinacei. The sequence continues at coordinate 35,385,826 of JAWWLR010000158.1, read as the reverse complement.
ATTCCTCAATCCGAACTCCTTTGGAAGCATTTCTATTCTGTTTCCTTTGTATGCACTCTTTGACCTCGTTCTATTGCTCTACTACTCGAATATAAATAAAAATTTCTATCTGTTTCTTATCAAAATATTTTTTGTTTTTAAATATTTAATTTGAATATATTTATTATTTTCCCTGACTATTTTTTCATTTTCCCATTTCCCATTTTGCATTTTCAAACCAAAAAGGCGAACTTTCTACCCGAAGAGACGATTTTTCAACAAAATACAAAAATGTCCAAAAAAGAATTGAATTTTAAACTAAAAAAGATAAACTTTCCACAAAAAATATAAGAGATGACTTTTTAGTAAAAAAATTAAATTCTGATATCAACAAAAATTTTTTAACGAAAAGTCCAATATTCAAACGAAGAGGTAAATTCTTCACTGAACTCATAAATCCTCAACCAAAAAAATTAAAGAAATAAATATTTTTCAGCCCAATTCAATAATTCAGTCCAATTCAGTTGAAAACAAAATAATTTCAAACAGAAAACATCGAATTTTCAACAACATAGTTGAAGTTTTGACCAAAAAGATGGACCTACAATCAAAAAAAGAAATGTTTAACCAAGAATATCAACTTAAACTTTTGTGTTAAAAAAATTAAGTTATACAAAAAAAGCAATCCTTAAACAGAGCGGTGAACATTTAACTAAAATTAGGAATCATAAAAAAAAGATTGTTTAACAAAAGTAATTCAACCGTTAAACAAGTTGTTCAATTTAACTAAAAATTAAATACATTTTCAAAATTTAACGTAATAATAGATATATCAACGAAAAAAATATTTTAATTTAAAATAAAATACAGTGGAATTCAACCAAAAAAAGACGAATTTAAAACAAAATAGTAGTTGAATCCACAACCAAAGGAGATT
>JAWWLR010000158.1:35344449-35356723 GCA_035041075.1 Acraspis erinacei | reverse complement strand
CCTGATTCTACCCATAATTTTTTTCGCTTTGGGTTCTCAAAATAGATCCACTTTTCATCACCCGTCACAATTCAATGCAAGAAACCTTTTCTTTTCTGTCTGGCTAGAAAAATTCCACAAATGGTTTTTTTGGCTTTCAATGTATCTGTCTTTCAATTGATATGGAACCCATTTCCCTAACTTCTGGACCTTTCCCAATGCATGTTGACGTTCGGAAATTGTGGATTGGGCAACATTCAATGCATCTGCCATTTCCTTCAACGTTTGCATTGAATCATCATCCAATAAAGCTTGCAAATCTTCATCTTGAAACTTTTTGGGCTGACCTGGACGCTCGTTGTCTTCGATATCGAAGTCACCAGTTTTAACCCGTTGAAACCATCTATCAAAAATTTTTTGGGTAATAAAATTTTCCCAGTAAGCTTCAACCAATAACCTATAACGTTCAGCAGCCGTTTGCTTAAACTGAAAGAACGTTATTCAACTTCCCCGCAAAACCGCTTTTCTGGTACGTAATTTGACATTTTCAAAGCTTTCAAAAAATATGTTCTTTGCACAATGACAATCCAGAAAAAACTGCCTTTTGGTGACGTATGCCGAACCTGCAAAACGCCACAGACGCTATGCGTCTATAGCAACAAACGTTTTAGTAACGCCATCTGTTAGCAAAATCGACATTATTAACCGAAACACATATTACAAATTTTTAAACCACTAAGATGAATTTTCAAATAACTGGTCAAAGCTTAATTTTACAGAAAATAGTTGAATTTACAAACTTTCAACCAATAATGGAATATTTGAATTTTCAACAAAATAATAAAAAATAATAAATAATAGAAATGAATTAACTTCCAATGAAAAATAGTTGAATTTCTTGTTATTGAGTTCCACTAACTTAGTTCGCATATGAACTTTACGTACATGTGTAGATAGTAGCTTGGAAACTAGATAAGGATATATGTACTTATTAAACTATTATTTATCTTTCATAAAATTATTTTCAATCTTCCAAGATCATTATAAAGTTTTCAATGTTTTATAACTGCCTTGCAGTTTGAGGAAATCATTAAAATAATTTTGTGTATGACAAATAATAAATTTTAGTCGTTTACGCTTCGAAACCTAACTTTGATTAATTTCAAGGTTTCATTAAACGTAATTTGTTCCCATTACCGTAATTGAGTCAATTTCATCCATTAAAAAATATGACTTTTCACTAAAAGATTTGGATATTCTTACTGGATTATAATAATTTTTTGAAAAACCAGTCTCGTCGGCTCAATTTATTATGATTTCGTCAATAGAAAGTACTGCTTTTTGATTAAAAATATTTTAAATAAAAGATCATAACATTTTGATTTAATCACTTGTAGAGTCATCTCCAGTTAGGATGACAGTAACATTAAGATTTAAAATACGCACATTTTGTAGAAAAGGAGAAGCCATAGATACAGTAAAGCCAATCAGTAATGTATTTATCTCAAAAAGTATTACATAAAAACACATAATTCGAAAAGGCACATATTTGAATTATAGAAGGATGTCACCAATTGTAGGGAGTGTATTCGTATTATCATCAAACCCCTGCACCTCCATCCTGATTCCATGGATAACGAGGAATAGGATTTCTTCTAGGGACCTGACTTGGATGCTCATGGCCAGGATTATTAGAGCTGCCCATATCATTTTGATTTAAACGTTGTCTATTATCCTGTAAATCGTTTTGTGGAAGTGGAGGCAGTACGCTAAATAGTTCTCGAGTATTCAAAACTTTTCTTGGCCTTGAAGCTGCAGCTTTTTGATTTATTGTTTTTCCTGTTTGATATTCACCTGGTGTTGTCGATTGATACACTTCGTGCAAAGCAGGAGTTGGTTCCTCTGAATGTCCTCCTTGATTATTCTGTATAGATCCTTGTTGATTACGTTCACGAGGTAAAGTATATTTACTTCTGATTTCTGCCAGTTCAGCTCTTATACTTTTTGCTTCTGTAAAAGGACTGCTGATGTATACAAAAATCATAATATCTGATTCAAATGATCTAGATGTTGACCGAGGTTTTACAGTTGACAAAGTATTAAAAAATTATTTAATAATAATAATAATTATTATTAAATGTGACTTAAATATCTAGAATAATTATACCTTTTCCTTTATAAGTTCTTCCGTCAGGGTCATATTTTCGCCTGCCTCCTTTGTTTCGAATCAGTGGTACATGGAGCGTCTCATTCGTGCTTAAATCGTCGTTTTGATGCTTTGTTTTTCTTCTTGTTAACGGCACGTACTCATCGTCATTCTTCTTTATATAATTGGTCCCGCCAGAAGTACCTTAAAGCATGTGAACATGTTTGACACTATTTCGTAATGAATGGGGATTTTTGGGAAAACTTGGGAACATTTGAGAATTTTTGGGAATAATTCAAAGTATCTGAAATTTTAAGAATGCTGATTCCTTCTATCACATGTTTTCTTAAGAGCTCACCTTCTATTTGCTGGTTTGTGCTTCCTCTCACTAATGGTACATGTACCGGCTCAGTCGTATTTTCCTCAATAGTGTGATGGTAAAAAGCATTAGGATGTGACTGAAATACAGGAATAGCTCCAGGGCGCCGTTGGTCATGAAACCATTCGATATTTTCTGGTCTGTAATCTGGGATTTGGCGTTGAGTATGATAATTTTGGATCATCCCGGAATTCGAAGCAATTTGAGGAGGAAGCTGATTCCTTAAGTTGAAATTGTTGCCAAGATGTGATATCTCTGTGAAAATGCAAATATAAAAAATAAATAAAAAACTTATCTCATCTGGTCCGAATGACATTATAGATTTTCACCTGTGGAACTTTGTTGATGCGAAGGTTCTGGAGCGTGAGAATTATATCCATGTAAATTCAGAGCCTGTCGCGCTATTGCATTTGAATCATATGTCGAAGAAGATGGTACCTGAAGTCTAGAAGTGGCAAGTGAATCTATGCTCCCTTTATTTCTTGTAGAAGACTTTCTTTCAGTGGATATTTTTCTCAACGAATCTGATGCAGCTGTAAATGGACAAGTATGGAAAAATATAGATAAAACTCATTATATCGGCAAAAAATGATCCCGATGTTGATTAAAACTGGACAATGATTATGAAACTTACCAATTTCATAGAAGGAAAGTATGGAGATAAACCCGAAAGCACCGAAGACGAACCTCATTTTTCTCGACGTAGATTAAACTCACTGGTTTAAAATTTCGAACGAAAAAACTTACTATTTTTAAAAATCTTCTCTCTTATTTATATACTGGTCGCTTAATGTGCATATTCAGGTAGCAGACGGAGAAATCGGTGGAGCAATTTACTTCTTGAAATTTTATTTATTTTTCATGAAATTGTCCTGAATCATCGAAGGTTGCGATATGCAACCCTGATGTTTACTGCTTTATAACTGCGTACTCGTTTGGGATTTTACGTGTCATTGAAATAACTATTTGCAGCTCAAATACTAAATTGTATACAATCTCTACCAGTGAATGTAGAAAAGGTCAGAATATCTTGTACCTAGAATTATATAAGTTTGGGTTAGGAAGACTATTTTGTTAATTTCAAACTTTTTTAAAATTATCCGACCGATTTCGAAAGACGCGACAAAAACTCACCACAAGTTGACAAGAAAATTGGAATATCTGAATCTTAAAAAGGAATTAATATTCTTAAATGAATTTCAATACATTAACTTGTTGCTTTGAATATTAGTGTGTAACAATATTTGAATAATTTACAAATATAATAAGACACACTCATTATTACGACTGAAGCAATCACAGCCGTGATTGTTAAAGTTTTCTTACCAAGGTTTGAAAAAAGTATATAATCAGATTTAGGTGTTTACATTACAAACTTTATAACCTTCAATCCTCTCAAAGCAAAGCAAATGGAGATATTTTGTCACCAAAATACTGAATAGAAATCTTGTAAATGAAATTCAGCTTGAAATTTGTAAAAAATTATGGTAGTTTTCCATATGAAAGTATGTGATTTTTCCATGCTTTTTAAAATACCATTATAATTTTCCATAAACGTCGAGAATCCCATAAACTGGTATGAGAAAACTTCCAATCGTGCATGGAACTTTGATGCGCAGCTGTAGAATGCGCAGTTAAGTGAAGCGCGCATGCGCGTTAACCATGGTGAATGGAGCCAAATGAGCAGAATACTCGTATAATACAATAATGGCCTGAAGCGTCTAATTCCTAATAGTTTTAGTACAAATTTGTGAAAGATTTTTTATTGTTAGTAGTGAAACAGTTAAATATTGTGAGTGCATTAGGATTTAGTGCGATTCGAAATTTTCCACAAAAAAAAGAAGGAAGCAACCAGAGAGAGAAAATTCTAGACGAGCGTCTAATTCGTTAGAGTTTAAGTACACACTTGTGGAAAATTTTGGAGATGAGGCATTGAAAATGTTAAATATTGTGTGTGGAATAAGATTCAGTGCAATTAGAAATTTTGCAATGTAATGTAGCATAAGTAAAGTTTTGGACATTTCAATAAAACGTTTTAGGAATAAAAAGAAATAATTTATTATTGGCATTTAATTGTAGTATGGAAAAAATACAAAATGGGTATGGAAAAAATACATCCAACGTATAGTACAATTGGCATTTTTTCCATGTTTGGGTATGGGAAAAATACCACCAATGTATCGGACTATTGGCATATATCCAATACCCAAGTATGGGAAAATACAAACAAGGTATGGGAAAATTCGTATACACGTACAACTATTTTCCCATACACCTTTATGGAAAAATTTCAATACGCGTATATGGGTTAATTACTTTCAATACATGTATGGGAAATTTACCATATATTTTTCTTACAGTTACAGATATATTTTTCTTACAGATTACTTTCGAATATTAAATATTAGATAATAAGAAATTATGTTACAACTAATACTTTTATTACCTGACTAACTTGAAAAAAAATTAAAAACGTGAGAATTTTTTATTTAGGTTTCTTGAACGCAACAACATTTTTTTTGGGCTCTCGAATTCATGAGAAAAATCCAAAAAACACCCAAATTTAAAAAAACAACCCCCTTGTCAAGAATAAATGCTACAAAAAATAAAATGCACTAGATTTTGGGTTTATTTTTAGCTCAATTGGAAACGAACTTCATTCTGCTTCAGCATTCTTTGTGGCATAATATATACATATTATGTTTACATAAACATAATGTTTACGTGTTTAAATAAATTTATTTAGTTACACGCATAAAATGGAATTTACTTTTTGTAAAATAATTGAACTTATTTATTTGTTATTGAAAAACAAAGCATACAAGAGGCTACTTTCCAAAATCTTATTTAATGGTGGGGAGGGGGCCGAAAAACTCTAATGGCCTAGGGGCCTAAAATTTGTTAATCCTGCACTGTATATTATAATAAGAACATTTTAAAAAGTAAAATCTTCGCCTCATTCTTAGTACGCAATATTAATGCGAATGTCAACAAGCGTCTCAGATACCGATAATTATCAAGGGTTTTATATAAGCAAACTTAAAGAGTTTGCCCTTTCACTTTTTCTTTTTTATTTCGTCATTTTTTTTAATGCATTAAGATTTAAAATAAATAAATACTGAGTTTGCTAATATTTTATGTAATCACAAGTGTTCGCTCTGAAAACAGAGCCTTTTATCATTTATCCCGATCTTGTATTTCCCTTCCGCTCCGCGCTCGGTCTTTGTATATTCCCACAGATTTTTTAAATCTAAAGGTTAAACCATCGACAACAGTAATTTGGTTATAGTGAATTCTCTTTTGTTAAATCTCCTTAGGCTGTAACGAACACATTCTCAGCACGTATCTCTTTATGCTGAGAAGGTCATAAATTAGAAACCCAATAGATGAATTTTCAACCAAAAGGGATGACATTTTTATAATAAAAGAGAAATAATTACAAATAATTACATTCTTTAACAAAAGAAAATTATTTTATACGTAAAGAGAATATTTCAAAAAGAAATATACGTCGAAACTTACATGACAATTATGATAATGATTCGTTCAGCTTTTTCAAATTAAATTCAAGATGCAAAACTTTTTTGGTTATATTCCATTTTATTGCAATTTAAATTAAAATTTTTTTATTTTTTATTTTGTCAATTATTTTACCTTCTTATTGAAAATTACATTAATATTCAAATAACATTTAATAACATTCAATAACATTCAAATTAACATTTTTGTCTTTCAGTTAAGAAATTTGTTTCTTGATTGAAAACTTAATTATTTATTTTTCAATTAATTTCTTTGTTTTATTTTTTTTTTCTCTCTGTACTTTTCTGTAAAAATTGATTACATTTCTAACCAAAAAAGACTAATTTTCTACTAAGAGATCAGAATTTTTAAATAAAGACTATTATTTATTCAAATATTTGAAAAAAAAAGAAAAAAAATTTTAAGAAAGAAGTTGAGTTTTCATACAACAATTTTTCTACCAAAAACGATTATTTTTTAACACAAAGAGGCGAATTTTCAAGAAAGCAGTTACGTTTTCAGATGAAATAAAATGAGTTTTTAATAAAATAGTCAAAGTACCAACCAATAATAAATTTTTAAGAAGAACAGGTGATATACCTATTTTGTTGTGTGAAATCTTCTTGGTTAACCATTATTGAATTCTTTTGTTAAAATATTAATATTTTTAATCAATATTCATTATGTTGAGAATTCTTCTTATTAATATTATTTATTTAAAAAAAATTATTTTTAAATCTTCTCTTAATTAGATACGCAGCTTTTAAAGTAAAAAATGTAACGATTTTGATCAAAATTCCTGTATTTTGTTTAAAATTCGTCTTTTTCAAAGAAAATTAAATTTTTAATCTGAAAAGTCAACTATTCCAGTTAAAATTATTTTATCATTTCACGTATACTTGCGCTAGCTGGTGTGATAAAAGATAATGTGTGTCTTCTCCTTCATCTCGATAATTGAATTGGATTAAAATAGATTGGAATGAAATTGGAGTGGAGTGAATTAGAGTGGTTTGGATTTGATTGGAAAGAAATGGATTATAATTAATTGTATTCGTTTGGATTAGTTTGAAATGAAATTGGATTTGAGCGGCTTGGAGTGGATTAGGGTGAATTGAAATTAATTGTATTGGCTTTGACTACAATGGATTTGATGGGATTGTAATCAATTGGATTGAAATTGTTGGGAATGAAATTGGATTGGAATGGGTTAGAGGGAATTGGAATTAATTGGATTAGAATGAATTTTATTGGAATGAAATAAATTGGATTTGATTTGATTGGATTGAAATGCATCGGAATGAATTTCGATTGGAGTAGATTGGAATAGATTTGAATTAATTACATTGGATTAGAAGAAATTGAGTTTGATTTGAATGAATTGGATTCGATTGGATTGAGATGGTTTGGAATGAATTGCATTGGACTGCATTTGGATAGGAGTTGACTGGATTTTAATAAATTGGGTTGAAGTTGAGTGGATTGAAAGTAATTGGCGTGGAATTAATTGAATTGCGTTATAATATATTGAAGTAGATAGGAGTGAGTTGGGTGGATTGGATTAGAATGAATTGGATTGGTGTGGATTCGATTGGAATGAATTGCTTTGGCCTGGATAGGAGTGGCTTGGAGTGGTTTGGAGTGATTGGATCTAAGTGGATTAGAATGAATTGGAGTCGAGTGGATTGGATTAGAATTAATTGGATCGGAGTAAAGTGGATGGTAGTAGATTGATGTGGATTGGAATGTGGGTTGAAATGAATTGGATTAGAGTGGGTTGTAAATAATTGAATTTGAGTGCATTGGAATTAATTCGATTGGATTAGAATTAATTGGATTGGAATTATTTGGATTAGATGGAATTGCATTTTAATAGAAGGAATTGCATTGGAAAATGTTGAAGTGAATCGGGTTGTATAGCATTGGATTGGAATGAATTGGGTTGGAAATAATTGGATTGGAATGGATTGGATTGAATTGGAATACATTGAATTTGATAGGAGTTAACTGGATTCTAGTTTATTTGATTGGAATGGATTGGAGTGGATTGCCGTGGACTGGAATAAATTTTATTCTCTTGGATTTGAATGAATTTAAAAGGCTTGGAGTGGATTGAATTATCGGCGATTTGAGTCGATTGGAATGAATTGGATGGCATTGTAATGAAATAATTGGATTATAATGGATTGATTTGGATTGAAGTGAATGATTTCAGAGTGGATTGGAATGAATTTGATTCGTTTGTATTAGATTAAATTAGATTGGACTGCAGTGAATTGGTTTGTAATGGATTTTATTAGATTACATCTGAGTGAAGTGGATAGGAATGAATTGAATTGGAGTGGCTTGGAATTAATTAGATTGGATTAGAAGAAATTCTATTTCAGTGGAATTAATTAGATTCAATTTGATTGTAATTAATTGCATTGGACTGCATTCGGAATTAATTGCATTCGATTGTTCTAAAATTAATTCTGTTGGATTGCAATGAATTGGATTCGATTCTAATAAATTGAATTGTGTTGGAATGTATAGTATTGGAATTGACTAGAGTGGAGTGAATTGAAAATAATGAGATTGGAATTGAATTAGATTAGAATGGATTGATGTGTACTGTGGTAAAATGAGCCAGATCGGATTGGATTGAAATGAATCGGATTCTTTTGGATTGGATTGGACAGAATTGGGTTGGATTGCATTGAATTTGTTTGAAATTGGTTGTAGTGGATTGGATTAGAGTGAAGTGACTTGTGATAAATGGAACTAGAGTGGAGTGGGGTGAATTGGAATTAATTGAATTAAGCTGAATTGGATGGGCTTGAATTGTGTTTGGGTGGAATGAATGGGTGAGGTATGGGGTTGGTTGGAGTGCATTTGTTTGAGAGTGGATTGAATTTCAATTATTTGCATTTGAGTGGATTGGAATGAATTGCATTGCAATGGATTGGAATGTGTTAGAGTGGATTGGTTCAGAATGGATTGCAATGAATTTGAGTCGAGTAAGTTGGATCGCAGTAGATTGGATTGTGATGAAATGGGTTTGATTGGAATGGATTGAAGTAAGTTGGATTGATTTAGATCAGAGTGAATTGGAATGAATTGGGTAGGGCTGGATTGGAGTAAATTGGATGTAAATGGATTGGAATTAATTTGATTGGATTAGAATGAATTGGAATGGATTGCATTTGACTGGTTTGTATAAAATTGGATTGGAGGAAATTGGAGTTGAATGGATTTTTCCGGATTGTATTGGATTGTAATGGATTTGACTCGATTGAAATGAATTGGATTGGATTATAATGGATTGGATTGGAATTAATTAGAATGGATTGAATGAGAAATTTGGATCATGCTTGAAGAAGAAGCAAATGGAGGAGGAACATGGGAATATGTCTGGAACATGGGAATAATATCCATTTAAATTTATAGCTTGATGCACCATTGAAGATTTATCGCATGACGAGGATGGTGACGTTAAATATTCATGTCAGCTGTTGAGAAGCTATCTATTTTGTTGTGTGAAATTTAATTTTTAAGATAAAAAACGGTTAAGCTTTTTAGAGCATATTTTGTTCAAAAACCTTTTTTTTTTCAGAAAATAAATCTTCTTTATTGACAATCATTTAATTACTTTTTTTACAAATTGAACAGTTTATAATCATATTTAATATGTTGAGAATTTTTCTTTTTTAATTATAAAATTTTTTTAAATGCGAATTTAACTGTTCTCTTTCTGGTTGTATAAGCATCTTATAAAGTTAAAAATTTAACGATTTTGATGAAAATTCAACTATTCCAGTTAAAATCGTTTTAACATTTCACGTGCACTTGCATCAATGGTGTAATAGAAAATAATGTGTGACTTGTCCTTGGCCTCGATAATTGAATTGAATTGAATTGGATTGAAATGAATTGGAATGATATTGGATTGGATTGGATGAGAGTGGATTGGAATTAATTGTATTGGATTAGAATGAATTGGTTTTGATTAGATTGGATTGAAATGGTTTGGAATGATACTGGACTGGAGTAGATTGCAGTGGATTGGAGTGAATCGGAATTATTGGGATTGCTTTGGACTAGAATGAATTTAAGTGGATTGTAAGTGATTGGATTGGTATCAATTGGATTGGATTTGAATAGAATGAATTTGATTCGATTCGAATTAATTGGATCTGATTGGATTGGATTGAAATAGATTAAAATGAAAATGGACTGGAGTGGATTATAGTGGATTGTACATTATTAGAATGGATTGGATTGTATTAGAATAAGTTTTTTTAGGATGAATTGAATGATATTGGATTGGATTTAAATTGATTGGAGTTCATTTTAAATAATTGGTTTGGATTAGAATGAATTCTATTGGATTGGAATAAATTGGATTCGACTGTATTAGATGGAAATGGATTGGATTGAATTGGATTTAGGTGCATTTGAAATTAACTGCATTGGATTAGAATACAATGAATTCAATTTGATTGGATTGGAATGGATCGGAATTAATTGGATTGGAGTTCATTTGGAATTAATTGGATTGGACTGTTTTCAAATAAATTCGATTGGATTTAAATAAATTGGATTCGATTTGATTGGATTGAATTGTTTTGGAATGTATTGTAGTGGATTGGAATGAACTGGATTGGAGTGAAATGGAGTGACTTGGAAATGATAAGATTAGCTTAAAAGGAATTAGATTTTATTCAACTGAACTGGATTGGATTTGAATTCATTGGATTGTATTATCAGATTGCATTGGATTGGAATGCATCAGATTTGAGTGAAGTAGATTGACTCGAATTTATTTGGATTGGAATTTAATTGGATTACAATGCATTGTTGTGGATTTGAGTGCATTGGGCCAGAGTAGATTGTATTGAAATAATTCAAATTCATTGAAGTGGATTGTATTAGAGTGGAGTGAATTGTAATTAATATAATTGGAGTTGGAATGGATGGAGTGGGTTCAAGTTTTTGGGAGTGGATTGTATGAGAGTTGGTTGGATTAAAATTAATTGGGTTGGAGTGGATGGATTAGAATGAATTGCATTGGAATGGGTTGGATTGGAACGGATCAGAGTGGATTGAAATGAATTGAAATGGAGAGGATTGAATCAGAGTAGATTGTATTGTAATGAATTGGATTGGATTGGAGTAGATTGGAATGGATTGAAGTGGGTTGGATTAAATTCGGTCAGAGTGGATTGGAATTAATTAGATAGGAATGGATTTGAATTAATTGGATTTGTGTCGATTTGAATTAATTGGCTCGGAATAGAATGAATTGGATTGGATTGCATTTCATTCGATTGTGTTAGATTGGATTGTAAGGAATTGTATTGGAATGAATTCGACTTGGTTGAATCGTAGTGGATTGCATTGGAATGATTTACATTGAAATGGATTGATTTGGAGTGAATCTGATTGGAATAAAAGTGAATTGGAGTGGATAGGGATGGAATGGATTACATTAGAATGAATGGATTGGATTTGCTTGCATCAGATTGCATTAAATTGGAATTAATCGGATAGGAATGGATTGGATTCAATTATAGTGGATTAGAATTAATTCGAGTGAATTTAAATGGAGTGTAATGGCTTCGATTGGATTAAATTCCTTCTCGGTTTTTTTATTAGAGCTCTATGCAAGATATTTGCACTTATGATCAACTATTTGATTACTCTATTACAATAAAGACACTTTATAGAAAATAGAACAACCCCAGATACTGTAATCATATTGAATGGTGTATTTATTTGAAGAAGTATTACAAAAAGAATAATAATTTGAAAACAAATATATTTGGGTTTTAGAAGGGTGTTAATAATAGCAGCGAGCGTAATAATATTTTCAACCAAATCCTGAACCTCCATGATGATCTCATTGATAATGAGGATTAGGATTACGTTTAGGATCTTCTCTTTGATACTCGTGGTAAGGATTATTGTTTTGGTTCACATTATTCTTAATTAAATCTGGTTGATAATCCTGGAAAGGATTTTTTGGACCTGGAGGCTGCTCGCTAACTAGTTCACGAATATTCGAAACTTTCCTTGGCCTCGCAGCTTTTCCACTGACGGGTTTCCTTTTCTGATGTCCTACTGGTGTCATTGACTGATTTGTTTCGTTCAAAGTAGGAGGTGGTTTTTCTGATGAAGTATGAGTATCGGAAGAATCATTGTTTCTGAGAAATTGTTTATAATTTGGTTTTCTTTTACCCTCTAACGGTTCTTCTTGGATATGTTTAATCTCG
>JAWWLR010000158.1:35286863-35304325 GCA_035041075.1 Acraspis erinacei | reverse complement strand
TCTTTTTAAATATCCTATAATATTTCAAAAGCTTAAAAATTACTGAAAATTAATTAAATTAATTTTTTTAAATCCTTGACATCTTTTAAAATTTCCTAAAATAATTCAATTAAAAGCCCCTGAAAATGCCTTAGAAGTTTTAAAAATACACTAAAATCTTAAAAATTCCTTAAAATTATTGAAATCTGTTAAAAATTTCTTGGAACCTTTAGAAATGCCCTGAAATATTTTTAAAAAATGCATGAAATGGAAAAAATGAGCAATTACATTTTTTTATAGGCCAAAACTTTAAAAAAATATTTTTTTTTAATTTTTGTAAAATATTTGAAATCCTTGAAATGTGAACTTTTTTAAAACCTTTCAAAATTTTTATGAAATATTTGTGAAAACCTTCTTTAATCTTTGTTTTTGAAATCTTTTGTGTTAGTTTAAAATCTTTTGAAATTTTTTAAAAACTTGTTAAGTCTTTAAAATATTTCGTACTCGTTTGAAATCATTAAAAACATTTTCGAAACATTTTGTATTCCTTTGAGATCATTAAAATATTCGAAATGTTTTTAAATATTTGAACTATTTGTAAAAATTTTCTTAAATCTTCGTTTGTAAAATCTTTTTTATTCGTTGAAATCATTGAAATATTAGAAGTCTTAGTCAAATATTTTCAATTCTTTCCCTTTAAAAAATTTTAAAATCTAAAGAATAATTGTAGTCTTTATGAAATGTTCGAAATCTTTGGGAAACTTTTGAAATATTTGTAAACATTTTCTTAAATCTCTTTTTGTAAAATCATATTGAAATTATTTAATTGGTTGAAATCTTTGGAATTCTTGTATTTTTTAGAAATTTGTATGAAATTTTTATAAAATCTTTTTAATATTTGTGAAATATTTTGTATTCACTTTAAATCATTTAAAAAAATCCAATGTGTTTAAAATTTTTTGAACTATTAAAAATCTGGCTTACATCCTTTTCTAACTCTGTGAAATCTTTTGAAATCCTTGTCAAATATTTTTAAATCTTTGTACAACTTGTCTTAAATCTTTATTTGTGAAATCTTTCTTAAATGTTTGAAATCTTTTGAAATTCTTAAAATCTTTAAAATCCTTGCAATCTCGATGAAATGTTCTAAATCTTTGGGAAATGTTTGTCGAAACTTTTAAATTATTTGTGTAATTTTGCTTAAATTTCTTTTTTGTGAAATCATATCGAAATCATTTAATTTTTAAAAATGTTACTGAAATCTTTTCAAACCTTCTAATATGTTTTGTAACCTTTTGAAATCGTTTAAAATCTTCAAAATGTTTTAAAATCTTTCTGAAATCGTTTGACATATTTGTAAAATTTTTATTAAATCTTAGGTTGGAAAAAAATTATTTGAAATCTTAGTAAAATCTTTTAAGATCCAACCTTTTAAATATTTTTTAAATATTTGAAATATCATGACTGTATTAAAATCTTTGGAAATGTTCAATATCTTTGTGAAATCTTTCAAATCTGGGGTACACACTTTTTTACATTTTTGAAATCCTTGCAATCTTTACGAAATGTTCGAAATTTTTGTCGAATGTTGTCAAATCTTTTGAAATATTTGTGAGATTTTTCTTAAATCTTTGTTTGTAAAATCATTATAAAATCATTTAATTATTTCAAATCTTAGTTAAATCTTTTCAAAACTTCTAAGATGTTTTGAAACCTTTTGAAATCGTTTAAAATCTTCGAAATTTTTTAAAACCTTTAAAATCTGGTGTACTTAATAATGTCCCCTTTTTGAAATCTTTGGAATTCTTGTATTCTTTTTAAAAATATGTATACAATTTTTATGAAATCTTTTGTATTCACTTGAAATCATTAAAATCAGTTAAAATATTTTTATTCTGTTTTTTATTCTTCTGATTGAAATCTTTTGAATGTTTTAGAATCGTTAGAAATGTTCGAAATCTTTGGTAAATTTTTGTGAAATATTTCTAAATTTGTCCTAAATTTTTCTTTTGTAAAATCTTTTTAATTCATTGAAATGATTGAATTATTTGAAATCTTAGTGAAACCTTATCAAATCTTCCCTTTTAAAAAATTGTGAAATCTTTAAAATCTGGTGTACACGCATTTTTCGGGTCTTTAAAATCCTTGAAATCTTTGATAAAATATTCTAAATATTTGGGGACATTTTTGTTAAATCTTTCGAAATTTTTCTTAAATCTTTGTTTGTAAAATCATATTGAAATTATTTAATTGTTTGAAATCTGCGAAATGTTTAAAAATCTTTGAAATCTGGTGTGCTCTTTTTGAAATCTTTGGAATTCTTGTATTCTTCTTAAAAATCTGTATAACATTTTTATGAAAACTTTGAAATGTTTATTAAATCTATTTTATTTGCTTGAAATCGTTAAAACATTGTAATCTGTGTAAAATTTGTTGAAATATTAAAAATCTGTTTTAATTCCTTTTTTAAATCCTTTAGACCCTTTGAAATCTTTTGAAATTTTTAAAGTCTTTATGAAATGTTCGAAATATTTCTAAAAATTTTCTCAAATCTTGGTTTGTGAAATTTCAGTTAAAAACAAAATATATTTAACAAAAAACTAATTGTCAACCAATTGAAGATAAAGTCCAAGCCAAAAATTTAATAGTACACTTTTCAATTAAAAATAAATAACTTTAAATGCAAACTATATGCAAATTATGTTTTTTTAAATTTTATCAATTTAATATTTAATTTTTAATTATTAATCATACTAAATAAATCATAATAATTTAAAAAACCATAATTTAATATTTAATTAATTTAACTGAATGTTCAAGAAAAAGTAGAATTCTTTTCAAAATATGGAAATAGGGGAAATATTGTGAAATCTCAAATGATTTTTTCAATTATTCACAAAAATGATGAATTTTAATATAATTTATTTGATAAATAGAAAGTAATATTGGTGACTTATTTTTATTCAGCTCCGCCTTCCTACGAAGAGTGTACGTCGACGACACAAAATTCTGCCTTGTCTGCAAATTCACATTAGTGAAAAAAAATTTGACTATGTGATTTATTATAATATTTTGTAAGTATTTTCTCATAATTTTTTTAAAAATCTTTTCCGTCCTAAATCCTGAAAATTTATGCATTTTCAGATCCATTGACGAGACCTGACCGTTGGATAGAGGACTGAAGGTTTTCAATTTAAACAAAAAAACATATCACGACTGACAATAACGTAAATTTGAGACTGCAAAAAAATATCAACGTCCATTTCATTTTTTATATCCAGTGTGTACGTCTTTTAACACCATCTCGCTCGATAAATTTTTTCGGACGACTGGAAAATCCAAAAAAAAATAAAATTTCCGACAGTTTGTAATATTACCGAATTGGAAAAATCCCGACAGAAAAGTACCAAACTTCAAAACTCAAATATATACGGGTACATTTTTTTATAAATAAAAAAAGTTGTAAGATAATTTTGATTTTAATAATTTAATTAATTTTATGAATAAGAAAATATCCATTTTTTCAAATCGGGAATTTTCTACTTTGGATATTTTATTTTTTCAGGATTTTTCAGTTCCATTTTTTTACCATAAAAATGCAAATGATCTGTATTATGCAACCAAACTGAGATTTATGTCTTTAATTGTAGAAATAGTATTGTATTTTTATTATTGTTTAAGATTCGTACTTCGTATATATGTATGTATATATCACCCGAATTCACGTTTAACGAATTTAAAGCTGAGAACCCAAAACGAACTTTTAGAATCTGAATGAAGTATACTGTGCCCAAAAAGTGAAAATTAATGTAATTTAAAATTTGTTAATAAGTAAATAGTACAAATATATAATTTTGTATTAGAAAGAATTTGACAAATCAAAACCTCACTTTTTTGGCACACCATACGCAGGGATCACAGTAATTCAGTTTTAGGGGAAAAATTTTTTAAAAGAATTTGACCCGATTTTTTATATTGTACTTTGTATATTTTGGCAAATCTAGACTTTTAAGTAAAATCATTTTGTTTTAAATAATCTTAAATAATATTAATGTATGCGCTTGTTTTTAATTTTTAGATAATTCACGAAAAAGTTAACGGGAAATTCGAAAATGGGGAAGAAGGGGATAAATTGTCAAAAAGGGGATTATAGGAGACTTAGAGAAAAAGTAGTAAACTGTGACTCCTGCATACGTCTACATTTTGTATTCCGTTCTATAAGCAATAAATGTATTTATTGTAAAACTGACTGATTAATAAAAAACATATATAAAAGAACACCTTGAAATTGAAAATATTCGGGGTCTGTATAAGTATTATTAATTTTAAACTCGAAACGCAAAATACTTCAATATTAAATATCACAAATCTTATTTTAAATGAAAAGGAAAAGAAATTTAGTAATTAATTTTTTTTCCAATTGGAAAATAATTTTTTTATTTGAAAGAGGGAGATTTTATATTTTTAATGAAGTTTTGTTTTTATTATCTGTATTGAATTGGAAGGCATGAAATTTTGGTTATTTTTTTTCTTCTCAATTTGAAGAGACCATTTTTTTCTTTTTTAAAAATAATTTTTATTGAGATGGAGGGCAGAATTATTCGTGAACATTTTTTTTCTGAGTTTGAAAAGGGAAGTTTTTTTATATTTAAAACTTTTAATTAGTTGGAAGATATATTTTGACATTCAATTTCTCCTGGTTTGAAAGAGGGAAAATTTTCATTTAAACTATTTTCATTGAATTGGAAGGGAGGAAATTTTGGTTTGCAATTTTTGCTGAATTGGAAGAGGAAAATTTTGTTTATCTTCCTATAATTTTTTATTGAGATGCAGGGAAGAATTTCTGATTTTTTAAATCTTTTTCTGAATTTGAAGCTAGAAATTTGGTATTTTAAAGATTTTCATTAAATTGGAAGGGAGGAAATTTTAGTTTTTAATCTTTTCTGAATTTGAAAAGGAAATTTTTTATTTTCAGATTTTTATTGAGCTGGTAGGGAGAAACTTTATTCAAAAATTGTTATCAAGTTGCAAGGGAATTATAAAAAACCTTTTATAAAAACCTTTTTCTTTCTGAATTTGAAAAGGCAATTTTCTTTTTATAATTTTTTCTTGAGACGGAGGGAAGAATTACTGATTTTTAAATTTTTTCTGAATTTGAAGATGGAAATTTGGAATTTTTAAGATTTTTATTGAGTTTGAACGGAAGACATTTTGGTTTTCAATTTTTTCTGAATTGGAAAAGGAATTTTTTTTATTTTCAGATTGTTATTGAGCTGGGATTATTGTATAATAATCATATTTAAGATTTTTTACTTAAAAATAAATTTTAATAATGTTTTAAACTAATAACGTGAATATTTTATTAAAATTTTCACTCTTGCCTTAAATTAAAAGACAAATTATTAATTGATATCTTTAATGAAGAAAATAATAATCAACTTAATATTCTAATAAATTTATTTAAATTTAAGTTTAATCTTATTTCATATAATAAAACTTTTGAAAAAAATTATAAAACTTTTTAATATCCCCAATTTAACAATTAAAAAATTTATATAACAATTTTTAATTTTATAATTATGAAGTTCTATAGGGCCTTATCGTCTAATTATAATATTTCTGATTTTTACTTAAAAATAAATTTGAATAATTATTGAAATTAATAAAGTTAATAGTTTATTAAATTTTTCATTCTACGATTAAATTAAAAGATAAATTATTAATTGATATCTTTAATGAAGAAAACAATCAATTGATTATTCTTCAAAAAATATATATTATATATCAAAATTAAATAGTAAATTAATTGAAAAGTATGTATTATTGTTCGTATAATATGTAAATATATAAAATAATAAATTTATTTTAATTTAAGTTTAATCTTATTTCATATAATAAATATTTTGAATAAAATTATAAAATTGTTTAATATCCCTAATTTAATAATTGAAAAATATAATAATAAATAAACTTTAATAATTATTTAAATTAGTAAACCTTTCTTATTTCTTATATAAATAAATGTAAATATAAAATTAATGAACTAAGCAAATAATAACATTTACCTAGAAGAATTTCCGATTTTTGACATTTTTTCTAAATTTGAAGATAGAAATTTGGCATTTTAAAGATTTTTATTGATTTTGGATGGAAGACATTTTGGTTTTCAATTTTTTCTAAATTGGAAAAGGAAATTTTTCATTTTCAGTTTGTTATTGAAATGGAAGGGAGAAACTTTATTTAAAAATTTTTATCGAGTTGGAAGGGATGCATTTTTCTCTTTCTGGATTTTAAAAGGCAATTTTCTTCTTCCTATCCTTTTTTATTGAAACGGAGGGAAGAATTTCTGATTTTTGAAATTTTATTTTGAATTTGAAGATGGAAATTTGGTTATTTAAAAGATTTTTATTAAGTTAATTATTTTCTGAATTGGAAGAAGACATTTTTTATTTTCATATTTTTATAGAGTTGGAAGGGAGAAATTTTATTTTTAAGATTGTTATCAATTGGAAGAGACGAAATATTGGTTATTTTTTTTCTGAAGTCGAAGAGGAAATTTTTTTCTTGTTGGAATTTTTATTGAGTGAGGGGATAATTTTATGTGAGAATTTAATAAATAAACATTTTAATCAATAAAAGAGTGAAAATTGAATGTTCATATTTGAAATTTTCAAGAGATGTAAATTGAAATCTTAGCTGTTGCAAGTTAGAAATTTAACTGTTAAAAAAAAATTGAATCTAAATAAATTTTCATCATCCGAAAATTCAAGACAAATTTTGTATAAGAAAACAAGTGTCAAAAGTATTATACTTAACTAATTTTACTTAATAATTGAATAAATAAATATTTTAATCCATAATAAATGGAAATTTCAACAGTTTAAACAGTTGAAAAATTGGATTGTCAACATTTAAATTTTCAACAGTGAAAATTAAAAGTTTAACGCTTGGAAATTAAATTTGCTAAAAATGTATTAAAAAATTGAATTTTCAGCATTTAAAAACGAAAGAAACTTGAAAATTCAACTTTTAACAATTGAAGAAAATTTTGCAGTTTGAATTGTTGAATATTTAAAAAAATAGCAATTAAACTAATAAAAATCTCAACAGTTCAACAGTTGGAATTTTAATTATCAACATTTAGAATTTCAAAATTGAAAGTTTAACTCTTGAAAATTAAATTGACTAAAAAAGTATTAAAAATTGAAGAAAAGTAACAATTCAACTGTTACAAATTGAAAATTCAAGAAAAAAGCGCGGAATTTTGTATTAAAAACAAGTTTAAAAAGCTACATTTAAGTAAATTTACATAATTTTACAAGAGTTCAAAAAATAAACTGCATTTGAAAATCCTTTAAATAGAAAATGTACGCTTAAAAATAAGGACTCAAAATGAAATTTTTTCAAGTGAAATATTTTAGAACTGCGCATTGTAAACTGAATGAGTTCATGGAACGACTGCAAATTCCCGAAAAATAAAAATTCCCGACGGTTTATGATATTACCGAATTTGAAAATTCCTGAATTTAAACAATTGCATTGTATATTATATACATTTTTTTAATTAAACAGGGATTTTTTTTAAAGTCAGGCAATTTTTTCTGAAGTGCGATTATTTTTTTTTAGTTGCAATCTAAATTTAAATAACAATGATTCTTCATTCGTCAGAGTGTCAGTTAGAACGAAAAATCCAGGCCTTTTTTGTATTTAAACAATTTTTAAAAATAATAAAACCTTGTTTTTAAATGAAAAATTAATCTTGTGTGTGTATGCGTGTGTGTGTATGTGTGTAAATTGTTCTATAAGGTCTTATCGTCTAACAATCATATTTCAGATTTTTTACTTTCCTTTTTACTACAATTAAAAATCTTTGACCTGCGTTATTGACCTAAAAAATGGTGATTTTCCTTAAAAAATTTTTTCGATATAGAAACAAATCTTATTTATTATTTAAAAAAATTATTTAAATCCAAGAAAATCCCTGGATTTTCCAGTCCAACGGCCCGCCTGAAACACATTAATATCGTTAAATTCAGAAGAAAGAATAAAACGAACAAACGACTCATATATTTACACAATTTATTTTATATCTCAACATCTTCATATCATAATCCTCAATGAGTCATGTCAATAGTAAAAGTAAGTCTAAATAGGGAAAAGAAGATTCCTGTACTTACAATAAATCGAGGATAAATTACGACATTTCGCTTAAATCCATTTATCCGCGTTTAATGCGAAAAACAATCCTTTGCTGGATCATAAAGTATTTAAAAAAAAGGGGTTTTCCCAAGTTTCACAATATACAGAAAACAGAATATGTGGAGAAGACTTTATAACATGTTACAAACTTGTTTGGTCTGAGGGATCATTTGCCATTTTTTTTTTTCCTATTCTAAAAGAACGTACTCGCAACAGATTCACACTTTGCGACAACCTGGAGAAAAATGAAGTGTCGAGTACAGAAACTGACGTAAATATTGCTAATAACAATTACTCTTAATAATAATTATTGCATACAACAATTTACTTTTCTCCGTGCTCACTAGTTTCGTCAGCATTTCATTTCTTTTCTTTTTTATTTTCTTTACTTTTACTTTATACTTTATACTTGTAGACAAGAATTGCAAGATTTGAAACACACATTTTTTGCTCACAAAATACAGGAAGAAATTTTTCATAAACGGTGACAAATCAAAATTCGAATTTTACGCAATATTATTTTGTACAATTATATTTCGTACGTAACAAACATCATATTATGGAGACTTGAATCGCACACGGAGCATCAAAACAGTAACGTTCTAAACCCACTTTTCATTCACCCTGTGCATCAGATCGACGAGTTCCATACATATATATTTATATTTTTCCTTTCAAATCGACTTTAATAAAAAAAATCATCAAAAAATCTATTGCATAAACAGCAGTTGCAATAATTGTGCTTGCAAAAAGATAATTTGCAAAAGAAAAAAGGTCTGAATCAATCTAGCAAGAAAACAATTAATCGCTAATTGAAAATTAAATTTCTAAATTACTATATGTGTATGCTAAAACGCGATAGGCATATGAAAATAATAAGGATTGGAATATATTCGAGAATTGTATCGTTTCTATTTTCCATTTCCGCAGAGGAATCACTCGTAAATTCATTACGCGCGCGCGCAAGAGAGAGAGAGAGAAAGAGAAGAGAAAAAAAGGAACTGTGCGCTCCACGCTTTACAAAAAGTTCGCTCGCTTTCTTTTATGTTACAATAATCTTTCCCTTGGTTCAGGACAACCAACCCTCAATATATTATTATCATAAATAAATTTGGTCTATCGGTAATAATGTCAATACGCCGGTATAAAAACTGGCAGTATTTGGTTCGGGAGAGTCAAGATTACTGGAAATAGTAATAAAAAAATATCGAGTGGAGAATTGAAAGCGGCTTCTTGTTCTTACGTCCAGTAAACTTGAAATTCTACAAAAGGATGGCTAGGGATTTTGCAAATCTACAAACTGGAAGGATTTTTTTCTGAAAATTCATAGAAAAATCACAGATTCGGTGATTCAAAGTTTTGCTTTCACATACAATTTGTCGTAAATCAGTCTTTTTGAGAGAGAAAGAGAGGGGGGGAAAAACAATCGATTCGCAAAATAAACCCTGAAGAGCCTGCACGTATATTTAACTATTATGACCCACTTGTTGTCGGTGTTACTTTAAAAATCTGCGGTAGTCTGTTTAAAAAAATAATCAGTGTAGAGTGTAAGATTACTGGGGTTCAAGACAAACATCAACAGTACTTGGGCGTATTTTCCGGATACAAAAAACACATTAACCTATCGAATTTGAGAGTAATTTTGTATTTTTACATCAACGATTAAGTGTTGATCCAAGTCATGAACCGGAGGTTTAAATGTGTCGTGCACACGGGCATGATTGTGTGGTATTTGTCTACCTTGTTATGTGTGTACGTTTACGCGATCACTTTATTATATCATTTTCTCAGTCTGCACACGTTCCAAAATATCTGAAAAAATCAATATATCGAGTTTTTTTTCATTAAGTCCAGGGCGTCTACTCAAATCCTGCCAAAAAGAAAAATTCCCTAACAATTCCAGGTACAATTTTTCAATAATTTATTACAAATAATGTCCTTTTTTTATTTTATAGGAATTTAATTAATATTAGGGGCCAAAAGTCGGATATCTGAAAATATATCGTTTTTCTGTGATTTTTAGAATCAAAATATAATGACTGGTGTGATTTGAAACAAAAAAATATTAGTTTAAACAATGTTTTTTGCAATTGCATTTTTTCCGACCATCGCTTCTTACCAAATTAAAAAAAAATGATTGCATTTTAATAAATGATACTTTTGAAAATAAATTTTCCTTTGACTGAAATCGTCAGAACTTTTTTTTGTTAAGAAAAAAATATATTTTAAACAAATTATCACAGTGTCTACCGTGTCTTGAATAAAAAATATCCAGGATTTTTCCAGATTTTCGAGGAGAAAAATTAAATAAATTTTTCCAGGTAAACAAAATTGTTGAATTTCCGAAACAATTGAATCTTTAAAAACAGTTCCGTTTAAAAAAAGCTAAATTTTAAACCCAAAACGACGAATTTTCTGTCCCAATAGACAAATATTTAACAATATCGTTGAATTTTCTACCAAACCGGATGAGTTTTTATCAAAATACTTGAATTTCCAACGAAATAGTTGAATTTTAAACAGAATAGTGGAATTTTCTACTAGAAAAATATTTTTTTTTAACAAAATAGTCGAATTTTCAATCTTCAAGTAAAAATATCAATTTTTAATTTTAAAAAATTAACTTTATAGTTAAATTTTCAAACAGGAAAAATTAATCAGCAACGAAGAAAATTAATTTTCAATAGAATTGGACAACTTTTATCCAAAAAAAAAAGAAAACAATTTTCTACAAATTAGTTTAACTTTCCACCGCATATATTAATTCCTGACGAAAAACATGTATTTTCAACTAAATAATTTAATTTTTAACCAGATATGAAATTTAACTTTGAAGCTAAGACGGAATTTTTTGCTAAAATAGCTGCATTTTCAACCCGAAAATATAATTTTTCAACCAAAAAGTTGTATTTTAACCAGAAAAGAGGAAATTTCTCCCCCAAAAAATTACTTTTTCTACTATTAAAGACGAATGTTTAATGAAAACAAAAATAATTTCAAGAAAAAAATGGAAGTTACATTTTCAGGTAAACAATTAATTTTGAATTAAAAAAAAAGGGAAATTTTGAAGAAGAGATTTGCAATTTAAGAAAAAAATCAGCCAAAAATTGAATAGTTGCAGTTTTAATAAAAGAAGAAAAAAACAAATTTCTATTAAAAGAGGTGAATTTCCAAAAAATATGGACGAATTTTCAACAAAAGAAAAAAATTGCAAACAAATTGTTAAATTTTCAAGCCAAAAAGACGAATCATTTACAGAACAGTTTAATTCTCAATTCGAAAATGGGAATTTTTAACCAAATCGTATATTTTCATCTAAATAGTTGAATTTTTTTATCAAAATAATAAAACTTGTAACTCCAAAAGAAAAATATTCAACAAAACAGTTGAATTTTCCAGTCCAAAATACTCGTTTTCTTACAAAATAGTTAAATTTTCACAAGGAAAATATGAATTTTAAACAAAAAAACAATGAATTCTCAATCAACAATGCAACAGTTAAAAACATAACAGCCAAAAATTATAAAGTTTTAGAAATTTAAATAAAATTGTTGTCAAAATTGAAAAAAATCGGAAATTGATGATAAAATTTGAAATATCTTCGATTGTAGCTTCGTAATTTTTAACGTGAAAAAATAAACAATCTATTGTTACAAAAATGCGTTAAAAAAATTGGTCAGAAAAAATTCAATTGTAAAAAACAGGGTTAAAATTAATTTTTGTTGTTGTGAATTTTAACATTTTTCATGAAAAATAATGTATTTTTTTTAAATAACATCAGTTATATTTTTATTTTTAAAATAATAGAAAAAATATTTTTTTCAGATATATTTTATAAACTGAAAGAAACAATATTTCAGATACAAATTTAAAACATTCAATAATATTTGTTTACTTAATTACAAACAAACAAAAATTAATTTTCTACCATAAAACATGATTTTTTAATAAAATAGTTGAATTTTCAACAAAATAATTAAATTTTTGATAACATAATTGGATTTTCAACGTAGAGAGATGAAAAGGCAACTAAAATCTTTCTTTTATTTGGAAACAGATGAATTTTTAAATTAAAAAAACGAATTTTCAAACAAATATTTAAGTTTCTATCCAAGAAAGATTCTAGTTGCCCGTTGCTGAAAACATAGATTAAAAAAAGGTACATTTTCTTCGAAATAGTTGATTTTTCAACCAATTTTTTTGAATTTTTGACCAAAAAGAATTATTTTTTTAAAGAAAATTTATTAAATCTTCAAAAAATTAATAAAATTTATATCTAAAAAGATAATCTTCAAAAGGAAGCTAATACAATAAAAAAATGAGAAAAAAGTATAAATATCAATACAAGAAAAATAAATTACGAAAAACTTTATTTTAAAAATTCCCTATTTTAGCACGATAGATTAAATAAATAATGATATAATGTTAAAAGCATAATTAATCATTTCTCGAATTTGCCTCTTAAAGTATATGAATTGGAATAAAAATTTCTCAATCAAAGAGTTGAATTTTCAACTGAAAAAGATCAATTTTCAAACAAAAATGGAAGTTAAATTTTTAGTTAAAAAAAATTATTATTTTAATTTAAGCTTTAACCAAATAGTTTTATTTTCAACCAAAAAGATGACTTACTTAATTTTTAACCAAAAAATGGATTTTTAAACAAGACAATTAATTTTCAAACAGGAAAATTAATTTCACAGCAAAAAATACAATTTTTAAATTAAATATATGAATTTTTAACAAAAAAGTTGAATTTTCAATTAAAGAAGACCCACTTTTAACTAAACAGTTAAATTTTCAACCAAAATGATCAATCTTTATCTCGAATAAATGAATTTTAAAGATAAATTTTTGAGAAAGGATTTCAATTTTGAACAAAGTACTTTTATTTTTAAACAACATGATGAATTTTCTACCATTTTAGTCAAAATTCAAAATACATGAATGTTCAAAAAAATATTAGCATTATCAAATACAAATACAAATAAAATCTTCAACAAAATAGTTAAATTTCCAGTTAAAAAATGCATATTCAACGAAAGCAACGTATTTCAACTAAAATAATGATTCCTCACTTAAAATAGTTGAATTTGCGACCAACAACATGAATTTTCAAATAAATGAATGAGTATTTAACTAGAATAATTAAATTTCCCAAGAAAAGAATTATTTTCAGCCCAGAAGGTTGATTTGTAACAAAAGGTCAAAATTTGCAACAAAAAATAATTTTTTAACAAAATATTAAATAGTTATGTTTTAAGTAGAAAAATTAATTTTCAATGACAAAAGAACAAGAAACAAATTTTTAACCAAATAGTTCAAGTTGCACTTGGAATAAACTTAACCCGCTACCACCCACATTAAAATATATATAATGTTCGGCAGCCTTGAAGTTTTTAGAATATAACTTTGAGATGAATTAACATAGAGATGAAAATTCAGAGAAAAAAAAACTTAAAGGGCGGTAGGGGATTAATAAACTGAACTTCCAGCCAAAAAATTGATTTGAAACGAGAGAGCGT
Organism: Acraspis erinacei; assembly: GCA_035041075.1. Lineage (NCBI taxonomy): Eukaryota > Metazoa > Arthropoda > Insecta > Hymenoptera > Cynipidae > Acraspis > Acraspis erinacei. The sequence continues at coordinate 35,290,622 of JAWWLR010000158.1, read as the reverse complement.
GTTATTCCATTTAATATTGCAATTTAAACAAAAAATTAACTACGCTCTTAAAAAAATTCCCTGACTTAAAAAAAAAATTCCCTGACATTTCCAAGATTTTCCAGGTATATACAAATTCCCTGACAATTCCAGGTTTTCCAGGTTTCCTAGGTAGGGTAGGCCTCATATATACATTTATACAGTTAAATCATTAATTTGCTGCTTAATCTTACAAGCTTTTTCTCGCTGCATCCAACTTTTCTTTGTCTTGAATGTGAAGTATTTCGTTTTTAGTTAGTTCCCGCATTCTCAAACTTAAATAGGTGTGAATCACAATAGCAAGCAGTTCCGAAGTTTGTTGATCACAAGGAAATGAAAATACAGTGTTCCTTGTGACGTCTTCAACGACTAAATGATAAAAATTTTGAAATTGACAATGTTTTACAAAAGGGCGTTCAATTATTTTGATCAAATTATATATTTTTGAGCTCGGATGTATCAGACCATCTTCATTAGCTAATATAGCCAATGGTTGATTGGCCATTAGTGGATCTCCTCTCTCGTTTGCGGCGGAAATTCAGGCAGGATGACAAACTTCGCATTCTATGTAACTTTGTAATCTTTTACATAAAACACCAGTACTGTAATAAATTCGGCAATCAAGCACTTCTGGAAGGAGAGAATCATGATCAATGGCAATGAAATCAGAAAAATCAGAATCGGAATTCATAACCACGTTAAGCTTGTCTTTAGTTTCTTTCAAAGCCTTCGATTTGTTCTGATTATTGGTCCCATACATTTCTTTAATTCGAGCTATGGAAATAATAGGAGTAGTGGAAGTAACAGGATCATTGACAATTGAGATGGAACAATTTCCCAATTTTGGAGGTTTTAGGATGCTGAACAACGTCAATATCTTGTATATTTGAAGGAATACATGATAACAATTTAAATTTATCAGTACGCATTTCCGCATTTATTAGTACACCCTTATACAGGAAAGGTTGTTAAATAAATTTGTCACATGGAGTTTGCATCTTGGCTATCTGAAATTCTTAGATAGAAGAAGCAATCTTGATGTTATAAACCCTGTGACCTGATTGTAAAAAAAATAGAAAATGAAAAATGGTAAATATAAAAAATTATATGCGAAAAAATGCACTGTCATGGATTAAGGTACTGAATGAAATTAGGAAAAGGTATGGGAATCCTTTTCGTAACTTCAGATCCCATGAGTATCAGCGTGATACGTGTATAATTCCATTTGTTGTGTCTATACAAAATATTTATAATATTATTAAATCGCTGCATGTTGCAAAAAGAATAACAGATTAAAATGGAAAAATAATTACCTCCAGAGGATCCTGATTGATGTTGCCTGTAAGAACATATTTAAACATGCGTAAAATCAATCGTCGATTTTAATGTCATGCGAAGTCCTTCGGCAGTGATGTCCATCAAAAAAATTTATTCTTCTAATTGGCCATCAATAACTCATTGTTTCCAATCATTTATAAATTACAAACTATCTTCAAGTACCAGTAAAAAAATGATTTGCATGCAAGTGAACAAAAAGGCGTTTGAAAAGTTTTAAAAGAAATCTATCATGTAAATATGTCTAAGTTTTTTATGAGAATAATAATTGATTTTCAACCTATAAGTTTCCGCTTAATAACATTAGCCTTTTCTTCTAGATTCTAGATTAAATAACTCGAAAAAATCTGCAGTAAGTTCCCATCCTACTAATCTGGAATCGTGTGCTTTGTAAAATGTTAAGGCCCTGGCCATTGATTTACTAAGAATCTGAAAGCAGCAGTATTCTTACGTATATCAGTTTTACAAGAAAACAAGTGTAAATTTACAAAATATCGGTTTATCTGTAAATTGAACTATTCCATTTTTCGTTAATAATTTGTCAAAAATAAGAAACACGATCATTATTTTGAAACGTTTCGGTGACTGTTTGGACCCTCACCAGTCAAAGAAACAAATATTTATTAAGTCTGTGAAAAAACAATACAAATAATGTAAAAAACAATTATATATAAAATAAAAGAAGGGTTTACTCGTAAAAGGAGGCCCTCGGTTTTTAAATCAATAAGATAAAAGATAACACTAATGTCAGTGAAAAGACAGAAAAGGTCAATGTGAATAACAAACAAACATACCCGCTATAAGTAGAAAAAACAAAGTAAGGAGTCAGAGTATGAATAAAAAAGTCACATGAACAATAAAACAAGACGTAGAATAAATAAATATTAAAAACTAAGAAAATAAACAATAAAGGGCAAAAGCCCGATAACACATTTGACGCGAAGACGACTGGCTGCAAAACTAAAGGCGATTTATGAAAATTCATAACAAGGAAAACAGAATGTGATGTAAGAGTCGATTAAATAGGATGAAACTTTATCAAAAAACGAAAATTAAAATCTTATAAGAGGTTTGTAAATCTCAGGAAATAAATTATTTTCAGATCTTAAATTAACAGTATTTGGTACGTTGTTGATAAAAGAGTTTTCAATTATTTCTCTACGAGCTCTATTGTTCTCCATTGATAAAATCTCAAAATTGTCTAAATCAAAATTATGGCCAGTGTCACTATAATGTTTGGTGAGAGCAGTATGAGCAACTGAATCTGGATGGGAGATAGAATATTTGTGTTCACGACTACGGTTTTCTATAGGTCTACCAGTCTCACCCACATAAGAAAAGGGATAGACAGTGCAATCGTATTTATAAACAACTCGGGAAATTGTCTGTTTTGGAAGTGGGTCTTTAAGATTGTTAAAAATTTGGAGAAGCTATTAGTTGGTTTGTAAATGGTCTTGATTTTGTTGTTTCTTTAGAACTTGTTCAATTTTTTGCCGATAAACCTTTTATGTAAGGGCAAACTGTGAAATCAACATAAGATATTTTTTTATTGTTATTGAATTTAGAAGCAATAATGGAAACGATTATCTTTTAAAGTATCTCTGATTAAATTAATGTTTTTAATTCTAAATTCTGGATCTGAAATCATAAGAGTTCTGTAAAAAAGGCAGTGAAACAAACCAATTTTTAGGTTAATAGGATGATAAGAGTTAAGAGGGCTGGGTACAAGGGCTTTTGGAGACATGTCGTTGAACCGTAATTTCTCCGAAAGTATTTTGAAAAATATGACTTATGTAGTATGTCTGGATTAGGAAACTAAGAAGCTATGTCTGTGTCTTATCAAATGTGAATTAATATTTTTTATATTAAAGATATGATTGGTCAAAGGTACCCTACTTTTGAAGGACAATTTCTCGACTCGTAATGATTATTTCGAAAATTTAATAACACATAAACGTAGGTATATTCCTTGTGAAAATATTAACGTGTATGAACAAATTATTGCTTTTAAGTAAGTGATAAAAAACACGTACCAACGAAAAGCATTTTTGGGGTAAATTTGAGGCAAGTAACTACCGATCCTGGCGGCCCAATACTAGAGATATCGTTAGGCACGCCCACGCTGTTGTACTCAATGCAATGTTTACCCTCCACTTATGCCCGGAAAGATGCAGGGCTCTAAGGTCACTATGCCTAAGCTAACTGGAATTCACAGCTGGCCCCACTCTCAAGAAAATCTTCACATGAGTGAGCTTGTGCTTCCGATTTGGAGGTTTGCCGCAAAGGTACCCTTTGGGAATGGCGAAGTTTGGTTAACGACTAGGGTTTCAACTGATGATTAGCTCGTTCTCCTGCGGAAAGACAAGTAACATGCAATTTAATGCAATTTCAGAATTTAAAAGTTCA
>JAWWLR010000158.1:35260274-35278089 GCA_035041075.1 Acraspis erinacei | reverse complement strand
AATTTTAAAATAAATCAAAATAATTTTAACAAGACTTACTATCTTAACAATTTGAATTATTTAAGTGTTTTTTGTCGTAAATTTGTATGTTTAAATTTAAAAAAAAATGTTTTTCAAGGAAGATTCACATATTTGAACAATTTTAGGATATTATACGGCTTTAAACCAAAATTGAAATTTTAAAATAAAAATCATTATATTTTGAAAAAAATAGAATCTTTTATCAATTTTAAATTATCCTAGTGTTTTTACCGAAAATTTTTATTTTATATTTAAAACATTACTTATCGAAGATTCATATTTTTTAAACAATTTTAGGTTATGCAAGATGCAAGTGTTTTACAAAAAAAATGTCAACAAAAATCATTATAATCTGAACAAGATTTAGAATCTTAACAATTTGAATTATTTCAGTGTTTTTTGTCAGAAATTTGTATTTTTAAATAAAAAAATAAAAATTTCAACGAAGTTTCACATATTTAAACAATTTTAGGCTATGTTAGCGTTTTAAACAAAAAATTGGATTTTAAAACCAAAATCATTATAGTTTAAAGAAGATTTATAAGCTTTGAAAAATTTGGATTATGCTAGTTTTTCTTTTAGAAAATTTCTATTTTTTATTTTAATACATTTTTCAAAGATTCACATATTACACAATTTTAGGTTATGTTAGTATTTTACGGAAAAATTAGAGTTTTAAAAGAAAAATCATTCTAATTTGAAAAAGATTAAAAATCTTAACAACTGGGATTACTTCAGTGTTTTTTGTCGGGAATTGGTATTTTTAATACCAAAAAAATATCTTTAAAGAAAATTCTCATATTTATACAATATTAACTTATTTTAGAGTTTTACACAAAAAATTTAAACTTTATAGCAAAAATCATTATAGTTTTGACTAGAATTAAAATCTTTTAAAAAATTTGAATTATCGGAAATTAGTATTTTTTTATTTTTAAACATTATTTTTCATATTCACACATTTTAACAATTTTAGGCTATAACTTACCAATAAAAAAAATGGAATTTTAAAACAAAAATCATAACAGTTTGGACAATATTTACAGTTTTGCAACAATTTAAGTTTAAATAACATTCTTCAACAGAAATCCATTGTTTTAAATAAAAATAATTAAATTTTTAACAATCATAACATTCGCAGATTCTGATTCGGTCATTAAACTCAAAAAAAAAATTCTGTGCTATTTTCACCGAAAATAGCTATAGATAGTAAAGAAAATTTACTATTTTTAAACAATTTTAGGTTATGTTAACATTTTCCGCCAAAAAATGTTTCTTAATTGAAAAACATTAAGTTTAAAGAATTATAGATAAAAATGTATAATATCTTGGTTAAAAAAAAAGTATAGACTCTAGGCAACTATAAAAAGTAGTCGGTTTTTGGAAAATTAGATTTCTTTCTAAGATATGAAGGGATATGAATATAAAATATTAAATTAATATTTAAAGGTTTCAAGAGTAGAAAAAAAAATTCTTAAGATTCGTCGGGCAATTTACAACATTTATTATAAGAGAATATTTCAAAATATTTAAAAATATTCCAAAAGATTTTCAAAATTATCAGAAATGAACCTGGAAGATTTTAACGTTTGTTTTTTTAATTTTGAAACAAAATTTCAAAATTTTAAGAAAAATTAAAATAATTTAAAAATGTATTTAGAAGTTTTTAAATTATTTAAAAATAAAAACACATTTTTTTAAACTTGAAACAAAATATAGATTTTTAAAGAATTTGAAATAAAATTTTCAAACTTTTTTAAGACTTTGAAACATTTGAAGATGACATAATTTTCTTAAAATTGCTGAAAATATTTAAAGCGATAAAAAAACCTTACAAAAGATTTCCAAAATTAACGAAAATAAATTCTTCAGATTTTAAAACAATTTTTAAAAGATATTTCGAATTTTTTTGAATTTTAAAGGCATTAAAATTATTTTAAAATTTTGAAAAATTTCCAAACATTTATAAAATATTCTGAAATTTTTACAAATCATCAAAAAGTTTGTAATATCTTTCAAATTACTAAAACTTGTTTTAAAATCCTGTAAAATAAAAAAAACGTAAAAAAATTTCTAGATACTTTTTTGACATCTATGAAATCTTCAAAAATCTTTCTGAATTTTTCTCGATGAACCTAGGAAAATTATATTTATATAACCTTAAAGCAAATAAACAAATAAAAAACATTTCATCGCAATTTTTATTTTGCATTGAAAATTATCTGTCCCTTCAAATTATAATTTGCCTACATTCTTTTCCTGACCTGAAAAATCTTTTTTGTTTGCAAATTCAACAATTTTGTTAAAAATCCTTCTTTTCGCTTCAATGATTTTTTTGAAATTCTATTTTATGAATTCAATCAAAGGAAACATAAGAATTTTCAACTAAAATGATAAATCTTGAACTAAAAGATGAATTTTCAAATATTATTATAAAATGATAAATATTTAACTGAAATACTTGAATTTTTAACCGGAAAGCAAAATTTTCAAACCAAAAGATTAAGTTTCAAAGAAAAAATAATAATTTTCTACAAAGAAAAATCGCATTTCTAACAAAATATGTAAATTTTCAACAAATTTTCATCCAAACGGTTGAATTTTAAACTAGAAAAGATCAATTTTCCGCTAAAAGTGGCACAGGTAAATTTAAAGATAAAGAAATTAATTTCTAACCAAATTGATGAATTATTAACTAAAATGATGAACCTTTAAATGGAATGGTTAAAAAAAACACTTTTCGAAATTAACCAAGATCACTTAAATAGTGAATACTTGAATTTAAATGAGTTTAGAAGTGAATTATCGGTTTTGTAAATTAAATTTTCTGTAATTTCCTGTTTGAGTCGCCATCCTGATAAATTTAGGGTGAGAAATTTTTTATTAATTAAATAAATGGTACCTCTAACAAGGATTTGAAGTATGGACTGCACGCCGACAGAACCATTTTGTGAGCTTTGCAAGTTTGTCCATCGCAAGCTAACGTCACGTCCGTGAAGCTCTTCTCGTCTCGGAGGTGTTTGAACGAAGACACCATATTCGATTGGAAATCGTTCCATTTGAGAAAAAATTGCTGTTGTTCTCCAGCCATGGTTGATACTGATATTTGCTAAATTCGATTCCTATTCTGAAAGAGAAAGAATCCACTGTACTATGCAAAAATTGCATGGCTATTCAGAACTTAGAAAAAATAATAGAAAAATAAATAATAATTACAAATAGCGACCAAGATTTTTACTTGGCAAAAAATAAAATCCTGTATTTAAAAATTTACGAATCTAAAATTCACCGACTTCCGAGAGAGAATTATAAAATAACAGAATTATTAAATTCCCACAAAAATTTCAATTCCCGAAATTTAAAACTGTGGAACATAGCTAATTGATTATTAATTTATGAGCTATTTATGACATTATAAATAAGGCACATAATTTAAGTAATCATTAGTTATAATCATTAGCAATTTTAAATTTCAGTAATAGAAAAATGTATGGTAATTTAAAAATTCATTTATTTTATAATTCGGTCAATTTATAATTAGTTCACTTATGTTTTCGGCATTTTTTTGTTACTAATTTGTGGATATTCATTTGCGGATATAATGCCACTATATAATAAATAAGGAACTCTTAAATGAAATATTTTTTTAATCAAATAGACTTTGTAATGAAGCTAAAATATTTTAAAATTTGTATAGTCATTCTTAAAGAAAGACAATTTACGAATATTTTTTATCTTTGGCCACCCTCAAATTAATCAAAAATTATTTATTTTATAGTATTTTACTAAATATTATGAAAAATTCGAAGAAATATTTGATAACTTTTCGAAAATGTTTCCCAATATGCAAATATTTCTAATCTATTTAAAACGTCTTAAATTCCTGAAAATATTTTAAACTGAATCGATTTTTTCTCACAATTTTTAAATATTCAAATTTTTTTAAATTAGCTTAAAATTTTCTAAATTTTCCCAGAATTTTTTTATTCTTTTGAAAACATGCGAAATTATTTTAAAGCTACTTAAGTTTAGTTTTAAAATCTTTAAAAATCTAAATTTCGAAAAATCTTTCAAATTTTAAGATTCATTTTGTATATTTTCAATTCTGCTAAATATTTCTTGAATTTACTCGATTTTTTATTTGTTTTTATTTTGTGATCTTATAAAATTGTAACAGTTTTCTTTAACATCTTGTAAAGTTTCTAAATTTTAGGAAATCGCTTGATACGTTTAAAAACATTTTGAAAAACAATTATTTAAAATTATAAAAACGAATATAAGGAAAGTTCGTCTTTTTCAATCTTGTCATAAATTCTAAGCCTTCTAATTTTTTATTTATTCTGCAAAATTAAAAAAACTGCCTTAAAATCTTTGAGATTCTTCATCAATTTTTCAAATCTTTTTAAATAATCTCTTAAAAATAATTTTTCGCATTAAAAAATGATTTTAATTTTTCCAAGGAACCTGGAAAAATGTCTAACATTTTCATGAAACTTTATGAAATTCTTTTAAAATCGTTACCGATTTTAATTATTTTTTAATCTTTTCAAAACTTCTGAATATCCCTTAAACTTACTCAATCTTTTTCTCTAAAATTATGTAATATGGCAAAATTGCAAAAGTTTGCTTTAAAACCTTTTACACCCTATTTACAAATTTAAGGAAGTAATTCAAAATATTTTGTGATCTTTTTTTAATCCTGCCTTACTAAAAACAATTTTCTTAAAATCTTCCATATTAATTTTTTATAATTTTGTAAATATTTTTAAATATTCCCTTAAGATTAATTTTCCACGATAAAAATTGTTTTGAAATTGCCTAGAAAATGTTTTTTATTCTTCTAAAGTTTTTCAAAATTCTTAAAAACCTTCTGAATTTATTGTTCGTAATCTGCCAAAATCTATATTTTGTTTTGAATTATGCCGTGGGTTATTTGCACCAAAATTTTGATGCGAATAGCCGGATTTGGTCGGTAAACATAGACATATTTAAAAAAAATTTTAATTCCTTTTAATTATTCCAAATTTTCTAAATATCTCTTCAACTTACTAGATTTTTTTCTAATAGAAAAATTAAAATTGTAATGGTTAAAGTTTAGTTTTCTTTTGCTTAGTTTCGAATATTTAATTTTAAATTTAATGGTTTAAAAATGGAATATTTACGAATAAAATAATATTTAAAATTTAGTAAAAGCCTTTAATTATAAATATATTATTTTGAAGTTTTTTTAAAATTAAAAATAGTTTACAAAGTTTCAAACGGGCTTCTATATTTGTTTACTTTCCAATTGCAAAAGTTTAATGTTTAACGTTAAAATAAGTCGAGTCTTAAAATCATTTATTAATTTATATTTCGAATCAAACTAATTATTTCAAAAACTGTTGAAACCAAATTTGAACAGATGTATTTCTAAAAATTGTAAAATTCCTAGTCAAAAATAAACTTAAAAATAAAAAGATAAAAATAATACAATAATTAATATAATAATAATAATAAAAATATTTTTTACTGTCATTTCCCGGTTTCGCAAGATTCCAGTTTCCCGGTCCAGCGGCCAACCAGTTGACAATTTCAATACTTTTTTTAATTTTATAAATTTTATAACAGGATCTAATATATTTTGACACTTAGGATATTCTAAAGAATATATGAAATAAGGATTTTACACGATTTTGACATTTTCAAAGGACAAATGATTTCACAAGATTTAACAGATTTCGAAATTTTCAAGAAAAATAAAAAAATATAATCTGTTTTAGAAAGTATTTGTTGTTAAATTTTAATTATCAATATTTTTTATCAATATTTAAGAATTGCTTATATTTGAAAAATGGTATTAATTTTTAAATTTACAAATAAAGAAGATCTAAAAATAAAGAAGTAAGAGAAATATGATTGTTTAAATTTTGACAAATCTTTAAATTAAATATTGAATATTAAGATTTTGTGTAAATCTTGGAATTCTTATTTGAATTTGCATCTAATCGAACAATTTCCTGGATTTAATTTATAAATATATTTCATGTTTACTGAGAATTTCGATTAAACTGCTTGATTTGGTTAAAAAAAATATTTTTGCTACTTTTTGGAAAGGCTGAAAATCCTATAACAATTTTAATTTTCATAGAATTTAAAAATGGTTAAATTAGGCTAATGAAATTAAATGGTTTAAAATTATTTTTTAAATTTCATAGACTATGGTTAAAATTTAAAAGATCAGACAATTTAAATATTTTAGTTTAATAATCATTTAAAAAAAACGGAAGATTAAAAAAATAGGAATTAGCAAAGATTTTTCCGATTTTCTGGTCCGCAAGACACCCTAAAATTAAAATATCCAGCCTTCATTCGGAAAATGAGTTGCGTAAAGAAATACCAAATACGCATTATTTTAAAAATTATTTTCAAATTAAAGATTCAAAGTTTGGCTATGTTAATCTTATCTCTTTAAATAATAAGTGATGACTTCACCTTGTGCTTATGTGACGAAAAATGTTGATAACTTTTCGTACTATTGGCAAGATAACACCTTATCAGGTGTTTCATCGAAATTTGGAGAACTACCATAAGTAGCGAAAACAAAGTCATATCTTCCAAACAAAAAAAAAAGAGGAGAAAGCAGGGGAATAAAGGAAAGAATATGATCCCTCAAGTTATTAAAAAAACGGTTTAATTTAGAATTTTTAAGTTTAAACAGTTTTCAGTGATCTAATCTCAAGTTGTTCAGTCAAGAAGGCTTAATTCATGTATCTTGGGGAGATTCCATTAATTATGCAAGGATTTTAGGAGGAAAGGAGATGAGCGAAATCTTATATCACTTTAAAGTTACGTACACTTACTATAGAAAAAGTGTTTTCTGAAATTCTAAAGCGGACCCTTACGCAATTAAGAAGACGTATTTCACTTGTCACATACTTTTATAGAACATGTAGAAAACAATATTTTTATAAGAAAGATTATGTTTCTTTTAATTTAAACTTTTAATATTGTTTACAAAATTTTAATTTAAGCAAAGAATAATTTACACATGTGTAATGGAAGCTTTTAACACTTTGAAATTTAAATTAACAATTTTAAAATAAAAGACGGCAAGCTGCAAAATTTTTAACTTTTATAAATTGAACAATTCAAACATTTTCCGATAAAAAATATCAAACGACACTATAACTATTGATGCTCTAAATTAAAGAATGAATCAAGAAATTTAAATTTGTATCATTTTAAGCAGTTTTAAGTTAGAAACATTAAAATTGAACAATCAATTTCTTTTTAATGAAAACTTGTAAATTATATTTATTTGATGTATTTTGAATATTTTATTCATAATTAATGATTTTATATTAACAGTTAAACATTGATAAATATTACAAACTTGTTATTTTGTTAATCAAAAAAAGAATAAAATTAAATAGGTTAAAAATGAAATATTTTGGACTGAAATAATATTTGAATAGGATTGCAACAGTTCAAATTTTTATTTAAAATATGTAAATTAGGGACGATTGAATTCGCCAAAGAAAATTGCCGAATTATAAAATATCCGAACTAGAAAATTCCGGAATTTAAACAAGTATTTTTTTATGAACATTATTTAGGATTTATTAAAAATACAAAAATTAAATATTTGTACAGAAATTTTTTTTCGTAATCTTTAAAGTTTCTAAAATTAATTTTTAATTTATTATAAGTGCGATTTTGTAACTAGTTATGTTTAATTCAAACAATAATTTAAGAAACTTTAAAAATTTTAAATAATTATTTTTTAGACAAAAACACTTATATTTTTAATAAATGAATGTGATTTAAAAAAATTGTAATGATTTATATTCAGGAACATTAAAATTGAACAGTAATTTTTTTTTAATGAAAACTTGTAAATTATATTTATCTTATGCATTTTGAACATTTTATTCATAATTACTGATTTTAGATTAACAGTTAAACATTGATAAATATTGCAAACTTGTTATTTTTTTAATTAAAAAAAGAATAAAATTCAATCGGTTAAAAATGAAATATTTTGGACTGAAATAATATTTGAATAGGATTGCAACAGTTCAATTTTTTATTTAAAAATATGTAAATTAGGGACGATTGAATTTGCCAAAGAAAATTGCCAAATTATAAAATATCCGAACTAGAAAATTCCCGAATTTAAACAAGTACTTTTTTTATGAATATTATTTAGGATTTATTAAAAATACAATAATGAAATATTTTTACATACATTTTTTTGTAATTTCTAAAGTTTCTAAAATTAATTTTTAATTTATTATAGGTGCGATTTTGTAACTAGTTATTTTAAATTCAAACAATAATTTTAAAAACTTATATTTTTGATAAAGAAATGTGATTTAATATTTTTAATTTACGTATTGTACACCGAATGATTTGATAATTACAAAATTAAAACTAGTTCGAGTGCCTAAAATATTTTATCATTAAAGTTTGGTTTAAATCATAAATAATTAAGTTTGAAATCGGCCAAATAAACATTGTAAATTTTATATGAAAATAGATGTCTAATATTCTTTTTTTTTTTAATTATTTAACTGTGGACACCTCAATAAAAAAGTGTTCACCTTCTACTTTTAATTTTTTTTTATAAGAGAAAATGGGAATTTAAATGGGGAGAAACTGGGAAGACTGTGATACTTGCACGAATTTATACGAATTAATTACTATTAGAATGCTTTCGACGAATTTAAGCTGGAGATAATTTTAGATGGCTTTATTTTCAATGAAAAATTAAATATTTATTCATTTTCTAGTGTTAATTTGCAAATTTGTTTAAGTTTCGATTTGTTAGAAAAACACAGTCTGATAACGGCAAGGTATCTTATCCAGTTTGTTTAACGTCCAAATTCTTGAAAATAGATGGAATGAAGGAACGACCTCGTTTGGAGGTTGGCAAAGATTTAATTTATTAAACAAATCTTGGAAAGCCAAACGAGGTCATTACTTCATTCCATCTAAGGCATCTTATCTCGTTTTTCTTTTCAAAAAAACGTTTCAAACCTATTAAAATAAAACATTTTTGAAACATAAAATATTTTATTATATTTTTTATTTATTTAATTATACTTAAATAATAAATATTAAGAAAAGAAAACATGTGAAAATTCATCAAGATATAAAAAATAGATCGAATTTGAACATTTCTGAGGTAATACCTAATCTTTTTTCTTTTTTGGACGAAACAATATTTTAATGCTTTGAGCTAAAAATAACGGTGAAATCAAATGAAATGAATATAGATGAGTCCTCTGAAGTAAAAAATCATACCTGACTTGTTCGGTGGTTAAAAGAAGTTTTAAAAAAACAATTTAGTGATCGGCTTTTTTATCCTTGAGTATATCTGCAAATGTTTTTAAAACATTTTAAAATGCGATTATTGGTTTCTCAACCATTTTTTTCCTATTATGCAAGTTTAAAAATTGAAAGTTAGATTGCGAATATTTTAAAAGAATATTTTTTTAATACAAATACATATAACTTTAGATAACATTGTAAAAAAAACGTGACATTATTTCCAAATAACAAAAAAATACGGAAATATATATTCAGAACCTTAATAAATACATTTTATGAAACACCAACAAAAGGAAACGTTTAAATAAATATTCCCGTAAATAATATATGATGTAATATCTCTTTGCTGCTATTGTTAAAAGCATGACCTTGAAGCTGCATTGCAGCGAAGTAATAAAAAATGTGAGCTAACACTGTCGCCAATGTTTTGAACTTTCGATGCAAAGATTAAATTGCATTTCAATGATTTTAAATTTATGAATTAAAATTCACGGTTAAAATATTTTTACTTTAATCTGCTTCCACCTCAATTACGAATTGAATTTTAACCTTTCTAGTTAAATGTATTGTTTCAAATATTTTTTATAAAAATGTTGAAAGAAAAATTTTAATGAGAAAAATTCATATTAAAATTTGTATTGGATCAAAAAAATTTTAATTGAAGTATAAAAAGAGTTTACTTCATAAATATTTAGTTCAAACGCGGAATAATTTATTTATAGGTATAAAAGAGAAAACTTTTTATACTTTTCAATTGACTAATTTAAAAATTTCTAAATTAAATTTACAATCGAACAATTAAAAATAAATTACAGGTAAATTGAAGAATTTAACAATTTAAAATTTTATAAATTGTATATTTCGATGATTAAAATTCAGTTCAAAAACATAAACCCAATATATCAATTTGAAAGCTCTAAATTGAAGACTGAATCATAAGTTTGTAAATTTTCAAAATTATATAATTTTAAGCAATTTTATGCTAGAAACATTACAAATTCAAAGATTAAAGTTTTTTGAACTGGCCACTTTTTAAGTTAGAATTTGAATTCTTTTTATTTTAACTCATAATAAATTAATAATTGTTCAATATTGTTATTTTTACATCAGAACAGATTTTTGTTTTGAATTTTTTATATATTCTCTCAAAATTACTTTTAAATCATTTTAATAATTTAATTTTTTAATTTTTAATCATTTAAAATTTTCCCAAATATCTTAAAAACATTTTTTTATTATCCAGAAACCGTTCAAACTTCTTAAAAAGTTTCAGAATTTTATTGCAAATACATACAAAATATAAATTTTGTTTGAAATTTTTGTAATCTTTTCAAATTTTTAAATTATTTTTGAAATTTCCGCAAAACATTTTAATAGTTTTAAAAGTTATTCCAAATTTTATTCAAAATTAAAAAAAAAATCTTTTTAATAAAAATATACCTTAAAATCTTGAGGATCCATTTTTAACAGTTTCATAAATATTTAAAAATATTGATTGAAATTAAAGTTGCAGAAAAAATTAAATAAAAGATTAATTTTTTTTAAATTGTTGGATATTAGAACAATTTTGGAAAAATTCGAATAATTTTCGAAGATATGTAGATGCTTTGAAATTTTTGTTAAATAAACAAATTTTCTTTAGGAAAATTGAAAATTATTTTTTATTCATGAAAATAATGATTATAGTCAAATTAAAATCTGCAAGATTTTAGGACAATTATTTTAAATTTGGAGCATTTTTCAAATGTCAGGCAAAAATTGAATAATTTTTTTTTAGATATTTATACGTGTTGTAAAAATTAAACAAATTTGTTGAAAAAATTGCAACAAATTTAAAACAAAATGAAGACTTCGAAATGAATTTTTGAATTTTTTTTATAGGATTTTGGAAAATTTTAATATAATGCTAATTTGAGAAGATTAAAAAATAATTAAAAACTTGAAGATTTAAAAAAATGTAGATTTTTTAAGGTTTCCAAGAACAAAGTTTTTAAAGTATTTTGACAGGTCTCAAAAGAATAAAAATAATTATTAAGATTCCTAAGAAAATGAAAAAATAACAATGGAACCATTATAAACTTGAAGACTTCCAAAAATGGTAAAAAAATAAATCTTTGATTATTTTGAACCAAAAATAAAAAAAAGGAATCATCAAAGGTTTCTAGAATAAAAAAAAATGTGCAGGATTTTTAAAAATGTCTGAAGAAATTTGAATAATTTTTAAACATATTTGGAGGGTTGGCACAAATTTCAAAACAAAAATGAAGAAATTTTAAAGTTTACTAATTTTTTAAACAAAATGAAGATTTTAAAGGTTTAAAAGAAGATAAAAAATGTTTCCTTAGATAGCTGGAAAAATTAAAAATTATTTTTCACTTACAAGATATAATTTTCAGAAAATATAAGAAATGCTTCGGAAACAAAAACAAGTTTTTATGTATAAACAACAATGGTATTTTCAAATATCGAATAATTAAAGAGAGACCGGGAAGATTTTGGAGAATAGGGGAAAAATAATGTGAAACCTGAAATCTATAACGTTTCAAAAAAAAATTGGAGTTCGTATTATTGCCATTGTCAAAATTTTTTTGGAGTATTTCAAGTCCTTTCTATGAGGTTAATCCTAGATTTTATTTTAATGGAGTATCTTTCTTCGAATATCGAATATTTCGTCTCACCGCCTTTAATCATACTAAATATTTAATTGCCCAGCGTCAAATAATGAAACTAAATAATGTGCAAAAACGCCAAAATCAGGAAACAGTTTCTCGACAAAATGCAAATGAAGCTCCGAAAACCAAAATGTGAACCAAGCTTCAAAACGGAGGGAAGCCGACACAATAAATTACCTCACCTCTGCTGCGAAAAAAAGGACTTCAGCTTCGACTTAACGGTGACAGCCTTCTTGTTTCGAACTTAAATAATTATGTCCGAGTTGCCAGCGATACGAAAATATAACCGAGAAATCGATAATGCGTCCAAAAATGGATCGGTTATAAAAACATGAGAAGAGATTCGCGTAGATCTAAAAGTGCGAAAATTTGTAGGTTAGATCGTGCGGCGTTAAAGGAAATCAACACTGAAGGTCAAATTTATCGGTCGATTAAGGCCAAAAACGTTACACGTGATCATTTTCACAGGGTGTTTATGGATTTCGCGTATTCGACAATGGATGCTGGACCGCGCTATTCGCATTTCACCACAACAATACGCGTGCGTCTGTCCGTTCCTTCAAAGACACTTGGGCCCGAAAATGACGAGGAAATAAAAATATTATCAACTTAATACTCTCAAATGTTCCACCTACCTTGCGAAAACGTGTCGCTGAATTCTCGCAGTTGATGCTCGAAATCAGAAAAAGAGATCTCAGAATTTTAATCCTGGAGAAAACTATTTACCGAGTGGTGGTACCAATTTTTTTGTTGTGGCTAATATCACTGCTGAAAATTCGACCAATTCGACAGTACTCGGACGCTTCCGACTTTGTTCGACACATGGTTCGACAGTCAGGGCTACCAACAGTTCCTAACGGTATTCTTGCTAACGGACACTTCCGGGTTGCTATTCAAAAATGCATTCTTTTCTTTTTTGAAAATTTAAGTAATATTTACATAAAGAGAATATTGATGCGGATTTTTTCATTTTTATATCAAATAATTCACAAATTAAGTATAAAAAATGGGGACAAAGTATTTTTTAACTGTTCGTAGCTTCTGGTAGCTTTTATTTTTTTTGCAGGGCTGGTAACCCCTAAAAATATATTTCGCTAGCAGCTGCTTGTCGTCTGTCCTATGGCTTGTAGCTGCTTTGAAAACTACTTCTTGGAAATTTTACATGACCAGCAAAATAGGAAATTCTTTTAAATTATGCCTGAGATAAGAGTGACGTAACGAAAATTTGTTACGCAGTTAAACAAGTTGGAAATGTGGTGAAATGTGTTGACAGTTTTCTGAAGATCAATAGTAAGAAACTGAATGAATATTTTAAATGGATTCTTTATAATTATTCAAGAAAACTCATCAGCCCATTTTGCCATATATAATCAGGGATATAATTTAATTATTTTAATGAGGTTATGTTACCAACGGAAAACTGACTTACCGACTCACGATATTTAAAAGTTTAACCCAATAGATGTCGCGATGTTAAAAAGCCTAAAATAAAACTATGAAATATGACTTTTCAAAATAATTATTATCACAACATTATTATTAATTTATTATTATTAAATTTTTCAATGGAAACGTTTGAAATAAAAAATTGAGTAGATTATTGTTGGCTATATTTTATATGTATCACCCGTTGATAAAACAGGAAACAACTTTTTAAAAAGTATGCGCGCGTTTGAGGTTCCAGTAAATTTGAAAAAAAAAACACATTCATATTTCCGACGTCTCATTCTCACTCTATCTTTTCCCATTTTCTTCAGTTATCAAAAAAGTTTCTCTTTTTTCCCCTTTTTATTGTAATTCAAATAAATTTGTTAAAAAGTAATTTTTTACACAAAAATTAAATTACTTGGTTGAAACTCAAACAAATTTGAAAAGAAATAATTTGTTGTTGTTGAAGATCCATCTCTTTGGTTGATAAATTAAGAACTATTCCATTTTTAGAAAATTAATCATCTTGGTTAAAGAAAATAATTTTTTGGAATGAATCTTAAACTCTTTTGTTAAAAATTCATTGTTTTCATTGCGGATGTGTCATTTGATTTTGAAATTCATCTCTGATGGAAAATTAAAGTATTAAAAAAAAAGTTCTGTTTTGTTTTGCATTATATTAAAAAATAAAGTAAAAATTGCCAGTATTCAATTTTTGGTCCAAAATAGATTTTTTCTATTTGAAAATTCATATATTTTATTGAAATTGTCTATTTTTTTATAGAAAATTAATCTTTATGCTAAAAATTCATTTATTTTGTTTGAAAATTCAACTATTTAATTAATGATTCTATTATTTGGTTAAAAATGTCATTATTTTGTTGGAAATGCAACTATATTGTTATAAAGTAATCGTTTTGAAACAAAAATTTAAGTACTTGGTTTCCAGTTAAACCGCTTTGTTAAAAATTATTTTTTTCATATAACACTAACGTCTTTGGTTAAAAATGTAACTTTTTATTGTTATAAAATTAATCTTCTTGGGTAAAAAACATCTATTGGGTTAAATTTTAAAATATTTGGTTGGAAATTCATTTTTTTATTGAGGATTCATAGCGTTACTTTTAATTCGTCTCTTCAGTACCAAATTTAATTATTTCATTAAAAATTATTTTTTGTTGTTATGAACTATTTTTTATCAGCTAAAAAAGTTACTATTCCATTTTTGTTGAAAAATTGATCATTTATAGTTTAAAGCTCAACTATTTGGTTGAATTTTTAGAAATGTAATCTCCTTGGTGAAAAAAAAATCTATTGGTTTGAATGTTAAATATTTTGTTGAAAATTTGTTATTCTCTTGAAGATTTATAATTTTAGTTTCAAATTAATCTTTGTATGACAAAATTTAACTATTTGATTAAAAATTTTTTTTGTGCTTTTGAATTTTTCTTTCAACTCAAAAAGTTACTATTCCATTTTTGTTTAAAAATCAAGCTTTTCTATTTGAAAACTCAACTATTCGTTGGAAAATGCATGTATTAAAAAATATTTGTCTTTTTAGGTAGAAACATCATCCTTTTTGTTCGAAAATTCAAATATTTGATTAAAAATTAAACTATTTTTATGATTATTTCACTATTTGGTAGAAAATTAATTTTTGCTACAAAATCATATTTTCTGGTTAAAAATTCAACTGTTTTGTAGATATTACGTCTTCTTTTACTTCAAATTAAAACATTTTTGTTGGAAATTGATTTATTTTGTTTAAAAAAAATTTTTGGCAGAACATCAATTTTCTTGATAAAAAATTTATCTTTTTTGTTGAAAATTCAACTAATTGGTTAAAAAATCAACTAATTGTTTTAAAGTTGGATTATTAGGTTTAAAAATCGTATTTTTTAAAATAAGTTCAACCACTTTGTCGAAAATAAATCTTTTCGGATGAAGATTTATCTCTTTAATTGAAAATTTAACTATGTTGTTCATTTTTAGAAAATTAATCTTGTTGGTACCAAAATTATCTTTTGGATTTAATTTAAAAATATTTTCTTGAAAAATAATATTTTTGTTGATTCATCATTTTATTTTTAAATTTTTCTTTGGGTAAAAATTTAACTACATAGTACATGTACATATTTTCTTAGAAATTACTTTTTTTCGTTACGAATTTATTTTTTTAAATATTTCGCGGAAAATTAACCTTTATGTAGCAAAATAATATTTTCGAGTTAAAGACTCAACTGTTTTGTAGATAATTATTCTTCGTGGTTGGAAATTTAACTAATTGGTTAAAACTTCAACTTCTTGATAGAAAGTTGAACTACTTTCCTAAAAAATATTTTTTAAAGATTCACCTATCGTTGAAAATATTTATTTTTTGGTAAAAAGTTCTTTTTTTCCTAAAAACTAATTTTTTATCTGAAAATTTAACTGTTCTATTTGTTGTTGAAAAGTTATCCTTTATTGCAAAATATACTATTTGGTAGAACATTCAAATATTTTGTTGAAATTCGTATCTTTAGTTGTAAAATTCATCTGGTTTGTTGAAAATTAATCATTCTGGTTGAAGATTCAACTATTTGATTAACAACTCGTCTTTTTAAATTGAAAATTAATTTTTGACTGCATCTTTCAGAATTCCATTTTTTCTTAAAATAAATACCTTTTTTAATTGAAAATTTCAACTTTCTTCGAAAAAATCATCTTTTCGACTTGAAAATTTAGCTATTTATGTAAAAGTTATCCTACTTTCTTGACAGCATTGATGATAATAATTTTGATAAAAAGTAATCAAATTAATATAGTTATACCTCCTACCGATAAAAGAGGAATTCCCTTTTTAGTTTTAACAAAACTTAATTTCTTTTAAATTCTCACTAGAAACATATCTGTAACCTAAAACGATCGGAAACAATAATATCTTATTTAATTATTATTTATATTTTATCTAAACAATCGAAAAAAGTTCAAACTATTGGGCATACAAAATTGCAGTTACATATTTATTGCCGACTAATGATAACGAACGAAAGAATAAGCTGTCAGTGCCATCTGTACGTAGATATAACAATACTTTGCAAAATTATGAGAAAGCCTATATGGTAACAAGATTTCACTCTGTGAAGAAATTTTGAAAGTGATTTATCACCTTTGTCACACGCAAAGCAGATTATAAATATGTGAAAAATATTTACGTTTCTATTACATATGCACATTATGCGACTTAATTTTTTTTTATAGCTGATCTGAATAATTTATGAACTTAGATGTCCTAGATCAAATAAAGATAGCAATTATTTAATAGGGTATCATCACGTCCATCAAAGTACTAAACTATAAATGAATAGTTATCATTGTCCAATTTGCATTTTTATATTTTTTCTTCGGAGTAATAAAATTTTGCATTATGAATGGGCATGATCATTTTTTTAAATTCTTTTTTAATATCATTAAAAAAATTAAAGTGCACAACAAGGGAAAGGATTGTTTAAAGTTTGGAATGAAATATTTTTCTTGTTAGGACTAAAAAACATGATCGTAATTCTTATTATTTTCTTTCATAATTAATACTTATCATTGCAGTCAAGAGAAAATTGTGGGAAACAACTAAATTATTTTTATTTCTTCTTTAAATCATTATTTACGTAAGAAGCAATTAAAATAAGGTATTAGACAAAAAGATTATAAGAACTCTTGTCAGTCATAGACTGGAAATTAGAAAGTAAAATGAACAAGATTAACTTACAAGTTAAATTGATAAAAACAGAAAAAGGCGATGAAATGAATTTAAATTCGTAAACTGAAGGCAATGAAGAATAATATTTTTTTTTACTCAGCATATAAAAAGCTTAAATAATACATTAAATTTTATATTAAAAATTAAAATAATTAAAAATGAAATATCAATATTATTATCTGATTATAAAATAGTTCATTTGAACTAATTTCATCTTTTTAATAACGTTCTTTAACCCAGACTCCATAAATAACAAAATCTGAATGAGAGCTGAATGTTTTTTAATAAAAAGAAAATATTATTATGTTATTTTTATTATTGTTTTGCTAATATAAAAATCTAAAGAATTCTGGTCGTAAAATGCAAATAAGGTTTCTTTCACGAGTCAACTAAACGAGGAAGGCCAAAACACGCCAATAGAAAATGAATAGCAAACTCTCGAGAGAAGCAACAGGTAGACGCTCGCAAACACACACATATACGTACACATATACGCATGCATGCATAAATATACCAGGTATGCACAAAGGATGCTTGACTGATTCAAGGGGCTGGATGGGAGTGGTCTGAAGTTAACAAGAAAAAACCCTATTCGTTGAATCCTCCTGGTTCCGCCTTGGGGTAGTCTACCACCCTCATTGCCCTG
>JAWWLR010000158.1:35239239-35249958 GCA_035041075.1 Acraspis erinacei | reverse complement strand
ACAAAAATCTAATACCTTCTCTTATGAGAATGTAAAAATTTATTCGAAATTTTATTTTTATATTTTCTTTAAGTTCGTAAAAAATTGCGCATATTATTTTTTCATAATAATAGTTTTCATTCTTAAAGTCTTAATTGTTTTATAAGCTCGAAAAATCGTAGGATGTCACAAAAGTTCCCCCTTTTCTTTTCACGCTCGGAAAATTAGCATTTTAAATAAAAAAATGTTTTATCAATATTTATAATTGATCCATGAAACAAAAATAATTTAATATATTATAATTGCAATGTGAATTACAGCCATTTTTAATTTTGACTATTCTAATATTACAAATAAATCAACATTTAAGTATTAAAATTAATCTAAAATTAGTGATCTCATTAAAATAATCAAAATCCATTCAGATTTGACATTAATGAAATCTTTTATCTATTCACGTTTAATAGTGATTTTTTAAACACTTTTTTTGTGTTTGGTCAGATGAATAAAAGAGTTTTTGAAAGAAAGTTTATAAAATTGAGTGTCAAGCGATTATAATTCCGTCGAAAACCCCGTAGCCGTTTACTACCAAAATCGGAAGTCATCGAAGTAAACAATTACTCGCATTATTTATAAACTTCTCTTTTTCAGATACAGATGTGTCGATCAGAAAGAATTCATTCAAAAAATGTTTTTCAATTTTTTAAAAAAGTTTTCATAATAATAGCTTTCATTCCTAAAATCTTTATTGTTTTATGACATATAGAACGACGCTTACTAACAAAAAATTCTGCAACTTTACAAAATATGAATAATAACGAACAGTCAAAATAGGCTAAGGAAAAATGCTTCTCTTCAAGCCAGATAGTTTAAAAATAATTTTTTATCTTTCACAACTTACATTCCAAATGCAATTGTGTTTTAAACTGTTTCAAGTGCCACGAAAAATAAAAAATGTTGGACGTTGGCAATTTTATCTTCATTATCTTAAAATGCTAGCATTAAAAAAAAATTAATAGTTAAATAGTTGTGCCCATTTATTAGTGGGAAGCTCCTCAAGGTGTCTGTCTATTCCACAAATGAATTGGTTTAGAAACGCGAATCCGCAAGGAGTGAGTCACCACATAAGTTTGTTGCTAGTCAGATAAATAGATTTACACTATTGTGACGGATGCAACTTCGTACCTCGTTCCATACAAATTGTTATAAATTAATATGCATATACGTTGTAAAAAACCTTATAATTTACTAATAACAACATTAAATTAATTTATAAATATACATAGGGAGGGCAGGGTTGCCGCTGGACCGTCAATCCGAAAAATGCCCGGGATAATTCGAAATTATTTTACTTAATCATTTTCTTTTTGAGATTTTAATTTTAAAGCGTAGATTTTGCGTTGAAAGAATTTTAAAATGTCGTTTTTAGAGACTTACAGAATAAAAAATCAGGAGAGTTTGAAATCTACAATTTTGGATAAAAATATTTTTATTTTATGAACTGAAAATATAAATGATAAGGATTTTTTTATTGAACTCTCCATTTGGGATTAACCAGTGAATAATAATTGATTTTACAAGATGATTCGTAATCTGTCTATAAAACTGTTTTCAATTTCTAAATAAATCAAAATAATATATTTATAAATAAAAGACTTTTATTAAATTTAAAATATTGTTTTAATATAAAATTGGAACTTTTGTAATTCAGAAAAAGAACAATTGCTAAATATTAAGAAATATTTGACTGTTTATTTAAAATCAGTAATAATAAATCATATATTCGAAATGAAACGAAAAACTAAACTATCGACGTTACAAATTATCCTATTTAAAGAAATTTAATGTTCAAGTAAAAGTGTTTCATTTTTATGTATAACAGATATTGAAAAATTATAATATAATCCTAGAAAAATTTCGAGTAAGTTGAAGAGATATTCAAATAGCTCATAACCTAATTTAAGACAAAATATAGATTTTTGCAGATTTGGAACAACCAATTTGGAAGCTTTCTAAGAAATATTTACAATTTTCAGGATTTAAAAAAAACCTTAGGAAGAATATGAATCATTTTAAAAGATGCTCATAAGTTCTAAAAATATTTCAAAAATAATTTGAAATTTGAAAAATGTAAAAAAACACGTAGATGTTTCAACATGTGTAAATAAAAATTTTCAAAGCTTTTTAACGATTTTTAAACTATTTAAAATTAAAATAATTAAACTTAATTAATTTAAAGTGTTCACTTTCAATTTATAAAAAAATTTAATTGTTCAATATTTAATATTTCTGGATTAGAATTGCTTAAATTATTTGAACCTCAGTTTTCATTACTTTAAATATAACATTTTTTACCGTTAGAGCTTAGAGTTCGAATTTTTTTTTCATTGACCGTGAAAAATGTTTGTGAACCGGGAAAAACCGGAAAATGACCGGGAATTTTTTCTGTGAGTAAAACGGTCCCCCGGGAAGCGTTCGCCAATTATGTAAGGCTTTTTTAAGGAGGGGTGCGTAAAAGCATACGAATTCGTCCTTGAGGAGGGGGGGGGGGAGTCCTAGCATTTTTTCGTGAAAAAAATGTATATCCTCTACATTTTTCTCAAGTATGTGAAAATTTCTTCAAATTCTTTGAATTATTTGAATATCATACATAATTTTGTGAATTCTCTTTAAAAAGATCAAGTTCCCTGGAAATCCCGTTAAATTCTTTAAGATTCCTTGAAATCTTTTAAAATCACTTAAAATCCCTTGAAATATTAAAAATCCATGGTTATCCTGAAAATCTCTCAAAATTGATTAAAATCCTTGAAATTCTGTTAAATATTTCGAAATATTAGGAGATACTTTAAAATGTTTGAAATCCATTTAAAATTAATTGAAATCTTTCAAATCCGTGGGAATGTTTCTGAATCTATTAAAATCTCTTGAAATCCTTTAAAGCTATTAAAATGACTTAAAATCGCATGAAATCTTTTAAATTTCGTCAATTTTTTTAAAATCTTATGAAATGCCTCGAAATTTTTGAAATCCCATTAATATCCTTTGAATTCCCTTCTAATCTGCGGGAATCACCCTTAGTCCCTTAAAACCCCTTACGATTTCTAACAATTCTTTGAAATATCGTGAAATCTTTTGAAATCTTATAAAATGCCTTAAATTCTTTAAAATCCCATTAAAATCTCCAGACATGCTTCAAAATTCGGTAAAATTATTCACTATCTCTTGAAATCCTTTGGAAATCCTTTAAAATCCCATGATTACTTTTGAAATACCCTAAAATATCTTAAAATAATTTGAAATTCATTAAAATCATTAGTAATTCGTTGCAAAAATCCATTGGTAACTTTTTAGATATCGGAAAATCTCTTGAAAGCTATTATGATTTCTTAAAATCCTTCGAAATCTCATTGAAATCCCCTGAGATTCTTCCAAATTAGGTAACTTTTGAAATCCTTTCCAAATATTTTAAAACTTCGTGTAATCTTATGAATTGCCTTAAAATTTTTGAACTCCCATTAAAATCTCCCGATATGCTACAAATTTCGGCAAAATAAAATAATTTAAACAAAATTCTTTAAAAAATATGGTAAAAAAATCCTATGTAATCATTTGAAATCGTTCATATTTCCATATAACCCGTAAAAATCCCTATAAAATTCCGTGAAAATCCATTGGTAACTTTTCAGGCAGCGTGAAATCTCTTAAAAGGTATTACGATTTCTTGAAATCCTTTGAATTCCCGTTGAAATCCCGTCAGATTATTCCAAATTCGGTATCTTTCGAAAACCTTTCAAAATATTTTGAAATTTCGTGAAATCTTATGAAATGTTTTCAAATCTTTTAAATCCGATTAAAATCCCCCAAGATGCTTAAAAATTCGGTAAAATAAAATAATAAAAAATTCGGTAAAATAAAATCCTTTATAATCATTTGAAATCGTTCGTAATTCCCTATAACCCGTAAAAATCCCTATAAAATTCCGTGAAAATCCATTGTTAACTTTTCAGGAACCGTGAAATCTCTTAAAAGCTCTTCAAAATTTTCGAAATTCCATTCGAATTCCTGAAAATCCTTCCAAATTCGCTATCTTTTGAAATCTTTTCAAAATCTTATAGAATTTTATGAAATTTATGAAATGCCTTAAAATGTTTGAAATCCCGTGAAATCTATTAAAATTTGATGATATACTTCAGAATTTTCGGAATACAATTAAAATCCCCTGAAATCGTTTCAAATTCGGTATCTCTTGAAATCCTTTGAAATTCATTAAAATCCTTTTTAATCAGTGGAAATAGTTCTAATTTCCTGCAAACCGTCTAAATCCCTACACGATTTTTTAAAAATCCTTCTGTATCTCTTGAGACACCATACAACCTTTTAAACGCCGTTAAAAATTCTTAAAATCCCTTAAAATTTCGTGAAATATTTTGAAATCTTATTAAATGCCCTAAAAAAATTTTAATTCTATTAAAGCCCCATGAGATCCTTTTAAATTCGGTATCCCTTAAAATTCTTTGAAATCCATTACAATTCTTTTTAATTCACGGAAATCGTTCTTCATTCCTTAAAACCCTTTGAAATACCTATAAATTTCCGTAAAAATCCATTGGTAACTTTTCAGACATCTTAAAATCCCTTAAAAGCTTATATGATTTCTTAAATTCCTTTGAAATCCCGTGAAATCTTTTGAAATCTTATGGAAAGCTTCAAAATTTTCGAAACAGAAAAAAATTATTAAACTTTCCACCAAGTAATAGTTCATCTTTATAAAGAGAAAGATTTAGATTTTAAATAAAAAGCAGTTGATATTACAATCAAACACATGAAATTCTGACGGATAGTTGAATTTTCAACCAAGATGATTAACTTTCTACCAAAAATCACGAATTTACAACCAAAAAGTTGAATTGCAACTAAAAAACGTTAACTTATAACCAATAAAATGAATTTACAACCAAATAAATTTTTAACTAAGCGGCTGAAGTTTCAACTAAAATGATGAATTATGAACCAAAATAATGAATTTTTTAATAAATCAGTTTAATTTTCAACCAAGTAGTAAAATTTTGAAACAAAGCATATAAGAATTTTTAACCAAATAGTTGAATTTGCAAGCAAAAAAGATAATTTTTTAATCAGAAAAGGAATGGCTCTATTTTCAATCAAAAAAGAAATAACTCAATTTTCATTTACAAGAATTAATTTTCGCACAAATATATGAATTTTCAACTAAATAGATAAATTTTCAACAAAAGAGATGAATTTTCAACGGAGATTATTTATTTTCTAGTAATAAAGATTAGTTTGATACAAAATGCATGAAAATTCAATTAAATAGTTGAATTTTTAAATTAAATCATGAATCTTAGACTATAAAAGTGTATTTTTAACAACATAATTTAACTTATATCCAAGTACTGGAATTTTGAACCGAAAAGATAAATTCTCAAAAATTTAATATTTGACATTTTAAACAAACAAGATTTTAATTGTAAATAAAAGAGAACAGATGATATTTTACCAAAAAAGTATTTTTATGTTAAATAAACTTGAATATATGAATTTTTAATAAAAAATAACGGTTTTGAACCAAAAATGGAATAGATAAATTTTCCATTAACAAAATAAATTTTCAACAAAATAGATAAATTTTTAACCAAATAGATGAGTTTTCTACTAATTCTGTCATTTAGAATGGCATAGTCAGTCACTTTTGCGAATTAAATCAGTCCCATTGATCTAAACCGTAACCTTTAATGTTCTAATCAGTCATTTATGGTTAATTGTAACCATTCATTAAAATAAGAATAAAAATGAATCATTTCAGACTATTTTTATCAGCCAACAATATTGACTGATTCATCTGTTAAAACAGTTTTTTCAGTAAATATGACTGCTTTTTCAGTCAAAGCATGCTTGGTTAATTGAATCAGTCAAATGTTGACTGATTTAAATTCAGAGTGCAATTGATTAAATATTCGACTGACAGGCTCTTTTTTCCTGATGCCGGGGAAATCTATTAACTTGATTCACTTTACCACTTCTCTTTCCAGTTTGCCACTCCAACTAGTAAAACGACTTCATCAATAAACGACTCGTGGCTTCGAATATAAAAATAGTTCATTCAATAATAGACTACTCACCAAGAATGCAAACAGATTTTTAGCTCGCGCGAGTGGAGTATCATGGATACAGCTGAGTAAATAAATAATCGTCATTATATACAGCTTTAATGCTCGAACGTGTAATTTTCGCCTTTTAGTTAACATTTATGAATGTGTAATCACTGAGGTTTATTGCTGCCGAATTATTATTATTTATAAGATTTAGAAGAAAACGCCATGATATTTAATGTATTAACAATATAATAAGAAAGCGTCCAATAAATACGTCTATATGATTTTTGAAATTTTAGGCCCCCTCCTCCTTAAAGATTCTCAAGATTTGTATGACCCCTCCTCTTCCTTATTAGGTACAATTTTAGGTTTTTTACTCAGTATAATGATTTTGTGAAACTCTTCACCTGGGGTGATTTCTAGAGACATTGGTCAGCTACCTGTGTCAGAGTAATAATATTAATAATTATTATAATAGATCCAGAACATATCAATTTTTTCATCGTAAATGAGATTTCAAGGGATTACCAAAGATTTGAAAGATTTCCAGTGATTTGAAAGAACTTTAATAGATTTCAATGGATTTTAAGGTATTTGAAACGATTCAAAAAGATTACGAAGGTTTCTCAGATTTCAAATGATTTAAAAAGTGTTCAAGAATCTGATAAAATTACCTAGTAAAATTTCTGAGTGAATCTCAATTTTTTCAATGGATTTGAAAGTAAAAGGGAAGTTTAAGAAGATTTAAAAAAATTGAATGGATTTAAAGACATGTTATAAGATTTCAGATTATTTGAAAAGATTGCAATGGATTTTGAAAGATTTTAGTGGGTTTGAAGAGATATGGGGTTTGAGGATTTCACGGGATTTCAAAAGGGTTTAAGAAATTTAAAGAGATTTAACGGAGTTTCGAACTCTATGAATTTGAATGAGATACAATTTTAACTATTTTTCATCATTGTCTGAAAATAATAAAAGTAGATTGTCTAAATAACTTTCGTGGCAAGGAGAATTTTTTCTCATAAAATAGAATTTTCGTATTTTTCTTGCTTACAACAGATACGAAAAATACTAAGAAAATTGTTTGCACAGTTAAAATACGTAGCTTTACAAAAAATTCTTTACACATTTATGATATCTTGTACCATTTCCAAGAAAAATAAAAAAAATAAAAATTTTTTTCGGGAAACTGCAGTTGCATCGGAGCAGGCCTTTCTGTGCGCAGTTTCAAAAATGAGGACACACTTGTCGTTTGGCATTTAAATTTATGCTTCCATTTTTACCCATTATTGTAAATCTGAATTTTCATAGAAGTTACACTATCACAGAATAATAGAAAAAAATTAACAAATACATTTTTGAATTTCAGTTGTTCATTTATATCTAAAATTAAAAAAAGAATAAGTTGAAGGACTAAAAACATATGGGAAACTTCTGTGAAAAGGAACAAAGCCGACCTTTTTTATTGAAAAAATATTTATTACAAATTTTGTTTTATATAAAAAAAAGACATTCTATAAGTTTTATGCGGGCTAAGCCATTTTTATGAGCAAGAGAAGATTTCGAAATATTTGACGAAATTTGAATAATTTTCACAGGGTTTAAGGGTTTTAAGGTGTTTCATTCATATTCATGCTATCTATAAATTTCAAATAGCTACACACATACTCTCTTATTTGATATGAACTTACATAGTTGCTAACTCATTGAGTTTACCAATGGAGAAGTCAAACAGATCAAACTATTTGCCGTGCTTAAAACGAAAATCATTGATTCTCATTCAACATCTCTTGAACTGGTGAATTACGTAAATTTTCTAGTGGTAATATAAAAATTTTATTTGCAATCTGACTCAAATTGAGGCACTCAAAATTACAGTCTACTAAAAAAATATGAAACATCGAACTTACTTTGAAGTTCAATGAGACTCGGAGACTGTGCCGGCTTTCACGTTGGCGGTGGTGGGGCACAAACCCGAGAGAGTGCCACTCCTGATGAAACTACCGCATACTCCCCGCAGCTCCTTTTACACCTATCTGCGGCGCGGCGACAATTCTCGGAAGCGATATATTCGAGAGCGTTATATCCGAGTTTGACTGTATTTTGTAAAGAAATTTCAAAAAAGAGATTGACCTTCTCTCTTCCAGCGACATTATATTAAATTTATTATAAAGTACTTGGTAATTGCTTCCCCTTCCTGGATAAATTCTATCAACTTTATATACACAAGACCGTGTACGTTTCCACAAATACTTTTACGTTTTCACAGACCGATTTAGTCTCAAGGCCACTGCGAGAGAACCCTCGAAACTGCTCTTGTATAGGCGCTCATGTGTACCAAGTATCTTAGGAATTTTTTTGGTACTCTTTCGAGTATTTCAGCGTGAGTCACAAATTTGTTGACTCCAGATAATTGAAGCATACTCTCTAGCTTTGCCCTGACTGAGCTGTTGTATAGTAGCGTCAGTACTTCCAGATTGCTTTTTAAATCTGAATTGTGAATTAAAATTAATTCTTAAGTCACAAATGCTTTTTACTCTCTTTATTTGGACTTGATTTATTTCATAGTTATAAATAATCGGATTTGTAAATATTACGTAAGTTACTACTGTAAATGTTGCCAGGTGTAGTGGTAATTTTTTTGATAAACACCATTCATAGAATATATCAAGATCAAACTGAAGTTGCACACATTGTTCCACCCGGGTGATTCGCTTTAACATCTTGATGTTATCGGCATATAAAATCATTTTTGTTGAAATTGGATCCCAAATTAGACCCTTGAGGGGCTTCCGGTTTTGGCGTATAAGCTTCGGATGATTAGCCGGCAAATTGAAAAAAGTATTTACTTTTATTTAAAAAATGCTCAGGAATTGTAAGTAAGTTTTACGGCAGGTTCAGATTACGTAGTTTTCTTACTAAAATTCTGTGACTAACCTTATCAAACGCTTTTGGAAAGTCAAAATATATTATGTCAACTTTTTCGATCTCAGTGGGGAAAATCCGTGCTGCTCATTGATCAGGGTAGTTTTTAGATATAAGTACATCGGCAATACATATTTTATTTTTTATTTTTCTCTAAAAATGTTATATTTAATATTTCCATTGAGAGCATTTTTATAACTATCCATATATTTTTTTTAATTAAACGCGAAACGACTTGCCTCGACATCAGTGGAAATTCTTCGAAAATAACGCAGGACTACAAAATATTTTCGGGAGTCTACATAGAGTTGACGAATCCATCCTCCGAATGACAAATTTAAACAATGAAAAATATTAATATAATATCACAAAAATTTATCTCGTGCAAAATCGATAAAATACAATTTTTTTATTGTTTATTTAAAACTGGGACTTGATATAACCGTACAACATTCATTGTTTAAATCGACCGATTATTCAGAGAAATTCCTTGTTTTTAGAAGTTTTTCGTAAATTTTCTGCTTATGTACTCTCGCCTCTTTTTCGTTTTCTACCTCGAATTGCCCGAGGTATATTTTCAATTTTAAAATAACAATAGAAAATTTGTGACTAGATTGATTATTATCAAATACAAAAGATATTAAAGTTTATTAAGCTTAAATTTGCACTGTCGAGAGCATAATTAAGAACTAACTAATCTGTTCTAATTTTAAAATATTTTTAGACAAAAGGCAACAAAGGTGTGCATTCGTGTATTTATAATAGGAATATTCAAGATCGCTGACCAGCTACACCAAAAACAATGTAAACAGTATGTACATTTGAGTATCCTACAATTAAAATAAAAACTACAAGCGAAAAAAATTGAAAATTAAAAAAATGGAATAATATTGAGCAAAATTATTTTTTTAAATTTGTATTCAGTAAAATATTTAGGTTTTATCAAATTTATAAGCCATACATTGGCGAGACTTTCCAAAAAACTGTATTATATCCACCTTTACATTTTTGTCGTGAGAAGTACTTCCCTGCTCAAAATTCTCTCGATAAAAGAAGGGCTGGAAGATATTAAAGTCTGATTTGTTGCGAAAATCAGTAAAAAAATTAATCAAATTTAGTAAAAAAATATTTTAAAAATCGACTTACTCTATCATTTAACGGTTACGCTAAACCACAACCTCTAAAAATTTCATTAAAAAATTCCAAAAATTGATTTGAAAACTAAAATAGCTACCACTTTTTTTTGAGAGAAAAAGATGCGGAAT
Organism: Acraspis erinacei; assembly: GCA_035041075.1. NCBI lineage: Eukaryota > Metazoa > Arthropoda > Insecta > Hymenoptera > Cynipidae > Acraspis > Acraspis erinacei. The sequence continues at coordinate 35,239,673 of JAWWLR010000158.1, read as the reverse complement.
CAAATTTCTCATCGAGAGATGACATTCAAAAATTAAAATTTGGAAATGTTTTCGGAAGCCTCTAGGGGACTACGATTTTGCACAAGAAAATTGAATGTGCCCTTATAGGATCCGGTGCCTCAATGACAATGAAACTCGGAGACTGCCGGGTTTAGAGCAATCAGCGGTGGGAAAAAACTCGAGAGAGTGCCGAAAACGCGTGTGTATGTTCGCGCCTGAACGTATAGCCCACAAATATTGACCGATTTGGACAAAAAACTATGAAAAAAAATTATAATATTTCTAAGAGAGTTGTCGAGCCTGACTTTTAATTATAAGGCTTTCAATTGTTTTTATAAATAAACAAATATGACGAAAAAAGTGGCCATTTTTTCTATTTGACGTTCCCGGTGCTCGTCAATAACATGAAAAATGTGGAAATCATCTAAGTTTCA
>JAWWLR010000158.1:35226335-35239229 GCA_035041075.1 Acraspis erinacei | reverse complement strand
AGATATTCCAATAATAAACAAAAAAATTGTTCAAACAATGTTTTTTACGATTTTTCATAATTTTACGTTTTTAAAGTTATATTTCAAGAAATTTGGATAAAAACAATATAATTATGAACAAAATGTTGTCTTGAGATTATTATTGGTAATGATATAAACAAATTTAATAAATAAATGCATTGATCAGGCATTTTCCGGCAAAAGAATTCGTTTTTTTCGATGCCGTTCCTTTCACTTGGGAACTTCATGACAATTTCAGCAACGTTCATAAATAGTTTATAAATTTTATGATGTTTTTAAACAATTTTAATAAACAAATGCATACATAAGGCAATTGTCGAAAGAAAAATTCGTTTTCTTCGTTGAAAAATTTTTAAATCAGGAACTACATGATAATTTCATAAAAAATTCATAATTCATAGATCAATTTTATGACATTTTTTAAACAATTTTAATTAAAAAATGCAAGATTGGGGCATCTCTCGACGGAAAAATCCGTTTTTTCTATGTCAGTCTTTTTAATGGGGAAATTCATGATAACTTCAGCAAAATTCATAATTAGTTGTTAATTTTTTTAACAAATTTAATAAACAAATACATTATTTTGAAGCTTCAGTCTTATTAAAAGAATGGAAATAATGAGAATCTTAAACTGAAATGACTGAAATTGAAAAAAAACTTTTTCGTTGACAAATGCACATTTAATGCATATGCTTATTAAATTTGTTTAGAAAATCATAAGAATTTTTTCAACGAAGTATGAGTGTTAATGAAATTATCATTAAGTTCCCAATTAAAAATACTGATATAAAAAAATCTCGCTCAGCAGATGCCCGAATAATGCATTTGTTTAATAAATTCATTAAAAAAAAAATACTAAATTTTATTAACTGATCATGAATGTTGCTGAATTCAGTTTACAAAAATCATAATATTAATCAACAAATTATGTATTTTCTAAAATGATGAAGTTTCTAATTTAAAAAGGACATCGAAAAAAACGAATTTATCTGTCGAAAAATGTCTGCTCACTGCATTTGTTTATTAACATTGTTTATAATATTAATAATTAATTAATTAATCATTAATAATCTCAAGAATAAATTTATTCATTATTATACTATTTTTATTCAAATTTCTTAAAATATAACTTAAAGAAACGTAAAATTATGGAAAATCGTAAAGAACATTCTTTCAACAAATAATTTGCTTATGAAATTTGTTTTGTTTATTATATAATATTGGAATATCTTTAATTAATGTTACTCTATGAAACTAAGGCGTTTCAACAATTTTCATGTTATTAACGAGCACCGGGAACGCCAAATAGAAAAAATGGAAATTTTTGTCGACATATTTTGTTTATTTAAAAAAAAATTGAAAGCCCATTTTAAAAAAATCAGGCTTGACAAGTCTCTTAGAAATCTTATCAGCTTTTTTGAAATTTTTTTGGGTCCAAATTGGTCAGTATTTGTGGGCTGTACGTTATTTTGAACCAAAAGTCATTAAATTTTGAAGAGACCTATGTGGCCTGATTTCTTATATTTTTTATTTAAACTTTTATGTTAATGCAAAAAGTGAAAGAAAAGTAGAATTTTTCGTTTTTTTGTTTATCTTCGTGAATTTTTTTTCTATGATCGGCATTGTCAGAATTTATGCACGGGAGTATTTAAAAGCAAAAAAGAACTATGAAATTGTTAAATTAATTGTTATAAACAAATTAACTTGACAAAAAATCTACACTATACATTATGCATTACTTCCTTTCATCGAATAAATTATAGTGGATCGTAAAACTTTGTCCTCGATATTTTTTATTAATTTTATAAACAAATTATATAAGAAAATTCCTAGTGTGGACATTTAAAGACCGAAAGAAATCATTTTTTCTCCTAATTTTCCTAAAATTATGTGTTCAGTGTTGCTTAATAATAGAAAATTATCATCCCATATTTTTATAGATTTTATAAACAAATGCCCAGTGTGGACATTTAAGGGCCAAAAGACATGGCTTTTTCTCTTTAATTTCCTTAAATTATGTCGCCAGTGATGTTTAGTGATGAAAAATTATCATTTGAGCTTTTTTATTAATTTCATAAACAAATGGCCACTGTGGACTTTTCAACGCAGAAAGAAACTTTTTTTTCTAATTTTCCTTAAATGATGTCGCCGGTAATGTTTAATGGGTGGAAATTATCATTCCATATTTTTGATTAACTTTATAAACAAATTATATAAACAAATAACCAGTGTGGAGATTTCAAGGCAGAAAATAGAGTCTTAAGAAATTGACAAAGGATTATGATACACAGCAAGTGTATGATTATTGCTGTTGTACAAATTTTCATCTTCAACAATTCCTAAGAATACTAAATTACGAAAATTGAAAGAAACAACAATTAGCAAACAATCAGATCACTGGCAAAATACTTTGAAGCTAGTCGCGAAAAAATGAATGTTTTTTGTCTCTAAACATCCACACTAGGTATGTATTTATATAATTGGTTTCCAAAATTAATATAAAAGATTGGATGATAATTTCCCATCATTAAATCTCACTGGCGATATCATTTGAGGACAATTAAGGGGGGGGGATTTCTTTCTGCTTTTAAATTTGTCACTGGCCATTTATTTAAATTATTTGTTTATGAAATTAATAAAAAATATCGGATGATAATTTTCCATCTCTAAATATCACGAGTGACATAATTTGAGGAAATTTAAAGAAAAAAGCGATTTATTTCGGCCTTTAAATTTCCACGCTGGGCAATTTGCTTATATAATTTGTGAATAAAATCTATAAAAATTATCGGATGAAGATTTTCAATGATTAAACATCACTGGGGACATAATTTGAGGAAAATTAGGAGAAAAAGATTTTTTTTGCCTTTCAATGTCTACACTGAATATTTGTTTATACAAATTATTTATAAAATTAATAAAAAAATATCGGATGACAAATTTTGATGATCGAGTATTATTTTTCTAATGAAAGCAAGTAATTTTAACTCAAAAATTTACATTGCAAACGAAGAATCCATTGTGTAGACTATTTGTTAAGTTAATTTGTTTAAAACAATTAACTTCATAATGGCCACACAAGTCTATTCAAAATATAATGCTGAATTTTTCTAAGAAAAAAATAAAAAATCAGTTAAGAATTCCTAACTAAAAGTTATTTTGAACCTCGTTTTTTGATATCATCCCACTAAGCGGCGCACAGTGAGAGGAAATGCACTTTTTTCAAAAATGTTCAGAGCCTTCAATTTGGGTCTGATTTTGAATTTAAAAAATTAAAGTTCATTAAATTCTAAAGAGCTTGACGCTTCGAACTATTGTCTGCTCTATTTGTTTATTAATAATTGTTCTACTCAAAGTATGTAAAAACTGAAATTTTGTACATAATAATTTTTCACGCTTTAATAGCTGTTGAGGAAAACCTTATATTATCTTAAATGAATGTTACGGCACTTATATAATACAAATAATTAGTTTATAATACCATTTATTTTTTATAAAAAAGGAAGTTTACTCGATAGACTTTTTACTGCACTCACAAGTTGGGATGGAACAATTAGCATTTTATTACCCAATAGATCATGACCTATTTCATTTTAAAGAATTTCAATGTCACTATCATTGTCCTCTTCCTCACATAATCTATAAAAAAATTTCGCAAATGTTTTCTGCACGCAATAAATAATTTTCTAAATCACTGTATAATAATATTTTTACTACTTTAGAAACATTGTTAAGCATATCTAAGTCTTTAGTTCATTAGAAAACCAAATAGGATATTGATTGTTAGAAGATTTACATTTGAGAATTTGTATTATGCACGCAGTTCTTTTTTTAAATTACATACGATGGCGCAGTATTTTGATGAGTTTTGAAGGTAATCAGGGGATTTTAATGAGGTTTCAAACATTCAAAAGGATTTAAAGACATTTAAAAAGATTTCAGCTGAGTTTCAAACATTTTAAGATATTGCAAGGAATTTTAAGGGATTTCAACGGATTTAAAGAGATACAACTGCTAGGGGTTACTAACTGAAAAATATGGAGATCTTAAAACTATGAATGCGGTAGTCTCAATCGAATTCGCATAAAGAGTGAAACAAGATTCTTGATTTGTTTATTAATATTTTTAAATACAGCCATGGTTTTTTCTGGGCTTTCCTTTGCGAATTCAAATCCTATTAGCCTAATAGTTTTTGGTGAAGAACACTTTTTATTTTCCCAATATATTGTTGATTGTTCACAAGTATCCTGTAAGCGAAGAGTAACTAAGGAAAGCAAAAAAAAGGCTCGCATCATAGTTCTTTCCGTCAGCGAACTTTTGCTCATACGTGGAGAGACCAGAAGTTCCGTCGAAGCCCCATTTACAAAACAAATCCAAACTAACTGGATTTTCAGATTTAAAATCTTCTGGAATTATACCTGGAATCTGAAATAATCTTTCTAAAGTATGATCCAACAGAGCCTGTAGAGTTACGTAGGAGCTTTTTTCATCTACCGTAATTTCAGTCTTCTTTGGGTAGCAGTTTTCTTTGGCAACTAAAATCTCGTTGTACATATGTAGTGTAAATTTTATCCATATAGTGAGTTCTAGCAGTTCTACATATTCTACTCTACGATTTTCATCTACAGTAATGGATTTTAAGCTAATAAGAAAGTTTCTCACGGATTTGAAGGATTTCAGTGAATTTTGAAGGGATTATAAAGATCCCTTGAAATCTTTAAAATCCCTTCAAAATTCACTGAAATCCTTCAAATCCGTGATAAACTTTCTGATTAGCTTAAAATCCATTACCATAGATTAAAATCGTAGATTCGTAAGATTTCGAAATATTTACGGAATATGAAAAATTTTCATAGGTTTTAAAAAATGTCAAAGGCTTTTTAAAAGATTCTAAGATATTTCGGTAATTTCACGGTTTTCTCCCAATCACTTTAAAAGAGTTCAAAATATGTAAATGGTTTCAAACTATTTAAAAAAATGAAAGATATTTCTAAATACATTTAAAAAGATTAAAACATATTTGTGAATTGAAGTTGGTAATTTTGGAAAAGAATCATAATTTTGAATTTAAGTGGGGATTGTCTGGCTTTTCTTCTTCTAAATTAGAATTAAAATTATTTTCCAAAATTCACATTATTACTATTATTATTAAATGTTGTCACAGGCTATAAGATGGTTATTATTTAACATGTCGAAGGTGTTTTTGGTTAGTTGGATTTGATATTTTTTAGAATAGTTTTTACGGGGCTGTCCCGGTATATATAATCAGTCACGGACGCATTTATAATGCAATCAAGTGATCTGATGAGAGCAGTGTGCCCCCGACATATTGGACAAAAACAGGTTTTTACCCCATCATTGACGAACTGGGTTGCAGTCAAGTGCGCGATCAATTTCTCTATTAATCACCCCAAATGAAGATCATCACAAAGTCGTCCTGTGAGGTTCCCCACTTGGGTCCATTAGTATCCAAGGTCTTTTGTTTCAGGCGTCATTCACTCTACTCACACTCTTTTTATTAACTATTTACCGCCATACTCTTCTGTCCTGGCATACTTCCCTAGCTTCTTTCACGTCCATGCATTTTTTCATGCAGGCTCTCGTATTTCTAAGGCTTCTTATGTCCCTTCTAACTAGGGCCTCATTTACACATTCTAACCATTCTGTCCGTGGTCTGCCTCTGGGCACGCTACCATTTACTTTACCTTGATACACTTGTTTCGTTAGTCGTTCATCCCACGTGTTAACTAGGGTCTCTTCCGCAACACATTCTTTAAGAATTATCTCGTTGCTCACTTTGTCCATCAGAGTTTTCCCGCATTTTATGCGCAAGAATCTCTTGGCAATCGCGTTAATTTTACTCTTATCTTTTTCTTGATAGGTCCAATTCTCGCTGCCGTATAGTATAGTCGGTACAAATATAGAATTATGTATTGCCCTTTTAGACTTATTTAATATATTTTTACGTCTGATAAGGAAGCCAGCTCTACCAATAACCTTCTTACCCTCGTTTATGCGTCTATCTAATACCATCGTTTTTGTTTTATTTACGTTCATTTAGAGGCCCATGCTCTCCATGCTTGCATTCAGTTCATCTAACAATAATATCCCGGAACATAGTCCATGCGCTCTCTATATCTTTATTTCGTATAAGCGCCTCCCAAGTTGCCTTATCTATGCTTTCGATTATCTTATTTTGGAAATCATTTCGCATATCCGGTTTCTGTAGGTTCTCAATTTTGATTCGCGTTTGGTTTGATTCGCGTTTGTTTTGTTTTCCTGATGCTTTTTTGCTCCATCCCCGACCTAAGTTAATTTTAGAGATCAGAATGTAATGATCAGTATTGCATTCAGAACCCCTCATGACCCTTGTATCTTTGACTAGCTCTCTTAGTCTTTCCTCTGCAACAATAAAGTCAATTATACTGTGGTTATTTCCTTTAGACCAGGTGTACATGTGGATCATTTTATGCCTAAACCAAGTATTTGTAATAAAAAGACCCTTTTCTAAGCAATAAGATACCTAAATTAAAATTACTGTATATTTTTTGAAAACCATATCTTTCTTGATCGATAAAGAAATCTTTAAAAGAAGAAAGAACAAGAGACAATAACTCTTCTGGGATCGCTCCCGATGGATATCGTATAAAAGGCGTGAGAAAAAATAGCTAGTAAGGAATATGCCAAGGTGAAAGAGAGGTTGCTATGAGGGCTCATGGTAAAGAAAAATGTGCAAGTTTATCTTTGGATAATAGACTCAGGAGTGACCAGCCACATGTCAAACAATAAGGATTTTTTCAAGGAAATTTACGTTAACAGGGAAAGATTTTTAGGGCTTGTATATGAAGAAGAATGCGTCGACATGCATAGAGTTGGTTCAAGAAGTTTAAATTGCCTTTTAAAACGAAATGACCTTAAAAGCTTATAATGCTCTGTATGTGTCTAAGCTAGGATTAAACTTATTATAGGTGAAAAATTTAATACAGAATCGGTATCGAGTAGAATTTTAAGGGGCTGATTGCTCCATCATAAACGTCAAGACTGGACAAATAAAGGATGTGGCAGTTTCATCTTCTGAACTTTACGAACTGAGGGTAGTGAATAAGTAAAGGGCCAATATAGTAATAAAGTACTCGATAAATCACTCGAGCAATTGAGGAGTTGGCAGAATTGCAGTCCTTATAATTCACCTGATTACAGTCACGGATTGTGGGATAAAAGAAGTGTGTAAATGCTGCATTAAAGGGAAAAGACCAGGAAACCTTCTCAAAAGGAATCGACTACTAAGTCTAAGGAAGAACTCGACCTGATCCATAAAGATATTTTCAGTCCAATACAAACACAGACACTAGGAAATAAACTGTTCTGCTCATCATTGACGACTATACCAGGTACGCAAAAGTGCAACTTATGCAATACAAGAGTGAGACAAGTGGACTCATTACATCAGGAATTCATAGAAGCCAAGAATAATAAAAAATACCTAAAAGGAGATGGAAGCTAAAAGTCACTTACCCGCAGCATATTCACCACAACAGAATGGAGTCTCAGAGAGGAAAATCTTTGTCGGTTACTCAGGTAAGTCAAAAGCTTTTCGACTTCTTGATACAGAAGTAGATCAAGAAAAGATCAGTCGACGTGTTATTTTTCTGGATAACATTAGTGAGAGGTTCGAAATTGCGTATCCTATGAACACGCAGTTCCAATCTATCCCAAGGAATAGATAGGAAGCTTTATCTGGTCTAGATCAGATAAGTGGAAACGAGCAATCAACGAAGAAATGTCATTTTTGTCAAGCAAAGAAACTTAAGAAATCGTTCTAGCACCAAAGGACAGGGACCCAGTGACCTGTAAGTGAATATTTAAACTGAAGATGACAGCGGATGGAAAGAGCAACAGATATAAAGCAAGGCTCGTCCCTCGAGGATTCTCTCAGAAGTACGGGACAGACTATGACAAGGATTCTGTCCCAGTCGTTCAGCAGACAATCTTCCAAACTCTACTGACAATTTCGAGGCATAAAGCGATTACCATAATATATTTAAAAAGTATTTATGGGGTAAACTAGGTCGCAAAAGCATGAAATGATGGATTAGATCATATTCTATTGAAATATGGGTTCCAAAAGAGAAGAAGGAATTAAAGCATCTCACAAACGCAGTACACCGAGAAAGTGTTGTGAAACGTGGAATTACAGGATGCGAAATCTTCGAATATTCCACTGTATCCAGGCTACATCATGATGAGAAACGACCAGCAGCCAATGTAGACCAGCGGAACATACGAGATGTTAACTGGGGCATTATTCTATATTCCAGTAAACACCATACCCAAAATTGGATCTAGCGTAACCATCCGAATCAACGAAATAACCAAGTTGCAGAAGTAGAATCGGAAGACGCAAAGAGAGTCGCTCGCAACCTTAAGGGAACAAATAACAAGTGGCTAACACTTGACCTCACATAAGATGACACAAATAAAGTTGTAATTGGATTTGCAGATGCTAACTGGGCGAAAAATAAATGAGATAGGAAATCAAACTCTGTTTATATTTTAAAACTTTTTAGGGGATCCATCAACTAGGCTTGTCGAAAGCCAGCTTGCGTTTCATTATCATCTACCGAAGCAGAGTACACTGTCCCAGCAAAATCATGCCAGGCAGGAGTGTGGATTCGCCGTTTTGTTAAAAGACATGCAGTGTAAACAAGACCAAAATACAGTTCTCTTCGAGGCCAACCAGAGTTGTTTAAAACTAATTCACCACAAGAAGTTTAGCCACCAGACCAAGCATATTGATACAAAAAATCATTATGCAAAATATTTAAAGGACCTAGGGATCATGCAGTACGAGTACTGCTCTACGGACGAGATGACTGCCGACATGTTAACAAAGGCGTTAACAAAGCTAAAGCTGCAGTTCATGCTAAAGAAATGTGGACTTCTGAATTAGCAGCTTCGCTAAAACCGTTCAAGAGTGATGTTGCAGATTCAGCGCTATTCGCGATACTTCAAGGAAGTAGTGGAAATGGTTGGCCTCTTGACTAAGGACCCAAGGGCCTAACAACTTTTCATATTTCTGCAAACACTCAATCTTGTACCTTTTTTACTGAAAATATATCGAATATTTGCTTTACACAAAGCTGAAGGCAACGGTCAAGTCCTCAAGCGAGACAGAACAGAGGAAAAGAAAAAACGGACGGTCGTACTAGTCAAGGTCTACGCAGAGAAAATGTATTGAGGCATTGAGTAAGCTGTACTCGACTAGTTGCACATAACAGGGAAATAAAGGTGTTTGGAGAAACTTTCGACTGATGTTGAGAAAAAACGAATTCTATTGAGAAAAATAAAAAATAAATTGCGCTACAAAACCTGATAACTATTTTTTCTTTCTCGTGTATTTTAATTCAAACTAGTCATGGTCATGCCCTCCGCTGACATACCATTTCCCCTTGAAATTTCCTAAAGCAAACACTCATTTTACTCAACTTCGGGTATTCTTTCAATGATTAATAAAAGACTTTAAAAATGTGTTCTTCCATAAACATGCCAAGTATTTCTAAACTATTCCAACATAATTTTAAACTTTCCCCCAAGCACCTCTATGTCCCAGTTTTACGCAAAATTCACGAAATCTTTCCCCAATCATTTTTCTCTGTGAACGCGAAGCGAGAAAGACGCGTGTCAGAAGACCAATTAATACTGCGATGTAACCCAAGACTAAGTTACCAAATAAAGCAAGGACCCTTCAATGGAAACAGTTGACAGATGAAGAAAGGAAAGAGAGGAATGCTAGGAAAGAGCAGAATCACAACTTTTGCTGTGTGGAAGACAAGGATCACTACCAAAAATCCTGCCTTTCATTCACTAATTACAGCAGTGTTTAGACCAAGAATAGCATAAGAAACTTTAACGCCTTCCCAATAATGAACTCTGGCCTCAGGACCATCTTCGAAACCGACTCTGCTTTAAAAGACCTTAAAACTGCACTCGCAGCTCAAGGGAGTTGAAAAAGGAAAGCACAAAACCCTGGTCTAAGGAAGAAATTTCCCGCGATAAGGAAGAAAATATGAATGAACAAGAGGAGAGGATCAGAGGCCGGGAGGATAATTACGAAGGTGAAGACAGAATTGAAGAACAAGAAATATTGAGAGGCAAAGGAATAAATGGAAGTTACAAACGCAGACAAATACAAGGGCAACAAGGATAGATGGAAAAAGTATTTTGATTTTTCACGAATAGAGAAATGTAAGGGGAAATAGAAGTCCTCTGAAACTATTGGGAATGGTGGTCGAACATTTTGCCATCTGGTGCCAAAAGTCAGAACTAGAAACAGTAGGTAGAATTTAAAGACGTATTTTACTTTTTGCATAAACGGCTTTTACGATTCTTTTGTGGAGTTTAAAAAATACTCCTGAATAGTAAAATTAAATAGTTATCAAAAACAAAGCCTTTGAGATGGGATTTGTATTTGCACAAAAATATGCATTGATCACTTAAGAAATTTAGCATTTAAATCTAATTTTAATTTCAAATCATCCCGAGATTCCTAGATTGATGCAACTAATTTCTACAAAAAAGTTACTTTGAGTTCATGATTACTTCAATATAAGTTTATTTTAGCTCATATTATTTTGAAATTTGCAATAAATAGTACAATAATTTTTTTAATTAAATTTTTGTCAAAAAGTGGGTTTTGTCCCTTTATGAGATGAAAATTATATCTGAAACACTTTGTTTTCGATAAAGACTTACACTTACTTATTTATAAAGCAATAATTGCTTTGTACTCTACAAAACAACCTAAAAATTTGGCACCATATGGTGCATCGCCTTTTAAACATTCTCGATATCAACAAATAACATTGACACCTCTTTAATTTTTGATAATTTTTTTTGTGTTTGGAAAATTAAAAGTAGAGCAGAACCATCCGTGAGTTTATTAAGGTTTCCAGATCGTAAAATGGGCTTGTGGGTTTTGATCCGGCCATAAAAGCAATGTTTGGCGGAGTTGCGCGGACTGGTGAGCCCAAGGAAAAACCAATTTATGTGAAAAGCTACACATTAAAGAAATATTTAAAGGAAAATATACCCATATAAAAGTACTAAAAGTTAATATAACGTAATAAAATAATTTACTGCACTGATAACCAACAAAATTTAATTAAATAAAACACATTTTAATTCAATAATTATTCTTTAACAATAAAAAAGTAGAATATTGTTGTAAATCCTTTTCAAGGGATGTTTTTTTTCAATGTTCAAAAGTGACTATTAAATAAAGCTTTTTCTAATTCTAACATGTAAATCAGATTTATTCCAAACAAACTGTTTATTTGTACGGCTGATCGGACAAGAATATTGATGGCATTCGTACGGTCGGCCGAACAAATAGTAAATGTAAAGTACTAAATCGGGACAGAAAGTCCTGACACTTGGGAAAAAGTAGCTCTATATCAGTGACAAAAAATGGCACTGAATTCGCATTTATCAAAGCTGACTCGAAATATTTCTACCTGTTAAATGACGTTTCTCTTATCTCAGTGAACATTTTTGTGTTGTTGTAAGAGCAACAATTGTGGTGAAAAACGCTGTCGAAGAAAGCCTAGATTTTCAAAGTCAACTTTCGGTTGTTCATAAAGCCGCAAAACTGTCAGAAAAAGTAGTGAAAATTCAAGTGGATTAGTTTTCTATTTTTGAATGGAACCCAATGTTAAAAATTAGAAAAAAAATTTAATTGTGGTCACCAGAATCTTTCATGCAAAAAACATTTACTCCGGCTTGAATGGTATGTAAATGAAAAAGGAGTGATGGGTGCCCATTGCCAGAACGCTCCCAACGACTAAGGCTTGAAAAAAGGGCTCTGCTTCTGTACGGTTTTCTTAAAAAGAAATTGCAACCATATGACCAGATCTAGTCATCGACCAAGACTGAAGTCTGACCTATACACTGCAAAGAAACGTACAGAAGTCACCCTTTTTCTGTATTGCTATTCCCTCACGAGAATTTAGCATAGCTGATTAAGGTCCAAATTATGCGAACTCAATTTGCAGGTAAATACACAATTTTATCGACATTTTATTGGTCCAAGATTTATCAGTATATTAAACTCTTTCTTTCAAGGCTTGATTCGTCTCGATATCTCCATTCAAGCCGGAGATAAGTTTTCCTTGGATTAAAAATTCTGGTCGGTTTTGCGACTTTAGGAACAGCTGAAGTTTGACTTTCAAAATCTAGGTTTCGACAAAAAAAAATTTACACCGAGATACGAGAAACCTAATTTAAATTCTACTTTTTAATTATAAAAATTCTATTTAATTAATAAACTCTAAGTAAATAATATATATATATATATTTTTTTTTTAAATGATATATATATATATATATATAATTATAGGTTCTTACGAATGGTAAGTACAGTATTTTTTCATTTTTTCCGCTATCATTAGGAATAGTGGCAGTGCAATATGTTTGATATAAGCGATTTAATTTTTTGCTTGTGGGTAAGAAGTTTTTTAAATGCTTCATACTCGATTCAGTCAATCAGAAAATAAATTTTCTTTAATCAGAAAAAATATTTTCTTGGATATACATGAAAATGTGGTTGAATCATACAAAATTTGATATTTGATTAACCCAACAAAATCTTTTTGCCGAACCAATCCAATTTGCCAACCAAACAAATTTATGTGGGTCACTCAAATATTTAACCACGTATACTAAAACATAACTAAACAGTTACTAATGTTTACCAATAACGCCAAATCATAAATTCAACCAGTCATAGAGCACCTTCCGCGGCCAAGCCGAGAACCTTCAGTTGTCCGCGCGTATCGTGTTGTATTTAGCAAGTCCACGTGCTAATTATAACTGTCC
>JAWWLR010000158.1:35193161-35209809 GCA_035041075.1 Acraspis erinacei | reverse complement strand
TCTGACATAATCGAAATTAAGTGAACTTTTTCAGTCTTCAAAAAAGAGGTGTCCTAATACTTATGCACGGTAGTGTAATACTTGAAAGCTCCCTTTCGTTGAGATATTCATAATATCTAATGGAACAAATTCATCTCCAAAAGTTGTGAGTCAAAATTCATCAAATTCGTCATAGATTTCTACTTTAAAGCTACTATTGCGATTAAGGGAAATAAGGGCATCTCTGGATCATTAGATGTAACGAAAGGAGTCATGCAAATGCAGGTTTTAGTTTCAACAATGTTTAAGTTTTTAATTGATAAGAGTTGATGTATGCCAGGGGATTCCCTGATTGGAACATGTGTCAAAAGTTATAGCTACCTGGGCACTCCATTTATACATTCTGCACTTTTTGTCTGGGTGAAAGCTGAAGCTGTTCGTAAATAAAGACTAGAACTTATCTCATGGAATCCCATTGCTCGACTTCTCGATAGTTTTGTATCCAGCATCATAATGTATGTTGTGCACACGGAATCTCAGATATTTATATTTTATATAAAAAATTTAAATCACTTTTTGTAAGAGAATCCTACATGTTCCACAAAATACTGATGGATATATTATTAGATCAGAGATATGTGCACCCAAACTTGAAGATAGTGTTTTTGGGTCAATTCTCATTTGAATAGAGAAAATTCTTAATATGTACGATGATCGGTATCCGAAGAAATGTCATTTAAGATTAAGAGAACAGGATAGATTAAACGATGATTTTTCAACCTGCGAGAAACACAACTGGACTTCTACAAATCGTTTTCCGCTCTAATACTTTATCGTTAATCACCTGTGGAATAAGGATATCAGAAATATTAGAATGTCAATTGTTTAAAATATTAAGATTTTCATGAAAAAGCAAAAGTAGGGATCTGTGTGAGATAAGTAAATTAATGATATAGTTGAAGGTTTTTTATTTGCTTTCGATGTAAGTGCTGTACGCCTCCTCAGTGTTAATGTTTAGGGGAAACTGTACGTATTTATGTACAGGCGCACATCTGTTTTGGAAATTCCGAGGACTCACTTTTTTTGAAATCCAGGAGCTAAGTCATGAAAGCCAGAGAATAATATTTTTTTAGTTTACTTTTCGAATGGCAAATCGTGTGTCCCAACTGCGACATCCACATAGTGGACTACCTCCGATCCCCTTTGTTTCACGCTACTTCTCGGCGTCAAACGTTTCGCTGAGCAACCATTGCACGCAGCTATTACAAAGTAGTCGCCACATAACTTTTTGAATCGCCGCCACCAAATTTATTTTCTGGATCCGCCGTTGTGGCAATCGCAATGAACAAACAATTTGAGGTGTTCGTGCGTACGAATCCTGCGCTTGGTGTTAAAATCTACGACATTCCAGCGATGGTTGCTCTTGGGTTGGAGCTCGCTGGAACTAAAATTAATACCAAGCAAGGTTCTCGAGCAACTGAAATTTGGTCAATCGACCCAGACGCCTTGTAAGACATCGATTTTTTACCGAGTAAGACGACAGATCGTCCAAAGCCAAACGAATCTGGTGCTAAAACAGGTGAATATGCTGATGAAGAGGAATAGGCATCTAACCCACAGACAGGGTCGTCAACTCCTGGTTCATCCACAGTGTTTTGAATTCAACACTAAAGAGAATTTTTCTGGTTCCTAAAGCGCCCCCTCGTGTGCAAGGAAAACGTAGAGGCCGTCAGCCACGTTGCACTTCTATACTGACTGGCACTGACGTGATAGAGGAAGTCGAGGTTGAAAAATAAAAACGAAATGAGCGTCAAAAACGAAAAAGTCCGGAAACCAAAAACACACCGAGCAATTTTCAAACATCTACACGTGGAATGATTCCACCACCAATAAGGTGTTCTCAACGCCAAAGTGCTTTCAGAAAATCGTACTGTGAACCCGAAAACATCGAATAAAATGATCACTAATTTTTTCTTTAAAACTGAACATTGTATTGAATCAATATCAAGTTTTTTCTGCATTGCAGTATTTTAATTAAATGTACCTACATTTGCTTTAATATATGTATTCTTCTTTAAAAATAGGGGTTTCGGCTGTAGGTCACCCCCCCTGCCATGCCTACTGCACGTCTACTAATAATAATACCAGAAAAGTTTTCTTGCGATGGTTTCGCGGCAAGGCTGCAGTTTTTCTTTCATTACATTAAGGAATACCTTCACGCTAGCATTGCTACTGACAGGATTTCCCATTCAAGGCATACAGAGAACGACGAGGAAATGTACTAAGACGAACATCAAATTCATTCACGAAAACTGATTAAGGTGATGCTTAGCTGACGACTTTCCAGTTTGATTCTGGGCTTTCCACTTCCCACATCCCTCCCTTCGTTATTGACTCCGTAATATCTGGCGTCCAACCTAAAATCCCACACTTTTCCCATAAAAATCCCCAAAACCGCCTAGAAAAATAGACGCAAACGAAATTTTACCACCATACTCATGACAATTACTATTAAACTCCATCAATGTGTTTCGTTTTTTTTCCATATCATTGAGCCTTTCCGCATTGCCTTGGCATTTGTGATTCGCTATTCAAAAAAAATTCATATCCGGCGGGCAACATTGATTTCTTGCATTTTTACAATATTCAAATGAATATAAATATTAATTCGTTGTGCTCCCTGATTTTTATAAGAAATTATTGATATGTGTTCTTATGATTTTATATATTGCTGTATATGATTTATATATGTACCTCACCTATTATAAATTGATATGTTTTATGAAATACGAAAGCTGTTGAGTAGTGGAGTATCGCGATTGAAGACACACAATTACGCGCGTGCAAAATCACGATTTAGTGAAAAGTAAAACCTAAGAAGAGAATGGATTAAAGGACGGAAAAAAGGAAAAAGGAGAACCTGAAAAGAAAGACATGCTAAGTTTAGATTTCCATAGTAATTTGTAAGCGCCTAACGAAACGAAACGTTCCAGCGCACGGACAGATTCGCGCGTACCGCGTGCAAAATACGCGGGTCGCGACAATTTAACGCGACTTGTTCCCTAAACAAAGAATCGTACAACGAAAATAAACATATTTTCGAACTCCTGTATAAAAATATAACTAATTAATATTTTAATAAAAATTCTCCACACAAAATAAAATTTCTAATTGAGAAACCACATCGGATATTATTATAGTCCGTCCTATTAATTAGAGGAAGAGGCCACTGTATTCCAATCCTGGCAGGGCTGAATTAAAATCTCCACCTCTCTGGTAGGTGGGGATCCATCCGCATCGCCCGGAAAATAAGCCGAGGCAAGTACAACCTCTAGGCTTTCTCCGCTGCCGCCCCTCAGCCTTACCTTAATAACATTGAGATCCCTGGAGCAGAGCTGAGGCACCAAAATTGCATCCATACCCTTGCCATCTATGCATGCCCTTGGCTTTTTTACGAGTGGCCCCTTGTAAATGGTGTCACGCCCTGACAAGCCGCTAATCCTTTCCCTATATATCCAGGGTTCTTGGATTCGGACGAGCCCTGTCTGCGTCACTGACATGCGTCTGGCTAAATCCGTCGAAGCGAGTTTGCTGTGGTGCAAATTAATCTGCATCATGGAGATTCCCGTCTCAGCCATTGAAAGGCAAAGCCGGGTGCTTCTGGGTTCCCTCAGGATCCCTTTTGGGTCACCCTGAAGGTAACCCTACCAGCCACTCTACTTCTACCTGGATCCCTGTCCGTCGGAATATACCTTCCATGAATCCGTCCTCAGAGTCGGGTTTTGAAAGCTCAGGCGCCTCAGAACAGTACTCGGATTCTCTAGTTTCTCGGGAATCAGAACGGTTGCTCTACGGTACCTTTGCAGGCATTCCGTCCCCATGAATTCCAGGTTTAGTCCCTCTTTGAGCCTAAACGTTGGAGTCCTCTCCGCTAACCAGCCTCTCGACGAGACATTCGCGGCCTCGACGACGATGGCCCCGAACAGACCATCTAAAGTCCTGGCTGCTGCTTGAGAGACGCGCAGTGCGCGCTTTCTTCTTCTGAGCGGCGGAACGGCAATTCCTCCTTACGGAGAGCACCGTTAGCTGCTCTTCAGTCATGGCGACAGGATTGTCACCAGCCCTATTATTTCGCACCGCATCCAGTGGATTGCCCCCTACGGAGCCTTCCGCTTTCTGCGGTGGTTTGGAGGAGGTTCCCGGAACGGAGCCCTCATTGTTTTTTAAATTGTTTTTGTGTTCATCAGACATAAAAAGTCCCACGAAAACCTAGGGAAAAAGAAAATACCCCCTGCAAAGCCCCGCATGCAGGGGGCAGGTCTAAATACTATTTGATTCGACCTGATGTCCCAAAGTCTCCGTTAAGACACCTCCTTTATGACCCCATCCTGTCCGCCTCTACTGAGGGGGGCAGGCCGGGGTGTTCAAGGATTTGTTGGCCCTGGAGTCATGCAGCCCTCGACACGGTGATCACATCTTGGCTTCGGGGGCATGAGAACTCGCGCTATGGATATTCCAGGGGGTTTCCTGAAAGGACACCTCCTTAGTTCAGATCCCACCGACCAGAGTCCGTCCGATCCCCAGAGTAGCGCTCTCAGCCCCGATTATTTGCCACCTTATTTAAATATGCTTATGTTATTTTTTAGTAGTGATGATAGATTTAACTAAAATTTTTTGGATTTTAATTAAATTTGGTGATTAATTATACAATATTTATCAACTGATAAACTATCTGTGTATTTTAGGATTTTGTTAGGCGCCTATAGTGTTGTTTGCAAATTGTTAAACTGGAAAAATTTCTTAAGTCGCCAATAATTGTACCAAGTACCATATATATTTCTACAGAAATTTAAAGAATAATAAATAGGATTTCTACCACGATTGGGAACAAAATATTTAAATAAAAATCGCCAGTTAAAAATATTTCACAACGAAAAAGAAATAAAACAACCCTTTTTATATTCAAGAGATTTCCAATTAAAAATCTATTCCTTATTCTTTAAGCTCACATTTCGTTTACTGCTTTTAGGGTAATTGGTGCAATGGCTGATCACTCCCAGCCCCGATTATTTTCCGCCTTATTTAAATATACTTAGGTTATTTTTTTTAGTAGTGATAATAGATTTAACTAAAATTTGTTGGATATTAATTAAATTTGGTGATTAATTATGTACTATCTATCAAGTGATACACTATCTGTGTGTTTTAGGAATTTTATTAGACGCCTATAGCGTTGTTTACAAATGGTTAAACTGGGAAAATTCCTTAAGTCGCCAATCATTGTACCGATTACCGTATATAATTGTACAGAAACTTGAGAAATAATCTAAAAAAACATATCTAACATGATTGGCAACCAAAACATTTGAATAACAATCGACAATTAAAAGAATCTCACAATGAAACACAAATAAGCGAAAGAGAGTGTTTGAAGTAAAAACAATCTGGATGTTTTCTGATGAATTAAGTCATGTGACCTCTAAATAAAGACTTACACACTGAAAAAGAATTAAGACGGAAAAATGTGGCACCTCATCGGTTCGACCTTAGAAGCCACATTCTTCTGAATTTGAATTTATACTCATCGTTCACCTAATTACTTCATAAATCATTTACGGTAACAATTATATCAGTGTAATGTATAATTTTCTCTGTAAATTGCCGGGCCCCATGCCAGCAACTAATATGTACATGCATGAGTCAGCGTGTCACGCATTTTTTTATCCAGAAAGTGATAAATCTTTGGTACTTATTGACCTCCTAATCACGTCATACTTTAGCGACAGATAGTAAATATATTTAAAATTGTAATAACCAAGTCGTAAGCCGGACCGACGTCAATGCCCTCTCTCCTTAATTGTGATAAGAAGTTTCAAAAATGCTCTTAATTAAGAAAAATTATCTGCATATAGGGTAATCAATGCAGTGACGGCCACCTTTGACAATGATTGACCACTTCAAGATGATCATATATTAAGAAATATTCACAATTAAAACTTATAATAAAAAGCGTGGATCTTGTCGGTAACAATTTTGCAATGTTTATTAAGTTTTATTTGTGAATATTTCTTAATTACGTATATTTAAAGCAAATGGTCAATCATTGGGGAAGTGGCCAACTAGGCCACTCAAATCTAGGTTTTTATTTCCTAACATTACAAATATAAGCAATTTAAAAATCCGTTGTTAACAAAATCAATTATCGTTCGATGATTGTATCGACCTTCCATAATTAATTATTGTAAATAATTTTGATGTACGTTGTTGATTTTAGGGTCAGGTGAATTGAAAAAAATTTATTATTTAACCACGTTATATTAAAGTAATTTCGCATTTTTACTATAGTGTGATTTTTCGAGCGTAAAACATTTTAATTTAACAGATATAATACCTAGTGATGACAGAAAAACCTTTACATTTCAACTTTAATTTATTTAAATAAAAATTTGAAATTAAAGCACTTTTTTATCGAATCTACGCCGCTAAAAATATTTTAAAGAGTTCTTTGGCAACAATATTTTTTGTCAATTTTGACATTTTTTAACTTAAATTAAAATTTTAAATTAATGAAATTTATTACCTTAGTACCTACAAGAAATTATATAATTCACATAGATTTAATCAAATTCATTGACGCAGGCTACCATTGTGTGCAGAAACGTTTAAAAACGTTTGTTTTTAATTTACCTGATTCACAACGTACATAAGTCTTCTCTACGAAAAATTAGCAAAAAATTGTATGTATTAAATATTTAACAAAACTGTTGAACTTTTAACTTAAAAAGATAAATTTTCGTTGAAATATTCAAATTTTCAAACATATAGATTAAATTTCTATCAAAAACATTTGCATTTTCAACCAATCAGTTGATCTTTGAAAACAAATTATTTTTTAACTGAACAATTGAATTTAGAACCAAATTGTTTAATTTTCAATCCAAAAAGATTAATCTTTAACCAGACAGTTTAATTTTGAACTAATTAGTAGAATTTAAAGCCAACTTGTAGAATTTCCAAATTATAAAAATAAATTCTCAACCAAATAGTCGAATTTTCAAACAAATAAAATAAAATTCAATAAAAAATAACTGAACTTTTAATCAAATAGTTTAATTTTCAAGCTTAAAAGTGAATTCTTCTTAGAAAACAACTTAAACCAAAAAGATGTATTTTCAAACAAATACTTTAATTTTAAACGAAAAAATCAACATCAAAAATCAACTGCACAGTTGACTTTACAACCCAATTGTTATATTTACAACAAAATAATTGAAATTTTAACCAAACTGTTCAATTTTCAAACAAAAAAGATTAAACAATGACATAGTTCAATTTTCACCCATAGATAAATTTTAAAACTAATAATTAAGTTTTCCGCAAAGTACATGAATTTTGAAACAAAAGATTTTTTTCAAACCAAATAGTTGAATTTAAAACTGAAAACAATAAATTTTCAACCAAAAAATAAGAAATTTTTAACAAGGTACAGTTAAGTTTACTACCAAAAAAATGAAACTTTAAATAATAAAACTTATTTTTAACAAAGTAACTTCAGAACCAAATACATACATTTTAAACCAAATATTTAAATCTTCAAATAAAAATTTTCAATTCTGATCCAAAAATGGATTACTTAAATTTTCAATTAAGAAAATTAATTTTAAACTAAAAAAACAAATTTTGAACAAAATAGTACAATCTTAGACCAAATAGTTGAATTATTAACACAAAGAGATGAATTCTGAAACAAAAAATATATATATTAGACTAAAATTGATTATAGAAACATCGCTAAGATGAAACATTAAATTAACCATAATTTTCACCGCTTAAAATAGAAAAATGTTCAATTATGAAAATTAAAAATTGAACCATTCTAAAAAAAATGTAAAAAAAATTAATTTTAAATGGGGAACATTAAAAGTTAAAAATATTTGAAATAAATTTAAATTGTCTACACTTTAAAATTGTAACGATTCAAAATTAAAGCAATTATAAAATTTCAGCTAGTATCATTTTCAATTATAAATGATTCATTTTTTTTCATCTTCAACTAAAAATAGGACAATTTTAAGATATTACATTGAAAATTAAAAATTAAAAAAATGGTTATATATGATTCTATGGTATTAAATTGCAAAATTTCAAGTCTCTCAATTTCAAATTGTTTATTTTTTTTATTTTGAAGGTTTAATATTTTGGAACCTTTTCAATTGAAAAATCTATAAACTGAAAATTCTGCAGCTATCAAGTCTTTCAATTTGATATTTTATGACTTTAGAGAATTTTAAATACCAGCCAATTTTTTACGTTTGAAGTTGAAACCAAGTAGTTAAAAATATTCCAATCTAAACTTATTAAATTTAAACAGACTATCAAGGCTTTTAATATTAATTTTCTTTATTTTAAAAGATTTAATAGTGAATTTGTCTTAATTAATTAATTAACTAATGAGTATCAAATAATGCCGTATTAAGTAAAATTACTAGTGAATAAATAGAGTTTTTTGCTAAAAAATATTTTATGTCTGTAAAAAAATCATCGTTCAAAATTTTACAATTTTTAACATGTCTCTTCTAACAAGGAAAGTACCCCAGGTCCCCCCCCAGATTTTAATGATCTTGATATATGTTGTAGGGGACCAAAAACTAAGCGACATGTATTTTTCTTATCGGCCAATAAACGGTTTAAGGGGATGAAGCAACCCCTCTAATATGTTACTGCAAAGAGGTGTTTTGATTGGTTCACATAGAAGAAAATTATATTTTTGAACAAAACTAATTGAAAAAGTGTCGGCATAATGAGAGATAAAAACCCTATTCCCCTTAATTCATTAAAAAATTATACACATTACCCAACAGTACAAAAGTAAGTTAACGTGTTCTGCATTTTATCCAAAAATAATATTGTAGGGGGTGACTACCCTTAAACATACTTGATCATATATGTGAATATAAGCAGTCTGCTATTTTCATGAAACTGTGCATACGGGGGGTTTTCGGGTCGCTGAATCCAAATTAGGTAACATAATTTAAAAAATTCAAAATGGCGAATGCAAAACGGAGGATAAAATTTTTTAATATTTATTGCATTCCTATAAAAGTGAGTATTCTTCAGTTTTCGGAGTCGCTAAATCCTAATCGGACATAAAAATTTCAAGCCATTGGAAATTTTTCAAATTATTTTTCCACCATTAAAATGAACAGAAAGTTAATTTTTCATAATACTTCAAAATGGTTAATTCAAACATTTTTGTGTATCTATATTTTTGTTGTTTTAAATATATGTATGATTAATGAGCATTAGATTGCACAATTTTTGGTTACTGTTGAAACTTGGAGCAATAATTATAATAGTCGAAAAAGTGTTTCAAACATAACGATGTTTTACACCATGAACATCGAATGACAGCCAATTTGTGCATCCTTTAATTTCACAATGTGTTGCACAAGATTCTCCGAAACTAAAATCAACTGGATTTTCGAAATCTTCTGGTTTGTCACCAATGTACCCAATTTTGTACCAAGAATCTTTGAACAAATTTACGTACTTTGGTGAAGATAATTGGCTGTGAACCAAAGATTGCATTTGAATAATATTATTACTGAAATGTAAACGTAGATCGTGATTCGTGATGATAAAGCTATCGGAAAAGTGCCGCACGTAATTTTTCCGGATTCAAAAACCATATACATCCAGGGGTTCAATTTTTCTTGTCGTTCCAAATGAGTGAATTTTTTTATAAAAATTGTTTATAGCAATGAAGAGTATTTTTTCCTAATACTCTAATATGTACAATTTTTGTTCTTCACGTGATGAGAAATAATTCCGTAGAAAAGGCAAATTTTTATGTATATAAGGGCAAATTAAGTGAATTTGTTTATATCAATTGTTTAAATTATTAAACTTTTTTGTGCTTGTTTGCAATTGAAAATTGATTATTTACATTTTTCTAAGAGAATCCATGTAAGTAATACATTCGAATTCCGAATTGGCAGCAGTTAACAAATTTCAACTTAAATATGCCAGTCCTTTCGGTTGGTACCTTTATAACCATGTAAGCAACATGCATAACTACTTGATCAAATCGATTATATTTTTAAACAAATACATAGATAAGGCATTTGTCGAAATCTTTTTTTCGATGGCAACTTTTTTATTTCTAAAATTCTTGATAATTCCAGAAAAGATTCATAATTTATTGATCTATTGTATAATTTAGTTAAACAATTTTAATAAACAAATTCCTTATTGTGGCATCTGTCGACCAAAAGATTCTTTGTTTTCGATTTCAGAATTTTTAATAGGGATCTTCATAGTAAATTCAGCAACATTCATTATTAGTTAATAATTTTTTTATAATATTTGAAAATAAATGAACTAAGGGTATTAAATATTCCACTAGACTAATAGTAATAATTGTTAGGGGAAAAACAAATTTTCAAACAAAAAATTGAAACAAATTCCATTTGTCGAAACAATTAAAATATAATAAACTAATCTTATTAAATATTCCACTAGACTAATGGTAATAATTTTAAGGGGAATAAACTAATTTTCGAAAAAAAATTATTTGAAAAAATTTCATTTATTTTAATAATTAAAAATTAATTAGCGAATGGTAATAAATATTCCGCTAGACCAATATTAATAATTTTAAGTACAAGAATGACCAGAATACAGTGCACAGAAGGTCGATTTCATGAAGAGTTGACATTTTTGGTTTTAAGTTGCAAAATGCAACATTATTATTGAAAGCCTGAGTTTCTTATAATTAATAACGGTACTAATGTACAAAAGTTATATTGTTGAAAAATTTACTAGGCAAAAAATAATCTTTTGTAATCTTTTCTGTTATTTAAAGTATAAAAAACTACATAGTTGGAAATGTTTAAAAGAAATTAATAAAATCTCAATAATGACCAATATCGGTGTTCCTTATCTAATCACTTCTGTTAAGATGATCTCATCATAATTTAATGGAGCTAAAAATTTGTTTAATTTATTATTAAATATTTAAGTTTATGTAAAACATATTAATTTGTTTCATAGTTGCTTAAAAATGTATTTTTAAATATTTTATTATTTTCTATAAATTCCTGTGATGATAAACCAGTTATATTTTTTGAATGTTTTTATTTTTAGTCAATAATGTAGAGTTTTGTTCATACTTGCTACATTCAGGACTTATGTACATTTAGTAAATAAACATGAATTCCATTAAATATGCTTTAAAGATCACTTTGAAAAACATAGAAGAATTATTGATAGTAATATCATAATAGTGTATGTATGAATTATTAATCTAGGTTTAATAAAAGAACGCGATTGTGCAAAATATTCAAATTTATTGAATAATTAGAATGTATTTTTTAAAGTTGTAAATAGACTATGTCATCTTCACCGAAGTCTTGTACTTGAAAGTTTTTTTGCTTCAAAACGATGAAAGTAGAATTATTTACACATCTAATCTATTTTAGCTCCTTAGTCATGGTCTCGTGTCAACGCTCATTGAAAATATAGTTTTACTACATTATTGATTCAAGAATTTTCGCTAAAAAATTACGAATAGTAAAGAATCATTCAAAAAAATAATAATAAGCTATTGTGAATTAAACTTAAATAGAATGTACGATTTTGGTCCAAAAGGGAGGAAAAAATTTTGAACATTCCTAAAGGCTTTCAGATATTTATTTATAACGTAATTAGATACCTCAATTCTTTTTCTTACAAGGCTTAGAGATTTACAAAATATTGCTAAATTTGAAATGCCTTAATGTTAAAATCAGTAAATTGGAACTAATGTTCAAAGTTTTAACCTTATAAGCGGTAATACAATACAGAGAATGTTGACTTGAAAAACATTTATTAGCTAGCACGCATGATTCGCACTAAAAAATGTCTTAATGTAAGTTTAGTTCATAAATATAAATATTTCAGGTTCACGACTAAGAATTTCGGAAAAAATTCTTAACTATTTCCCATTTTTTAGTAATATCTTGAAAAAAATCTGCCTGCTTCGCGGGGTCCTTCTCATCGCGCGCTGATGCAAAAATATCGCAGGACAATCGCTTCAGTTCGCTTTCCGCCACTCGGTGTTAAGGTTATGCGTTGTCCAAGAATAACAAGGGGAAGCTTTTATCTTTGAAAGAGACATATACGCTTTTAGACGAAGTGAAATCAGGTGCTAATTCGAAAATCTTTTAAATAAAAAATTTGGCATTTCACATTTTTATTTTTAAGCTGACATTTTTATTTTAAAGAATATCAAAATGCACATTTGCTAAAAAAAACATTTGTCTTTTACCATTTATTACTTATTCAAATATTTAGAAGTTCTGAAAAACTTCAAAAATAGTTTTAAATTGGAAAAAAATTTAAATCAACTTCTAGATTTCTAAAGATTTGGAAATACAATTTTAGAGCTTTTCAAGGATGATTTAACTATTTGGAATGAAAATAATTTAAATGTTAGTTTTCGAAGTGTTTAGTTAAAAAATTAAAATTTTCAATTTCGAATCTTTCTAGCTGAAAATTGCTGAAAATGTTAACAGTTTAAAGTTCGTTTATTGATCCTTTAATTTATAGCATCGAAAGTGATAACGTGGATTAATATATTTGGAACTAAAGCTTTGAATTCTATAACTTGTTATAGTTAAAAATTCTAAAGTTGCAGTAAATTCACGGGAATTTTGACTGAGATTTTTGTTTCTTCGATTAAAATTACCGCTGTCTGAACTCATGAAACCTAGCCACCCAGCGGTAGCCCCTATGGAACATCCATATTATCAGAGTTCTAATTTCAAAAAAACCGTCATCCAATTTTTGTCATAAATTCATTGTTTGTAAGTATGAACTCATAAAACCTTAAGATTAGTATTGTCAACAAAATATTCACCCTTCGTACCTAGAAATTTTAAGCGTTGATCCGTGAGGGAAACCGAGCTGGGCCCTCGGCGGGGGCCCTCGTAAAATGTCCACGCATGGAATATCGATGCAGGGAAAGTTTTCATATGAGTTGCACCGCTTGTCTTGGTTTCCATGCTTATTTTTTATGTTTTTTGATTATTTTTTAACAATTTTTTTTTAAATTTCCCTTTTTCTCATTTCTTTTTTTTGCTTGCTTAAATGTGAACTGAACGATCATATTTTTGTTACGGAATTCATCTCGTACAAACTCGATTATTTGGTTGAAAATTCATTTATGTATTTGGTTAAAAGTGGTATATTTGGTTGAAAAATCGATTCTTTTCCTTCTAAATCAATTTGCGTAGCTGAAAAATAAACTCGCTTTCCCCAACTCGAGTATGCCATCTGGCGGCCTTTGCGAGCAGCTATCGATAGGTGAAAATTCAAAACAACTGCAATCAGCTGATGGCGGTTTCATTTTATCACTGCTGATTTTAGCTATAACTAAAAATGTTCGCAACGCAAAAAAGTGTTTAATTGTCACTTTAAAAAATATTCCGAAGTCTGTCGTTTCCCTTATTCCCTAGAATTGAACAGACGAGACGATAATAGTTGATGCTCCGTATAAATTACCAGAGAGAGACCTAACCGCATTCTCAAGGATTTGCAGTTCTCACCTTACTGCTGAGGATTATCAAAAATCTCGTGACTATGTAAAAGTAACAAATTAGTATAATTTTCGCGTTGCGGACATTTTTATTTATATTTCAAATCAGCTGTGATAAAGTCAAAACGCCATCAGCTCACTGCAATCGTGTTCAATTATCACCTATCGATAGCTACTTGCAATGGCCGACAGATGGCGTACTCGAGTTAGGGGAAGCGAATTACGCAATTTTTAACATGGATATGTGAAAATTATATTACTTAAAAAGCTGTAAATAAATAGTTTGCTTGCCGTGAAAATAATGTCACAAGAGTACAATAAAAAGTTTTCATCTTGTGTCAAAGATTAATTAAATAATTATGATTGAAATCATGATGACTATCATTGTTATACAAATTCTCAGCATTTTCAGTAGAAAGAATATATTTTTTCTGTGATTCAACATTGCATAGAAGTATTAATTTATATATAAATGATTAATGGCAATTAGGTTAAATCTTGAATTAAATATTTTTCTTAATTGAGTGTGCATTCAGTCATTCAGATGACCAAAGTCTTCAATTAACCTGAGTAACAAATAATTTTTATTTTATTTTCATTAAGTTCCAAAATTGTGGGCTAAAAATATTCAAAGTAGGGTCAGTGTTGAAGGGGTGGTTTAACAGTTTCAAAGTAGGGTATGGATTGAAATGGAGTCAAAGTAGGCTCTAATGTTCCATTCTCTAGCAGTTAAAATTTTAAAGCAGGGGCTATTAGCTTAAATAGTGTCAAAGCAGGTTATAATAAGGAGTTCTCACTTCAAAGCCAGGTCCAAATTTCGACTCGGGTTCGTTAGAAAAAAGGATTACTTTTTCCCACCTAGCAGAAATGAGGAACAACCTGGCATCTTGTAGGGCTTTAACAACGCAGTATAAATAAGATTATTTGGATATAAGATATAAAGGTAATCGTGGGTTTTGAAATTTTCACGGGGTTCATTCAGTTTGTACTCTTCAAAATTACTAGCTATAAAATATTTGCTTCCCAAACGTAAGTAAGCAGTTTTTGGTTTATGAGTGTCAAAATTGTAAGCATTTTGGCGACGCAATTGGGGTTCTTGAAATGAACCGTAATGATGGTTCGGCGTTCGTATATAAACAATATAATCTAGGCCAACTGGCCTCGGGTTATTTGCGTTATTTAAGTACATCCACATGGGTAATGGCTGCATTTCAAGGTCCCTGCTACGGATACTTGTTTCTAAGATAGACGTTGAGGTAGACTCCAAATCACTTAGATATACCAAAATCTGATCTTTTCCAAGGTTTTTAGGAAATTCAGTTGCGCCTAATTCTGTAAGAAAAAAATAAGCATTTATCAGGTTCTTGCACACTTATAGTTTAAACTTACGACAATTTACAAAAATTCCTTATCAAGAACGAGAGCAGCAGGCCTTCAATTATTATTTTTGTCTTAATTCGCTCAAAGGACCCCGCACAGAATGCATAAACCCAGAAATATAAATTTTTTGATTCAGCAAAATCGTTTTGTTGGCCTCATTTGGTTGATTTCTGAAAATATTTCTGTTAAATAAACAAAGTTTTCGTTCAGTAGACCAAATTCGTTTGGTTCCGAACCACCAATCAAAGTTTTTGTTTGAATAGTTTTGTTGATTTTAGAAAATATTTAATTAATTTAAAAAAATGGTGGTCGAAACTACTAAATATTCTAAGAAAGCATTTTACTAGAATCAAGAAAAATATTTGGTTGATTCAACGGAAATATGTTGTTGAAAGGATCTTAAAAGTAATAGACTTT
Source organism: Acraspis erinacei (assembly GCA_035041075.1). NCBI lineage: Eukaryota > Metazoa > Arthropoda > Insecta > Hymenoptera > Cynipidae > Acraspis > Acraspis erinacei. The sequence continues at coordinate 35,194,457 of JAWWLR010000158.1, read as the reverse complement.
TGCGAACTTTAGGACGATCGCGTACTCCAATTCAACATGACAGTCCATGTTAAAAATTTTGTAGCATCACGAAAAAAACATAAAAATGTTTGCATTTCGGTGAACCCTATTGAAATAAGTGATCTGTAGGTAGAATCGATTGGGATTAGGTGAATATATGAAAAATGCGTAAGATTCCTTGAATCCTGGTCTGCCTATGTTTGCGTGATTAGGGTTTTGATTACAAAGGAATAGAACTACTTTTTCAATCAAATAAATAAAGAATCAAACACAGTTTTCACTGCAGATAGCTAGTCTTGGATTTTTATAGTTTTGTGATATTTAGTCGTTTAATGAACTACTAAATAATTCAGACAAGATGACACAATTTCACGGAAAGCCATTTACAATGTACATTGTGCTGGGTCGTTTATGGTTAGATAAACTACAAGTCTTGATTAGATCAACCAAATTCTTTCCTGAGACTAGCAACAACACTTATTTGAATTAACTAAAATATTATCCTGTATCGAGAAAAATTTTTGCTTGGATTTAACAAAAGTCTTACTTAAATCAATCAAAATGTTTGCTAGTACCAACCAAAAGATATGGTCTAATCAAACAAATTTTATTTACCAAAACCTTTTCTTTTGTCAACCAAATATTTTGTTGTCCATATAATAAACATATTCTTGCGTTGGCACAACAAAAAATTTGTTTATTCAACCATTACTGTGGTTCAGACAAACCATTGTTCTCAGAAGCTTGACTCTTTCCGTTGGCGTGACTCTTTCACACCAAAATATAGTGGCTCTTAACATACAAAAATAAGAGTGACCATGCCTGTCACACCAACTGGTGTGGCAACTCAGTGAAATCACACCAACTGGAGCGAGAACTTATTGAACTAAAACCAACTGGAGCGCAACTTTGTGACGGCATTCCCCCACCAGTGCAGTTTGATGGAAGCGCAGTGGCGGGAGGAGTGGTGGGAGCAGCGCGTCGTGTTAGCGTCATTTCATGTAATTTTCCATTTTCATGAGTAAAACTTTCACTTTCGTGGTAGAAGTTTCACTTTCGCTTGTGTATAGTTAAATTGTGTTTTGTGCTGCGATGAGTACCTCTGACTTTGTGATGGTAAGTGTCTTATAATTATTATCACATATTAGTGTGTTATAGAAAATATATATGCTGTTAAGGGCCAATGTTTAATTATAAAATGTTTTTCTTTAGGATTCTTGTAAAACTTCTGACGCTTTGGTGATGGATCCACGTCCATGTTGCGCTGCTATAAAAGCTATTTTACTAAACGTTCAA
>JAWWLR010000158.1:35050874-35063463 GCA_035041075.1 Acraspis erinacei | reverse complement strand
AATAAAAACTATAGATCCAGTTTTTAAAAGTAATTGAATTTTAAAAACAAAAATATACATTTTTAAACTGAAAATATTATATTTCAACAAAATTTTAATTTTTAGCTAAATAGATCAATTCTCAACGAAAAATGTAATCCGTGATATTATTAAAACCAAAAAATATTTTTACTTGCAATTAAACACAGTTTAATTTTTAAAAAATATGCATTTTTAACAAAACAGCTGAGTCCTCAACCACATAAGATTAATTTTCTATAATAATAGTTGAATTTCAAAGCAAGAAAGATGAAATTTTTTTAATCTAAGAGAAATAAATTTTCAAACGAAAAAGCCTAATTTTGAATCAAGAAATAAAAAAGGTTTCACTTATTTGTTCAATTTTCAAAACAAAAATATAAATTTTCAATAGAAAATTATTTATTAACCAAACATAATTCTCAACAAAAAATTTAATATTTGATATTATTACAACCAAAAAGGATTTAATTAATTTAAAATGAATCACTATTGAATTTAACCATAAAAGACGAATTTTCAAAGAAATTTAAAATAGAAAAAAAAATATAAACGTTCATAGGAAAAGGGGAAATTTACTGTATTAAGCTTAAATCTTGCAAATCCTTTGAAATCATTTCAAATTATTGAAATATATTAAAAATACCGAAAGATATTTAAAATCGTTTAAAATTTTTTGAAATTATTAAAGAATATTAAAAATACCCTAAGATATTCCAAATCCTTTCAAATCTTTGGAAATCCCTTGAAACTGTTTAAATCTCTTGAAAATTCCTTTGGAATTTTTAAAATACCCTAATGTACTTCAAACCTTTTGAAATCCTCTCAATTTATTGAAATAAATTACAAATTCTTTAGGATGTTTCAAAATTAAATAAAATATGGGACAAATTTTTAAATATCTTGAAATCTTTCAAAGCTCGTGGAATGCCTTTGATTCTTTTAAAATATCCCAAACTATTTAAAAACTTTAAAAACCCTGTTAAATTACTTCAATCAATTACAAATTTCTTGGTATCTTTTAAAACACCATGCATTTTTTTTAATTCTTTGAAATCCCATGACATAACTTGAATATATTAAAAATTTCTTATAATCTTTTAAATACCCCGAAATATTTTTAATCCTTTAAGATATTTTGAAATCCTTTGACCTTTTGTAAATCTCTTTAATGTTTCTTGGAATCTATAAAAACAACCTAAAACATTTCAAATCCCTTGAAATTTTTTAAAGCATTTGAAAATTCTTTGTAAATATTAAAAATAAGTAAAAATTTTCCAATTCTTTTAAATCTTTTAAAATCATTTGAAACTTTTTAAAGCTTTTTAATACTTCTTGTAATTTTAAAAAATTTCATTAAATCGTTGAAATTATTTTAAGTCCTATCAAATTTCGAATCTTTTAAAATATCCTAAAGTCTTAAAAATGTTTGGAAATAAAAAATGCACTAAAAATATTAATAATATTAATAATAATAATAATAATTCTTAAGTAATTTAAAAATCTATTAAAATAGCTTGGGAGCTTTTAAGTCAGTTAAAACTACTGAAATCCTTGAAAATCTTATAAAATACCTTGGAATTCTTTAAAATATTTTGAAACCTAGTACGTTCCATAAAATCGTTCCATATCTTTCGAAATTCTTCAAGGCCCCATGAAATTTTGTTTAAATGTCTGACAATTATTGGAACTTTTTAAAGCTCTTGAAAATTTCTTCGATGTTATAATTATAAAATGACCTTAAAATCTTTTAAATTCTTCAGAATATTTTCAAATTATTGAAATCTATTGAAAATTCCAGGAAATATTTTAAAGTGCCATAAGATATTTAAAATTCTTTGAAATTTTTTAAATTTCCTCGAAACTTTTTAAAGCTCTGGAACATACCTTAGAATTTCCAAAAATACCCTAATATCTTCAAGATCCTTTAAAGTTTATTTTAATATTTTTTTATAGAAGGGACTTTATAGGATATTGAAGATCATCTCAACATTTCATAGAATTTTTAAAAAATCGCCCTAAAATATTTCGAAAAAATTCAAGAAAATTCAGAAATAGGTCTAAAATTGAATTTTTTGAAGAGAAAGAAAAGTGACTAATGTGGTATTTTCATTTAAAAAGTGGGTATAGTGACTTCACAAAAAAGCGACTGAATGTGATTTAAAAAAAAGGCCTTTCATTAACTTTCTAGTTTTACCCTGAACAGTGGCTACCCTGGTTAATACTAAATTTTTTAAACAAATGATTCTTGACCAATTAAATGATTAACTTTGACATTTTTTTTTCATTTGAAGATTGCCATGAGGCCAGTTGAAATGAAAAAGAACAATTGCAATCGTTCCCGGGAAATAATTGTTTTTCCTGCTAATGAAAAATTGGCTGAGTGGAGATTCGTGAAAAAAATGCATGATAGAAATTAATGCTAATCGAAATTAATGCACCGCCAGTATGAATGAATGTGGGCAGTAGTATAAATTCCCAGCTAATGCAGAAAAGTCGCTTCATCCTCGGTAATTTACACGTCACGTCTTGAAAATATTCTTTTCTATTCGCCCACAGACCGACAGCTTCTATTGAGAAAAAGAGATAAGACCCACACGTGACTCTCATTAGTTTCAAATTATAGATATAAAAGTGTAATTTGTAAAAATGTATACTTATGAAAAAAACAGTAATCTTTTATTCCTAAAAGCTTATTATGGATTATTTCACTTTATAATGTATATAAGCATTTTTGACATAAATGGAAAGATTAGATCTTAATTTAAGAACTTTTTTTTAATTTTATGATTTGAATGACAATCAGATGCAAATGGAAAAGAATTTCTTTCACACTCAGGGGCTAGATTAATAGCATATAAAAAAAACTATATTTGGTAAAGAGTTTATTCCTTTTGATTGAAAAGCCTAACGTATTTTTTGTTTGGCATTTATCCAGGTTGGTTAAAAATTCGACTATTTGGTTAAAAATTTAATTATTTATTAAAAATGCAAAAATGTTGTTAAGAGATAATCTTTTCATAATAAAAAATTCAACTACTTCGTTGAATGTTTAACTACTTGATTAAAAATGCATATGTTTGGTTAAACATTCATTCCTGTGGTTGAAAATTCAAGCACTTTGGTGAAAATTCGTTTTTTTCGTGAAAATTAATTTTATTCAATTTCAATTTAACTATTCAAATTTTGATAAAAAATTATCTTTCTTTAGTTAATAATTCAACTACTTGGGTTTCAGCTTCATAGTTAAAAATTGAACTATTTTGAATTGTTGAACTTGGTTGAATATTCACTTTTTGGTTGAAGATTCATCTCTGTAGTAACAAATTGAACTATTTTGTTGAAAATTCCTTTCTCTTTGGGTTGTAAATTAGGTTTATTAACTGAAACCTTAATTATTCCATTTTTGTTGGAAAATTTGCCTTGTTTAGTTCAAAAATTAAATTGCTTGGTTGAAATTTCATATTTTTAATTCAAAAAACGAATATTTAATTGAACCACTTTTTAAAAAATACTTCTTTTGCTGAAGATTCATCATTTAAGATGAAACTTTCTGGTTAACAATTCCTACATTTTGGTTAAAAACGCAACTGCTTGATTGAAAATGATTCTATTTTGGTCGAGTATTCAACTATTTTGTCAAATTGTTGAAAATTCTTTTTTTTTCTTGAAAGGTAATTTTTGAACTGAAAATTTACCTATTCCATTTTTGGTTTAAGACTGATCATTTTGTTTCAAAAATTCAAATGCTTGTTTAAAAATTCGTCTTTTTTGTTTTGGTCCAACAGTCATGAAATTCATTGCTTTCTTCATTCCTTTTGCAAACTCTTTTTTAGTTGATAATTCAACTATGTGGTAGAAAAATCATGTATTTTGATGAAAATTCGTCTTTTTGTGTAACTGTAGAACATTATTCTTCTATGTTGAAAATTTAAATGGGGGGGGGGGGGATTTAACTATTTTGTTACAAAATTGTCTTTATTCGTTAAATTCAATTTTTTGAAGATTTTTTTTGGTTGAAAATTAATTTTTTTGACTTAAAAGTGGCCTATTTCATTTTTGGTTTAAAATGTGTCATTTTTAGTTGAAAATTAAACTATTTACTCGCAAATGCATGCATTTTGTTGAAAATTTTCTATCGGTAGAAAATCAATCTTCTTAGGTGAGAATTCATTTTCGTGGGTTAAAAATCATCAAAGTAATGTTTTTCGGTTGAAAATAAACTAATTTATTAAAAATGCAACTGCCTTTAACAAAATTTGTCTTTCAAGTATTTGTTTGCTACAGCACATTTTTTGTAAAAAATGAATCTTTTTTGTTGAAACTTCGTCATGTAAGGTTAAAAATTCATCTCTATTGGTAGAAAAGATTTTTTGGTTGAAAATTCCACTATTTAAAAAAATGAAATATATGCAAATTCAGCTATTCTATTTTTTGATTAAAACGTCTCTTTTCTAGTGAAAAATGTAACTATTTGGTTGAAAGATAATTATTGTGAATTGAAAAGTCTACTACCATATTTTTGTTCCGTAATTTATTTCCTGTAGTTAAAAATTCGACTTTTTGGTTAACAATTTAATTATTTTGTTGAAAAATCAACTATTATGTTCCGGGGTTAGAACTTATTTGTTTTTGTTAAAAAATTTTACTGCTTGGTGGAAAATTTAATTATTTTGGTAAAAATTTTACTATTTTACTAAAAAAAATGATATTTTTGATCGAAAATTAAACTCTTTTGTTGAATTTATTTTTTGATGTAAGCTTTATAGTTTTATTTGAAACTTCGATTACTTAGTTGAAGACTCGTCTTCGTAAGTTGAGAATTCCCCTGTGTGGTTAAAAATTACCCTTTTTTGTTAAAATTAATCTTTATTGTTTGAAAATAAAGTTTTATGTTGCAAGTTCAACTGCCATCTAAAACAACCGACTTTCTTCCTTGAAAAATTGAACTATTTAGTTTAAAATTGAACTATTTAGTTAAAACAAAATTTTTTGTTCCAAAATAATTTCTTTGTTGATACTTCGTTTTTCAATTAGAAATTCATCTCTTTTGGTAGAAAAGCTTTTTTGGTTGAAAAATGAACTATTTTCTTTAAAATGCCATATATATGAAAAATCATCTATTACATTTTTTAATTAAAACTGATCGTTTCTAGTTGAAAACGACAACTATTTAGTTGAAACGCAATTCTTTTGAATTGAAAAGTCTTCTAAATTTTACTATTTGGTTGGCAATTTAATTATTTTTTTGAAAAATCAACTATTGTATTTTGGGGTTTGAATGCATTTTTTTGGTTAAAACTTTAACTATTTGGCGGGAAATTTAACTATTTGATTGACAATTCAATAGTATGGTAAATCATAATCTTCTTTTATGGAAAATTCTACTGTTTTCTTGAATTATTTTTAATGGTGAGCTTTTCAGTTTTTAAAATACCATACGTTGGTTGAAGATTCAACTGTGGGTTATAAAATTCAACTTTTTTCTTGGAAAGTCGTCCTTTTTTATCTGAATAAAATATAAAAAAAATTAATGAAATAGGAAATGAAAAACTAAATTTCATAAAATTTTTTGGGAAAAATTACATATTTTTGGTTAAAACTGCAACTGTTTTTAGTTCTTTTTTGTTTGAAAATTTGATCATTGGTTGAAGATTTATCTTCTTAGGTTAAAAATTCAACTAGTGGGTTCAAAATTAAACTTTTTTTTTTTAATTCATCTTTTCGGGTTTAAAAGTCGAATGTCAAAAATTCCTTTTTTTTTTGTAAGAAAACTCAAAACGGTATCTAAATTAATCAGATTTGAAAGAATAGATTCCCCCATTTTTGAGAAAAGTCACCATATTTCTTCTGTTTTGAAAGTATTTTGATTTTGGTTAAGACAAAACTACGGTCTTCAACTAGGTGGGCCGGGAGTTTGGGTGGTGGGGAGGGGTCCAAAAATAGCTCAAAATTTAGGAACGTAGTTTATGGACGACCCCTTAGGGACTATCATAATAATGATATTTAGCTCGTTTAAAACTAGAGAACCGAAAGATGAACCTGTCTTTTAATATCACTAGAATAGACGGAAGTGTAGTTTTAGGCATCCGCATGGAAATACGATAAGTGTCATACGTCAGCACTGATGATTTCAGCTCAAATGGAAAAAAGTGCAAGTGCTAAAATGACTCATCGCATTATTGAGAGAACAAGTTCATTGACTTCCCACATTAATTGTGACCACCAAGAGTGCAATTCTCCCATCGTTTACTAACAGTACAGTAATTTGGACATTCAAATGTCTTCTAAAAAATGTATCTTTTTGGCTAAAAAGTAAAAATATTCGGTTAAAATTCTAACGATAAAAACTAAACATTTTTTTAGTTAAAGATTAATCTTTTTTTATAAAATATTCGAAAATTTGCTTAAAAATTCATCTGTTTGATTATATATTTTTGTAAATTTAACTATTTCATTTTCATTTAAAAAGTTACTCTAGATTCAGCAATTTCGTTAAAGAATATTTTTACTTATTTTATAATAAATGACGATTTTATAAATTGAAAATGGTTTTATTCCACTTATAAAAGATAAAGAATTGCTCTTTTTTCTCTCTGTTCTCATGAAACTTCCAGTTTTTCTCGTTTTTTCGCTTAATTTGCGAGCTGAATTAATAAAGCCCAATAAGAAAATCCAAATATTTTTAGTTGAAACTTCATTCTTTTTGGTTAAAACGTACCTATACTATTATAAATATTTAAGATATTTTATTTTATCTTTTGGTTAAAAATTCTGCAAATTATTGCAAATTTAACTATTTTCTTGCAAAATTATCTTTTTTGGTCGATAGTTTAAACTGGGTTGTTGAAAATTCGTCTTTTTATTGAAAATTCAACTTTTTAAGCCGAAATTTCTTTTTTCTGGTTAAAATTACGACTGTTTGGTTAAAAATTAATCTATTTTAGTTGAAGATTTAACTATCTTCTTGAAAATTCGTCTCTTTGGGTTTAACTGAACTATTCTTGTTTCAAAATTAAAATCTTCTTTGGTGAAAACATCAGCTGTTACATTTTAGTTGAGAATTCATATTTTTTGTTGAAAATTCAACCACTTGGCTAAATATTGAACTACTTTGTTAAAAATCCATTATTTTGTTGCAGATTCAACATTTTAGTTAAAAATTTATCCTGTTGATGAAAAATCCATTTACTTTTGCTCATAATTAATTTCTTTACCTAAAAACTTAAATCTTCCACTTTTGTTCTATAAATATTTTTTATAACTATATATAATAATCTATTGTGTTAAAAAATTATATATTTGTTTGAATATGAGAGTGCTTTGTTGAATATTCGTCTTCTTAGGTTGAAAATTTAAATAATTCAAAATTAATTTTTAAATTTTGGTTTCAACATCAGCTCTTATAATTTTTGTTGGCAATTCATTTTTTAGATTAAAAACTGAACTTTCAATTAAAACATTAAAAGTTGAACTCTTTTGAATTTTAAACTTTAAAAATTAAAACTTTAAAACTTGTTTGTTCAAACCATACCAAATTTACACGTACAAAATAGAAGTTTCTAACACTTTATTATTGTTCAATTTTTAATTAAATGCCACTAAACTGCAAAATTAAGCATTTTTAACTTTGATAAATTATACAGTTAAAAAATCTAAAGAAATATTAGGCCACGCTATCATTTTCAATGCTCTAAATTAAAGAGTGAATCAAGAAACAAAAAATTATATCATGTTGACAATTTTAAGTTAGAAACTATAAAAATTAATAGATTTCGATTGTTTTTACCTTAAACATTTTTTCAATTATGAGTTAAATTATTGTTATATTATCTTAAAACCTTTCAAAATCGTTAAATAACTTCAAAATTTTACCAAATCTACATTTTATTTTATACTTATGGGAGTCTTGATAAATTTTAAATTATTTAAAGAAATTTTCAAAACTGCGAAATATCATTTAAATGATTTGAATTTTTCCTAAAACTTTTAATAAATCTTGCAAAATAAAAAAAAGGTCCTTAAGACATTTCGGATTATATTTTACAATTTTTAAAATCTTTTGAAATTTCCCTCGGCATATAAATGAACTTACTCGAATGTTGTTTAAATCCATAATTTTTAACTATTATATTTATAATTCAGAATTAAAAAATTTCATTGACAAATAAAAAGATCTTGAAACGGAACAATTATAATCAACATGGCACCAATCAAACTTTAAGCTAGGATTCAAGGCTTTCTGTTTAAACCAATTCGTTTTAAAATCAACATGTTCCAAATAAAATCAAATTAAAAATCAAATAAAATTTAAATTTTAAAATCAAATTAAATGGGTTAAAAATGGAATATTTCTGGCTCAAAATTGAAAATATTTTACAATGTTTCATTTGGATGTCTGAATTCGTTAAATTACTAGGGCTTTCAAATTGAAAAAGTATAATTTTGAACGTTAAAATCTGCAAAATGTTGTATTTCGAACAGATTCAGAATTATCCTGTAAAATAAATAAATTATTCTTCAATTTAAAATACTCGAACTAAAGTTCATGTGATATGAAATTTGTGACATTTCAAGTCAAAAGACCGATTTCTCTGCCATAATTTTTTTAAATCCAGGTCAAAAAATAAATTCACCGTCATTCCCCGATCTTTTCTGGTTTAAAAAAATTCCCGGTCTTTTCTCGGTTTTCTTAGTCTGGCGGTCCAGCGGTCTCCCTGGATTTATACGAAAACAGTTAAATTTTCTACCAAAAAAGACGAGTTTTCAACAATATAGTTGATTTTTTTAAAATAATTAAATAATTGGCCAAAGAATAGAATTCTTAACCAAAATACATGAACCCTGATACCAAAAAATATAATAGTAGTCTTTTCACCAAAAAAGAATTAACTTTCAACCAAAAATTTGTATTCTTCTTTACAGTTATATTAAAAATCTTTTTTTAAGTAAGGTTAATTTTATATTAATCATTTGTAAAGAATTAAAAAATCTTCATAAATATTCTTCACTTTTGGCAGCAACCCCTACATTTATTTTTCTAAAGTAAATTTCTAACTATTTTAGAATTAGGCTATTGAAAATAAAAGTGTAAAATAGTTGATTTTCTCTTACATGAAAAATGGATTCTGCTGCATCACATTTAGCCTAGTGGATGACGTTCTGTGGGTTTCATTTTTTTATGATGCAACCCACGTATTTCCTTACCCACGTGTCGCGTCCATCACTGAATGGTAATTACCGCGAATTCACCCCTGTCAGTTTTAAATCATAAAGACAAAGCTTTTTTTTATTATTTTTAAAACACGTACAATGTAATTATATACTAATAAGAATCACTGGATATAAATTATTTTAAATATAAAACACGTCGTAAAATTACCCACATTAATTATGCCAGTGTAAATCAATTGAAAGGTAGTCAAATGTCTAGATAAATTTTACAAATGGACATTATTATTAGAAACTATTCCTATTTTTAGAAATGATCGACATTCTCCACCCATCCAGTTGCTTGCTTTTAATTTCCATATATTGCATTTATTTTCATATAAAATTTTAAACAATGAAAAGGTGACAATTGTAATCAGGAATTCAAGAGATTTCTTAACATTTCAAGGATTTCTGATTTGGAACAGGGAAATTAGAAAAAGAAGTATAGCGACAAATATTTTATAAGAAATTCATGATGAAGAGTGTCACCTGGGTGCTTGATAGATTGATCAGCTACCTGGGTCGGAGCCGTGTTGTAGAGCTAACATGTTATTTAAATAAATCAGACGGGAATCAAAAATATAATTTTCTACAGGAATTCCATTTTCTAAATTAAAAAATAATAGATTATACAACAAATTCCTTGTTCGAAATTGAAAACTATGTATAATTCTTTACTCAAATCCTATGTTCAAATGAGAATTATTATTCTTGTAGAAAAACCACTGTTCTAAGTCAGAATTATCATTATTTTTGGATATTCCCCATTCAAAGTGAGATTTATATTTTTTTTACAAATTACCTGTTCCAAGTCAGAATTATATTTATTTATCGAATTTTACATTACAATTCAGAAATACAATTACTTCCTTTTTAAAAAATTAGGGAGAGTGAAACTTCGTTTTTAAATAATTGTGATTTGTAACAGGGATTTTTTTAATTACCTTCTCCTAATCAGAATAATAACAAATATTATCCAAAATTAAAATTCATCCAGGTAATTCGAGTAATTTAAGTAATTCAAGTAATTCACTTGTAAACTAGAGTTCGAATTTATTTATATAAGTAATTCAAAAGTTTTTAAACTTTTTTTTGAAAACTTGATTTTATTTTTTTTAAAAACTAATTTTTTTAACTGGAAATTAAAATATTCCATTTTTGGTTAGAAATTTATCTCTTTTAGTTTTAAATTCACGATTTGTAGAAAATTGAACAATATTTTGGAAAATAAGTGATGTTTTATTCGTTGAAAATTAAGTTTTATAAATGAAAATGCAATGGTTCAATTTTTGTTAAACTTGTCGTTTTTAGTTGAAAATTCAACTATTTGTAGAAAATTAATCTTCTTAGTGAAAATTTAACAACTAGATTGAAAAAAGTACTTGGTTAAAAACTCATTTTTTGGTTGAAAATGCATTTTTGAGTTAAAAAATCGTCTCTTCGGTAGAAAGCTAACCTATTCTGTTGATAATTTATTTTTCTTTGGTAAGAAATTCAAATTTTAATTGCCAATGTAACTATTCAATGTCTGATTAAAAATTCTCTTTTATATTTGAAAATTTACCTATTCATTTGAAAATTCCTGAATGTTTGTCAAAATTCGTACTTTTTGATAAAAAGTTAATAATCTTGGTTAAATATTCATGTTTTTTATTAATAATTCAACCATTTAGTATAAAATTAATCTCCTTCCTTAAAAATTAAATAATTTAATTAAAAAGTATCCTTTTTGATTTAAAATGCAATTGCTTTGTCGGAAAATCGTTTTTTTCTTCTAGTTAAAAATTTATCTATTCTCATTTTTTCTAAAAAGTCTCTTTTCAGTAGAAAATTTAACTATTTATTTGGTCAAAAATTCATGTTTTTTGTTGAAAACTCAACTATTTGGGAAAAAATTAATCTTCTATGTTAAAATGTAAACAATTTTGTTTAAAAGTATTCTTTTTGGTTGAATATTCCCTTGTTTTGTTGGGAAATGTTTTTTTTTTGGTACAAAATGTATCTATCCCCATTTTGTTGAAAAAATGTCCTTTTTTAGTTGAAAATTTCACTATTTAGTAGAAGATTCGTATTTTACGGTAGAGATATAATCTTATTGTTTAAAAGTTCATTCTTTTAATGGAAAAATCAAATATTAGGTATAAAACTAATTTTATTTTATGTAAATTAAACAATATTGTTAAAAATATCCTTTTTGGTTAAAAAATAAATTTTTTTGTTAAAAAATCCTTGTTTTTTGGTTCAAAGTCTATATTTTAATTGAAAGTTTGACTATTCCAATTGAAAATTCGTAATTTCAATTAAAAATTAATCTCCTTAATTGAAAATGGAATTATTTTTTTTGATAAATTTTTTTTTAAAGAATTACTTTTTTATTTAAAAATGGAACGATTGCATTTTTTGTTGAAGACTTTTCTTTTTTTAGTTAGAAATTTAACTGTTTAATTGAAAATGCATGTGTTTTGTTAAAAATTGGTACTTTTTGGCAGAAAGTTAAAAGTTCATAATTATCGTTGACAAATTTATCTCTTGGGTTGAAAATTTTACAATTTTGTTACAAATTCGATTTTTTTGATTGGAAATTAATTGTTCAACTGAAACTTTAACCATTCCATTTGTTATCGTAACATTTTTTTCGTTGAATGTTCTTCTCTTTGGCTGAAGAATTAAATCTTGCGTTGATAATTCCTTTTTCTTTTTGGTAAAGAATTTATTTTCTAAAAAAATTTAACTGTTCCCATTTCGGCTTAAATTCAATAATTTGACAAAGAATTATTCTACTTTGATAAAAATTAAACAATATTGTTAAAAAGTATCATTTTTGTTGAATAATCGTTATTTTTTGGTTAAAAATGTATGTTAATTTAACTGAAAAGTAAACTATTCTAGTTGAAAATTGAACTATTTCACTTGAAAATTCATCATTATACTTGAAAATTCACCCCACTGCTTAAAAATTTTAATATTTTGTTGAATTTTTTTTTTTATTGGTTGAAAATTGAACTATTTGATTGAAAGGATATCTATTTTATTTGAAAGTCACAAATTTGGTTAAACAGCAATCTCCTTTGTTTAAAAATTAGCGTGAGCCTAGTATAGGCTGAGTAATCAACCATAATTTTATTTAATCCATGTTAATCCTAATGCGGGCCAGAATAATCCACCTCCGCTGAACCTCATTTTTACGAGTTGTGTCAAATTCTGTCTACTTTTTCATCATATGACTGCTAACTATACAATTGAATTAAATTGGCATAAATATATAATTTTTAAAGAAAGTCTTAATGATAACTTTGACACCTTCGTATGCTCATAGAGCTGGAAAAAGTGATGATGATTAATGAAGAGACGAAGACAA
>JAWWLR010000158.1:35031427-35042202 GCA_035041075.1 Acraspis erinacei | reverse complement strand
CTTATAACTTTAAAAATTACAAAGTTGCAGCTAAATCCACCGAAAGCCATTTTCCCATACATTTAGTGCGGGGTCCTTTGTAAATTTTTCAAAACGCGAAAAATATAAAATTCCTTTTTTTGAGTGAAAGGGAAAAATTTAACTTTCCCAGCTGAAAATGCGCGTACAGGAACCTCGGAGGATCCTGGACATGTTCTTGAACCTGGATCTGGACACGAACCTGTACAGGTAATCTTGACGATTCATGTACAGGTTCCTTCACCTAGCCTTTTGAGACGTGGGTTCGTGTACAGAAACTTGTTCAGGATCCTTCACATGCATAGAAAATAATCCGCGAGGGTTTGCTAGTGGTTAGGCTCTCTCGGTAGTAAGTTCGTTTTTCAAGGCAATAAAACGAAAGCAACTTTATAGCGAGCGCCTCAATTTACTTCGAAAAAGGAACATGTACGGGTGTACAGGAACCTATAGTCGATCATTAAAAGGTTCTTTTGTCGGTGCAGGTTCCGTTGGTGGATAACGTACAGTTTCCTTCACCAAATTCCTGCACAGGAACCGTCAAGATTACCTGTGCAAGTTCGTGCACAGGATCTTGTACAGGATCCTTCGACCAGTATTCTTCATTGAATGAAAATAATTTGAATTTGTAATTGCAGTTTTTATTTCTTTTCTTTTCAGTAAAGATTAAAAAAAATAACTATAATATACTGATCCGCATAAATAGTTTTAACTTTAAGACTTCCAAAAATATTGTCTGTATCAACTATATTATACTTCACTAGAATATCGTTTCTTCGTCAAATAAAGATACATACGAACTCTATAGTGTGTTGATACTTCACTATAGTGAAGGAGAACACTATGCTTATGGAAGTATTGAAGTTCAGATTATTTTTTTGAGATTATTTTTTTTTGTCAAATTTTTAACTAGAAAAGATGAATTTAATACCAAATTGTCGAATTTCCAAGCAAAAAAAATATTAAACTTCAACCAAGGATTTGGATTTTCCAGAAAATAATTAAATTTTCAACAGAAAAGTTTCATTTTTAACCAAAATAGTTCAATTTTTAACTTACGAAAATGAATTCTGAACAAAGAATGTAACACTTGTTATTTAAACCAAAAAAGATGAAAATTTTACCAAAAGGTGTAAATTTTCAATCTAAAAGGACGGTTTTTCAACAAGATAGTTGAATTTTTAACAAAATAGTAGAATTTTTAAGCAGATAAGTGATTTACTAACGTAAAAAATTAATTTTCAGTCGAATTTTTAAATAAAAAAGATAAAACTTAAACCAAAATTTCATTTTCAACAAAATAATTAAATTTTAAAGAAAATAGTTTACCTTTGAATGAAAATAGTTTAATTTTTAACCTACAAACAAGAATTCGGAACAAAACATTTAATAGTTGTTATTTCAACCAAAAAAGATGAAATTTCTACTGAAAGAGGTTAATTATAAAACCAAAATTATGGATGTTCTAAAAATAGCTGCATTTTCAACAAAACAGTGGAATATTAAAACAAATTATTGAATTATTAACGAAACAATATGAATTTTTCAATAAAATAGTACCATTTCCAAAAAAAAGATGAAAATACACCACAGGTGAATGTTTAACAAGATAATTAAATTGTCAACAAAATAGTTCAATTTTTAACCAAATAGTCGAATTTTCAAATCAAAAAGATAAAACTTCAAAAAAAATTTAATATTCAACAAAATAATTAAATTTTCAACAAAATAGTTCAACTTTTAACGAAAATAGTTTAATTTTCAACCTACAAAGAAGAATTCGTAAAAAAATGTAATAGTTGTTATTTCAACCAAAAAAGATGAAATTTATATTGAAGGAGGTGAATTATATAACCAAAATTAAATTAAATTAAATTTTAATAATAGTGGATTTTTTGAACAAATTATTAAATTATCAACGAAAAAATATGAATTTTTTAATCAAATAGTACAATTTTCAATCCAAAAAGATGAAACTACACTACAGGTGGAAAGAATTAATAAGTTATGGTTGTACAAAAAAGACGAACTTTCAACTAAAAAAGGTCAATTTTCTATCAAAAATGGAAAAGTTACATTTCCAGTTAAAAAAAATTAATTTTAGATAAAAAAGAGCAACTAGATTTCAACAAAACACTTAAATAGTTAAATGGAATGTAAATTCATTGCTTGCCTAAGTAGTTGATAATTCAATTTAAAAGTTCAATTTTCAATAAATAGTTAAACTTGTAACCAAAGATGAATTCTTGACTCAAATTATAAATCTGCAACAACAATAGTTACATTTTAAGTCAAACAAAAATTAATTTAAAAAAATTCAACTAAAGATATGCATTTTTAACTAGAATGATACATCTTTAAAAAATGATTTTTAAACAAAGTGGTTCAACATTCGATATTTCCACCAAATAGGATTTAAAATTTTTAACCAAAAATAGTTGCATTCAACCAAAAAAGACTATTTTTCAACAAAATAGTTGAATCATCATGCAAAGAAGATTAATTTTCAAACAAAGAATTGCATTTTTATCCAAAAAAGATGAAATTTCTACTGAAACAGATCAAATTTTAAAACTAACAAAAAATGAGTTGAATTTTCGACCAAGAAAGACTTCAGTTGAATTTCCTACACCAAAATATGAATTTTCAGCAAAAAGTTAATTTTCTACCAGTATACCACCGCGGAAAATATATACATAGTGGAAATTATTAGGTATAACATTTTTGTGTCTGGGTAGTGGCATTTTGACTTTAAAAAGTTTTAAAAAGTTTAAAAAATTTTTTGAAACAAAAAGACGCATATTGAAAATATTTGTTGAATTTTCAACACTAAAATGTGAATTTTCAATAAAAAGTTCATTTTGTCTACCTAAACAGTTACATTTTCAACCAAATAATACAATTTTTAACAAAAAAATATAATTATCACGACGAAGCAATTGCAAAAAAATAGAGATATAAATACAAGGTACAAAAATTACTGACAATATTATATCAGAAAAATAATAAAAAAATTTTTAATTTATTATCATTAATATTCATTTTTAGTTTCTTTTTATAGAAATTCCCTAACTTTCGAAAAAAATGCAACGAAAAAAAATTCCAGAAAAATGACATTCCCGCGATTTTAAAAATCCCAAATTAGAAAATTCCCGAATTATTAAAATTCCGAATTGGAAAAATCCCAAATAAACAAATTCCCGAATAATATACGATTCAAACATTTATTTTTTAATTAACATTTATTTTTTTTTACTAAATCCAATGTTTGTTCAAAGACATTTTTTTGTCAAGTTTAAAGTACATTAAATACATTTTTAAGTTTCAATAACAATAATTGCACTGATTTATATCAAAATTAAAAAAAGATTTAATTAAAAATTTACTTCCCGAGAACGTTTCTTGTAATTAAAAAAAAAATAATATGCACATTTTTAAACGAAATGTTTCATCCCGAAATATATTTTTTCAATTATTGTTATTTTAATTTCAAACAGTAATTAAAAGAAACTTTAAACATTCAAAAAAAGTTTTCTTTGATAAAAGTCTTTGATTATTTTATTTTTAATAAATAAATAATATTTATTAAAAAAACATTTTTTGATAGTTTCAATTGGGAATTTTATAATTTAGGATTTTTATAGTTCGAATATTTCATAACTGAGGAATTTTCTATCGGGGATTTTATTATTCGGAAATTTCCCAATTTGGGATTTTTATATTTCGGCAATTTTCTAATGATTTTTTTTATTGGGACGAATGAAAAATTCCGAAAAATAAAATTCCCGCCACTGAAAAATTCCCAAATTGGAAATTTTCGAATAATAAAATTTCCGAGCAGTTTATAATATTACTGAATTGAAAAATTCCGGAATAATAAAATCCCCGACAGTTTAGCACATTACCGAATGTGAAAATTCCCGACAGAGAATTGCCGAATTATAAAATATCCCAGCTAGAAAACCCCTAATATAAACAATTAGAAACTTTCTTATGATTAAAAAAATTTTAATTGTAATATAATTTTATTTTGTAGGAATTTTATTAATTTTAGAAGTAACAAAATTTTAACTGTTGAAATCCGGAAATTTTCTGCTTCGGATATTTTATAATCAGAAAAGTTTCCGTTGGGAAGTTTATTGTGCAGAAATTTTCAAGTGGATTGATATTATAAATTGTTTGAGAATTTTATAACTCGGTAATTTTATTATTCGGGAATTTTCCAATTTGGGAATTTGGCAGTGTCGAGCATTTTATTTTTCTGGATTTTTCAGTAGTTCAATTTAAAAAAACCTGTTATAAAATTAATCAACTCTTAATCGTAATATTCTGAAACATAAAAAATTAATCGAAAGTTGATTTCAATCATTCATCTCATATAATGGTGTCATAAACATAAATTCTCATATCAATTAAACGATACTTCAAACACGTTGAGAATTTATTTATCCCGAAAATAATCGTACGATCAAACGCACGACTTTCCCAAGGTGAAAGTACATGGTTCAGGGTTTGTTTTTTACTTTTTTTGTAAGTTTCGTGAAATTTCCAGTTAGGCCCAATCTACCCATGGTCTGGAAACAATTAATTTTTGATTTGCAGCACCGATCAAGAGATATTTCTTTCCTTGCACGAAGGTGTTTTCACGATTTCGCAACCAAATTAAAACAATATTCAGGTGACTGCCGGTGCTGACTCTTGTCGAAAAATTCAAATAATAACCAAAATGATGTCAATTTCCGAGGAAATGGGACGCTTATCGACGAGCTTATGCGTTGTTTTTTCATAAACATTTTTCATTAAATGCATCACCAAAATTCACGCAAATTCCACGCATTTCTAAATTAAAATATTATAATAACATATAGAAATAACGTAAGAGATGCGTTAATGTTGAACAAATATTTCCTGGTAGAGGTCAACAATAATTTCTGCCTTGCAATTCCTTATTTCAATATTTTAATCCGTGTGTTATACGCCAATCTGGTGAAAATTGAGATAACACTGAAATTATTTGGATTACTGAAAAATTCCGAAAAATAAATTTCCGAAAAAATTGTAAAATTCCCGAATTGGAAATTTCACGAACAATAAAATTCTCGAATAATATTTATAATATTACAAATTGGAAAATTCCCGAATAATCAACCTACCAAGTGACGACTGAAAATCCCGAAATATAAAATTCCCGACACAATGAAATTCTCGAATTTGAATATTCCCGAATAATTCAATTAATGATAAAATTTCTTAATATTTATTAATATTAACGAATGCGAAAATCCGCGAAGAATAAACTTGCCGAGGGACCACTGAAAATCCCGAAACATAAAATTACTTTAAAATTTCCGAATGGGAAAATTCCCGAATAAAAAAATTCATTATAAAATTGATAAAACATAAAATCCCAAATAATTAAATTCCTGAATTAAAATACACGCGCATAATAAAATTACCGAATTAGAAAATTCCCCAATAATAAAACTCCCGAACAATTGATAATATAACTAAGTTGAAAAATTCACGACAAATAAAACTCTCGACAGTTTATAATATTACAGAATTGAATTTGAAAATTGTCGGATAATAAAATTTCCGAATGATGAAATTCCCGAGTAGTAAAATTTCCGACAGCTTATAATTTATTACAGTATTTGAAAATTCCCGAATAATAAAATTCCCGACAGAAGATTGCACGATTATAAAATATCCTGAGGTTCAAATTCCGGAATTTAAACAATGGAATTTTTGTATACATATTATTTATTTAGCAAATGTAGAACAATCGAATACGTTTATAAAGAAAATTATTTTAAACGTTTAAAGTTTCTAAAATTATTATTTGAATTTGAAATAACATTCATTGAAAAAAAGTTATTCCTTGAAGAAATGTTTCTGTTCAATTACGAGTTATTTTAAATTCAAACAATAATTTTACAAACTTAAAAAAAATTCTTTATAAAAATATTTAATCAATATGTTTGTAATAAAAGAATCAAATTTATATTAAAATTTTTCAATAATTTAAATTAAACCGGGCAATTAAATTTTAAACCAAGAAAATTAATTTTCTAAAAATTACACTTTTTAACGAAATAACTGCGTGTTCATCCAGTTAGTTGAATTTTCAACTAAAAAATATAAATTTAGAATAATAAATTTATCAGATAAATACAAATAAATACAAATAAAAAATTAATTTGAAACCAAATAGTTGTATTAATAACCAAATAGATGAACTTTTGAGTAAAAGAGACAAGTTTTTAAACAAAAGTTAAAGATTTAACCACGTGGTAATATTTTTATCCAAAAGATGAATTTATGCGAAAAAAGTCGTAATTTTAATAAGAAAGATACTTATCAACTAAGACAGATAAATTTTCAATCAAGAAGGAAAATTTGTTCTCCATGAAAGATGAATTTTCAATCCAAAAGGATGAATTTTTAACAACATAGTTGAATTTTCAGCAATTGAAGATGCATTATTAATTAACAGATCAAATTAAAAAAAAAGATTTATCTTCAATGAAATATTTGAAATTTCAAGTCAAAAATGCCAGTTTTGTAAGAAGGAAGTTGATTTTACATTTAAAAAATTCATTTTCAAACAAGGAAGATGACTTATCGGCCAAGAGAGACGAATCTTCAACAAAAAATAATTGTTTAGAAAAAAGTGGACTTTTACTTTCGAAAAGATGAATTTTCAAAAAAGAGAAAGTTTTTAATCAAGAAAGCTGAATTTTTAACAAGGTAGATCAAATCTCTACCTAACTCTAGTTTTTAACCGGAAATGGAATAGTCAAAATTTAAAACAAAATAAATATGGAAAGAAATTAATTTTCAAAAAAGTTGTTAAATTTTCACCCAAAAAGATAAAATTTGGAGCAAGAAGAGTGTTCTATAAAAAAATACAAATTTTGAACAAAATACATGCATTTTGAACAAAATTATTTAACCAGAAAATATCATTTTTTTAACCAAAAAGTTTAATTTTCAACCAAATAGTTTAATGTCCTGTCATATTGTTGAGTTTTCAATCTAAAAAGATAAATTTTTTACGAAACAGTAAAATTTTGAACAAAAAGGTTAATTCAGAAGATAATAGTAGAATTTTCAACTTTCATTATGAATCCATAATAAACATTTTTTTCTTTGCAATGAAGTTCAATTTTTAATCAAATAATCGAATTTTCAACCAAAAAAGATCAATTCTCTATAAAGAATATAACAGTTGATATTTCAACCAAAGTCCTGCATTTTAAACGAAAACGGGTAAATTTTACAACAAGATAATTACATTTCTACCAAGAAAGACGAATTTTTTAACAAAACACATGAATTGTCAAAAAATTAAAATTTCAACTAAAAAAGATAAATTTTTAACCAAATAGAAAGATGAAACAAATTTTCCTAAAAATACTTAAATTTGTAATCAAAGAAATGAACTTTCAACTAAAAAATCTGAGCAGAGTGCGGGGACACACCTTTAAAAATTATAGGTCAGAACATCGACAACTGTAATTTGGTGATTGTGAATTCTTTTTTGTTAAAGCTCTTTTGGCTTTCACAACACGTTTTCATCGCGTAACTCGTGCTTTGCACTCGATTGTGTGAAAATGCAAACTTTTCTACTCATCAATCGTGTTTTATATATATATTTTAACACCTCGATCCGGAACTCCTTATGATTGTTTTTAATATTTCTTCTTTGTTCTGCATTAATTTTAATTCTCAGCTTCCCTGAAAAGTGTATCATTCCAATAAATTTATATTATTCCAATTCATAATACGCATTGCAATTATTGAAACATAAATATTTTTATTGTCTTGTTTTTATAATTAAAAAAAGTGCGCATCTCATAAAAAACAATTTTGTGAATAAACATTTTATTGCAACTTTTGTCGCTTTTCCATCAATGAAATTTTTTTCAATTGTGATCTTTCCTAGTTCTTGTAGCTTGTTTCATTTTTACAAAAAGTTATTTTTTTTATTCTTAATTTATTTTTATAAAAAAAACGTTCATAACAAATTTTTAGATCTTTTCTGGTTGAAAAATTTTTCTCTTTTCATTTTTCTTCGTACCTTGCGTCACTTTTCCAAAAATGTAATTATTTTATTTTTAATGTTATTTTTTGAGATTAAAACAAAAACTACCTATCCTATCAAACAACGATTAATAACAAAATGTAGCTCTTTTTTAAATGAACAACTTTAACCGAAAATTAATAATGAACCAATAGCGTTAATTTCATTAAGTGCATGAAGATCTTTTATCTAAAATGGCCTTGAATGACCTTTAAATATCTTTTTTTATTCTGAAAAACATCAGGGGTAATTTTCTCAGCAAAAAGAATAATTACTAGGAATGTCAAGATGAAATAAAAAAACAAAAAAACGACCAAATGGGTATAAATACAAATATAAATTGTAAGAACACTATTACCAATTCCGCTCAATCACAAACAACCAGCCAGCGGTATTATACACGTGCTGCGTATTCATGAATGAACTGAACGTAAGAACTTGTCAGTCGGTTTCGCATCGATGTGCGTAATACACAGCTATTTTTAAAGTCCCAAGATAATCAAGAAAAACGTTTCGAAGTGATAGCGACCTTATCGATGTCACAGTCACATGTGTAAAAGTTTACAGCCACGAGAGGTGCATTTACTACCTAGAAATGACTATAATTTTCCTTTTATTATCATTTGTGCGCGCATAATCAAAAGAATTACGAAACTCGCGTTCAATGATCTTCGTTTATTTTTAGAATCCGATAAATTGCGGATGACATCAAACCACAAGAGTTGTGGATTTTTTTTGTATTTCATTTTTAAAATTCTTTAAACTGATATTTTTTATAACTATTAGGAAATAATGAACGCTCACTATGTCAAATAATTCTTACAAATTATCATAAGGTCAGTAAGAAGAATATAAAACTGCTTTAAACAATTAAAAAATAACTAAAACTAATAATTTTTCAACATGCATCAAATGTGGATACATATACATATAAAAATGTCATCCTTGGGTCGCTCCTTGTCCTTAAGACACACGAGGGTTTCGTAGGCCTGTTATGATTTCGTCCTGCCCTGTGGTGAACATGTGGGGGGTTTTTAACCTATTGTTTTAATTATAATTATAGTGTAATTTTAAAGGAAAAATTTGTTTTTTCGCAGAAATGATTGCTAACGATAACAGAAAACTAAGTACTCTTATTAATTTAAAAACGTGAAATAAAAAAAACTTTTTTCGAATTAAATCTTTATACAGCTAATGAAATAAAAAGTATTATATTAAATGTATGTCGCGATACTAAAATTTTTTAAATCAATTATTTAATTATAATGCTTTTCAAACAATTTGTATTCTTACTATAGTGTGAATGTTTTTATCAAAAGATCGTCGCTAAAAATATTTTTCAACGAATATTTGAATATCACAATTTAATTTTAATTTAAGAAGATAAAAAATAAAAATGTTTCAAAAAATAATTTACTTAATCAAATCTACGTCGTTAAAAATATGTTTAAAAGAGTTCTTTAACTACAATGTTTTCTGACAACCTTAAAATTTTGTTTACTGCTGTATAATTGTTTTGAACAAATCTACGTCGCTATACAAATTTGTGAAAAATATTTAAAGTTTATTAATAATGATTATTAAAATAAAATAATAAATCTAAATTTGAATATTTTGTTAGGTTTTTAAAAATATATTTCAATCCACCAAAAAGGATTAAGTATTTCAATTTTTAACTAAAAAAGGTTTTTCAGTCATAAAATAAAAAAATCCCAATTATAATAATTTGAGGAGAAAAATAATTTGTAAGACAAAATAAGAATGTCCAATAACTTTATTTTTAAGGCTATTTGTTTATTTGTTTCTAAGGTTAAATAAATATAAGTTTCCTAGCATGCTTGAGAAAATTGAAAAAGAGATCTTTTGAAATATTTTTAAATCTTTTTAAATAGTCTCTTAAAATTAAAGTGTTATTGAAAATGTTCAAAAATGTACAGTTTGGTTAAAATTTTGCGAAATCTTTTCAAATTTTAAAATGTTTTCAAACTTTTATTACAAATTTTCAATATTTTTCAAAATGATTCGAATTCTTTCTAACACTTTTGAGAAATATTTCAAAATTCAATAAAATTCCCTTGAAACCTTCCAGATTTTTTGTTGAAAAATGTTGGAAAAAAATTTTTAAATGTTTTAAAATCTTCTTAAATAATCTCTTCAAATTAAATTTTGTGTAGTTCAAGGTGTTCAACTTCTTTTGGAATTTAAAATTCGAATTTTTTCTAAAGTTTTATGATGTTCCTAAACTGAAAAATTTTGCTTAAAAATATTTTACCTTTTTTCCAAAATTTTAGGAAATCATTTGAAATGTTTTGAAACTTTTTTCCATTTTCTGTAACAATTCTTTTTTCAAAATAAAAAATAATTCTAATTTTTTTAAGGAATCTCAAGAACTTTTTTATTCTCATGAAACATTTTAAAATTCTTAAGAAGTTTCTTTAAAGAAATTTGGATTAAATTATGCTAATACCTCGTTTTTTTAAACGAATAAAATTTGAGGGTCAATAATACCTTGATGAACATTTTCCTACGTTGAACAAGATGAGATCGCTAAAAGTGTAAACATGAACATTTTGAAACTTTCGGCAAATAGGGGATCATTTTATTATTATTATTATTACACCATTAAGCCGTTTCCCTTTCGGGGTAGGCGTGACTCACTCGGCGGGGGAGGGGA
>JAWWLR010000158.1:34983039-34993781 GCA_035041075.1 Acraspis erinacei | reverse complement strand
CGAAATAATAGAAAATAAGTAGTAGTAAGTTAGACTAAGGATGGAACTGTAAATATATGTACAGGGAGCGGAGGCCCGGAAACCCGTAAAAGGGAGAGATTAAATATACATACATACATTCATACATACATACTCAAAAATTAAACAGCTTTTTTGTGTTTGTTGAAAATTCAACTGTTCGGTTGAACATTAATCTGCTCTAGTTGAAAATTCAAGTATTTTATTAAAAATTTGTCTCTGTTGGTTAAATTCGACAGTTTTGTTTAAATAACAATATTTTTTGTTATATACCTTTTGCGTTCAAAATTCATCTTTTCAGGTTGAAAATTCTAATTTTTTGGTTTAAAGTGAAACCAGTTCTTCAAAAGTGCATTTTTTCATTAAAGATTTATAATTTTAGTTCGTTGGAAAGTTCATCTATTGGGTTGAAAATTTGATTATTTGGTTAAAAAATAAAACCTTTGTTCAGAAAACTAATTTTTTTGATTTCAAGATTTATCTCTTTAGATAAAAAGTGATTTTTGAGCTTATAAATTAATTTTACAGATTAAAATGTAACCGGTCTATTTTTTGTTGCAAATTAAACTTTTTGTAACAAAATTTGATTTTACTGTGGGAAATTCAACTTTTTTGTAAAAATTTGTCTTTTTGAGTTTAGAATTTAACAATTTGGTAAAAAATTTATATAATTTATTGGAAGTTCCTCTTTCTGAATGAAAAATGAATCTTCTTGGTTAAAAATCCAATTATGTGCTTACAAATTAATTTTGTTGTTGATAGTTTCGTCTTTTTCGAAATAAATTTAACTTTATTCAAAAAATTAATTTTTTTGTTTGAATATTAATTTTTTTAGTTAAATATTTTTGTTTTGTTGAAAATTATTTTTTTTTTACGTAAAATCGAAGCATTCCCTTTTTGGTTGAAAATTTATCTTCTATTGATGGATTTGGACAAAAAAATTGAAAAAAAAGATGATAAGGTTTCTAAGAGAGTTATCGAGTCTGATTTTTAAAATAGGCTTCCAATTTTGTTATAAATAAACAAATATGACGAAAAAATACCATTTTTGCTATTTGACGTTCCCGGTATTCGACAATAACATGGAAATGGTTAAAATAGTCTACGCTTTAGAGAGTAACATTAATTAAAGATATTCCAATATTATATAATCAACAAAATTGTTTTGTATAAATAAATTATTACCATCAGAAAAAGTCTGCTTGAGATTATTATTGTTAATATTAAAAACAAATCTAGTAAACATATGCATTAATCAGGCAGTTTTCGGTAGAAAAATTAGTTTTTTTGGATGCCATTTTTTAATTGAGAACTTTATGCTAATTTTAGAAAACTTCATAATTTGTTGATTAATCTTATGGTATTTTTAAACAAATTTAATAAACAAATGCATTATTCGGGCATTTGTTGGCAAGAAAATTAGTTTTTTTTTAATGCCAGTCCTTTCAGATGGGAGCTTCA
Organism: Acraspis erinacei; assembly: GCA_035041075.1. Taxonomy (NCBI): domain Eukaryota; kingdom Metazoa; phylum Arthropoda; class Insecta; order Hymenoptera; family Cynipidae; genus Acraspis; species Acraspis erinacei. The sequence goes on along the minus strand of JAWWLR010000158.1, from coordinate 34,992,302 downwards.
TTATAAATCTAGCGACATTTAAATTTTATGATTTTTTAAAACAAATTTAACAAAAAATGCATTGATAAGGTATTTGTCGAAAAAAATTCGTTTTTTTCAACGACAATTTTTTTAATGGGACCTTCATGATAATTTCAGAAAACATTCATAATTTATTGATAATTTTTTTTAACATAATCTTAATAAACAAATGCATTATATTATTTTGATTAATTTTAAGCTAGACACATTAAAAAATAAAAAATTAGTTTTTTATTATCTTAACAGTTCTTAAATTAGACGCTAAATTATTTTCGTTTTAAATAGTTCAATCAATCTTGAAAAGCTATACAATTTTATTTTAAAATCTTGAGAAATGTAGAAGTGGTTTTAAATTTTTCCAAATTTAAAATCATTTTTAAAACTTTTGCGGAACTTTTAAATATATTTTTAAATGAATTGAACTTTTCCTACAACTTTTAGAAAATCCTGCAAATTGAAAAAAATTCCTTAAAATTTTAATTTATAAATAACAATAGAACATATATTATTCTTAGAAGAAACTAGCGTAATTTTAAGAGATATTTAGAATTTACCATTTTTAAAAAGATTCAAATTAAATTTACAACTTAAAATGATTTCAAATAATTTAAACGAAGTGTGTGTATCAACAAAATTCGGCTATTCGTACCGAAATTTTTGTGCAAACACCCACAGCCGAATTTAAAACCCAAAGTAGACTTTTTGAGATTTCAAACAAAAAATTTAGAATCTGTTTAAGAATTGTGAAAGGCTTCAAAAGAAAAAAACCGTTTTCTTAAGATTCCTAGGAAAATTGAAAATGATTTTTCATGTTGATAAATTATTGTAGCAGAAAATTTAACAAGATTTCAAGAGGTTTCCAAAATGATCAAATAAGAACTTGGAAGATTTTGAATTTTTTTTAAATTGCAGGATTTTCCAAAAATTTTAGGTAAAATGAGATTAATTAAAAAATATATTTAGAAGTTCTTAACAAAACTTTAACAGACTTTGTTTAAATTACTTAACATTTTTTCAATTTCTTAGTTAATTTTTAATCTTTTCAAAACTTCTCAATATCTCTTAAAATTAAACAAATTTTTTCTGCAAATAATAAATTTCAAAATGCTTACTTTTAAATACTTGTTTTCAATTTACTCGTCGTAAATTAATAGTGTAATATTGCTAAATATTAAATAGTGTTTTTCTAAAATACAAAATTTCAAATTAAATGTGTTAAAATTGAATAATTTAGACTTTTAAGTCTAAAAAAATTCCCGATCATGTCCCGGTTTTCCGTTCCAGCGGCCACCCTGAATATAATTTAATAAAAATGTAAAATTGTGGAAAATCGTAAAAACCATTCTTTCAACAAATAATTTGTTTATAACAACTTTTTTCGTTTATTATATAATATTAAACTATCTTTAACTAATGATACTCTATAAAACTTAGGCGATTTCATCAATTTTCATAATATTGACGAGCACCGAAAACGTCAAATATAAAAAGTGGTCATTTTTTGTTATATTTGTTTATTTATAAAAAATTGAAAGCCTATTTTAAAAATCAAATATTTGTTGGCTGTACATTATTTTTAACCAAAAAAGTTTTTTTTCAACTGTTGGTCGGAAGAGAGAACTTTCCCAGTCAAGTGTGACAAGCAGCTGGAGGGCCGCACACTCAGCACGTTGGTTGCACCAGGTTGCGTCATGCGTCCAAATCCAGCAGAACACGTTCGTGCTACCCTGACTAGTGTAGGTGGTCCAAATAAACGGTTTTTTTCAGTGTTAAAAATGATAATATCTTCTTGATACGGATTCAGAGAGTAAGGTGAAGGTTACAATGACGCAAATCTGGAAGGAATGCAAAAGTTATCGGGTCTCGTATCTGATTATAATATTATGATCGTCGTGTTAGTCGGTTGTATTACGTATGTATTACACGTAGCTTCGAGCAAATCCAGCAAATGTTTATAAATGTCTCGATAAATGTTCATATCGCGACTGTTACGTATCTTTCTCGGCCTTCCGTTTACGCAGCAAGTACTTCTGACATTCATCTCTATGAAATTACAACAATAATAACAACAGAGAAACGTGGAGAGGGACTTCCTATATGCTGCTGGTGCGTAATGTAATCGAGCAAACTTTGCGGTGATAATAAAGTACAAGGCTGCTGACCCCGAAAATACTGACGCCACGCAGTGGAGAGCTGTAATAATGCCATGCATCACTTTGTAATCTTCTTTTTTTTAATTTTCTAGTTCAAGGAATTTGCAATAAAAATTTAAAAGCAGCCTTCTCCAAAAATAAATTCAAGGAGAAATCCTATTATCCAAATGTACCCACTTTTTAGTCAAATAAGTGTAGCAAAAAGATGACTCCATAAACTGTGTTACCAATTTTCAATTAAACAATTTGATTGGCTTTTTTTTCTTTCACGACTAATACATTTTTTTTAAATCAAAATTTTATGTATTTTTCTAATATTTATTATTTCCCATGAAAAGTAACGTAGCCCAAATTCTCTTAAAACAGGAAAAATATTTGCATTCTTAAACAAAAAATATTTACTACCAAAACATATGAATATTCGAAAACAGAAAATTAATTGCTAATCGAACAGTTGCATTAACAAATTGTTGAGTTTTTAAGCAAGAGATGATTTTTAGCAAAATAAATGAACTTTTAATAAAAAAATAGAACTTTAACTAAATAGTCGAATTTATAACCCACTAAAAGATTTTTCAACCAAATGTTGCAATTTCAAACAAAAAAAATTTGAATTTTAAAATCAAAAAGAGGAACTTTTCAAAGAGAGCTGATTTTTCAACAAAAAAAGTCAATTCTCCACCAAGAAAGATAGTAATCTTTCTACCATCAAAGATTATTTTTGTACCAAAACATGGATTTTCAACCAGTTCAATTAAATGAAAAAAACAACGAAATTTTTAACAAAATAGTTGAATACTCAATTAAATAGATAAATTTCGAAGAAATAAACTACAATTTTTGTAACCTTAAATGAAGTCATCAAATGTTTAGTTTAAAAAATTAATGTTCATAAAAAAGACAAACTGTCGGCCAGTTAACTTCAACCAAAAAAGAAGACTATTTAACCAACTAGTCGAATTTTCAAAAAAATAAATGAATTTCTTACAAACTGTTTGAACCTTCAACATCTAAATCTAAACGATAAATTTCGAACCAAAAATGGGATAGGTTAAATAGGAATAGTTAAAAAAATTAGTTTAATTTACAAACAAATAGTTGATTTTTTACCAAAAAAGACTTTTCACAAAATACATAAATTTTCAATAAAATTGTTGAATTTTTGAATACCGAAAGATCAATTATCTTCAAAACAATTAAATTATCAACCCGAAAATATGATTTAAAAAAATGTAATTGTCTATTAAATAATTTACTTTTTAACCAAAGAGTAAAATTTTTGACAAAAAATTTGAATTTTTAACAAAAAAAGTTCAATTTAAAAAAAAAGTCATGCATATTTAACTAAATAATGCATATTCAAGAAAAAAAGTAGATTTAAAAAAAAGAAGTTTATTTTTAAACCAAGCAGTTTATTTATCAACCAAAAAATATGATTTCTTAACGAAAAATGTAATAGTTGATATTTCTATTGCAAAATATTAAAACTAAAAATAAAAAAGCAGTTAAAAATAGATGAATACTGAATAAAGAAAAATTAATTTTAACCAAATATAAAAATTTTTAACTAAAAAAATGGTTGGCCCTTAAAGGGAATCAGTTCAGCTAAAAAGATTAATTTTTATGAAAAAAAAACTTTCACACAATTGAAATTAACCAAAAAAAGACGAATTGTTAACAAAATGAATCAATTTTAAATAAAATTGAACTTTCAATCCAAAAATATGATTTTAATTTAAAAAATGTAATTGTCTATCCAATAGTTCACCTTTTTAACAAATACTTGAATTTTCGACTAAAAATATGAATTTTCAACAAAGAAGTTAATTTTTTAATAAAAGAGACAAATTTATAAATAAAATAATGGATCTACAAACAAAAAATTGCGTTTTTGAAAATTTGGTTTAACTTTCAACCAAGTAATTCATTTTTCAAGTAACAAAGATTAATTATAAACCAAAAAAAAAAGATTATTTGAAATAGAAAACAGTGCAATTCAACAAAAAAAGGAAATTCAACCAAATACATGGATTTTCAACAAAAAAGTCACACTGCAACCAAGAAAGATTTCTACCATAAAAGGTTATTTGTTTAACAGAATCCTAATTTTCAGTCTAATCTTTTTTTGTAATCAAAATAAATTAATAGTACTAAACACATTAAAACAAATTTTTATTTCATTTTCATGCTTAAAATAAAATTCATAGTTAACCTAATAATATTTCGAATAAAAAATTCTCGAAGTAATATTATTTTACAATTTAAAAAACATTTAGCACACTCAAAAAAATTATCTGGCTGTAAAAACAGTTCCCTGAGATTTCCAAGATTTTTCAGATTTATGAAGATTCGGGCTTGAAATTGTGCAATGGTATCTTTTTCATACCAATACGATCGTCAAATTCTATTTTTAAATATAAAAAAATAGTCCACTGTAGGAGTCAACCGTACCTGAAACACAAAACAAATTTACACCTTAGTTAATTAGTACAATAATAATTTTTTTTCAATATTCAAAGTAAAAATCTGCACTCGCTTTAGCAAAATATTAAGCTTAAATTAAGTATTATCAAGAGAATATATATTTTCTAATAAATGATATCGCTGTATAAGTACATTTTGTAAATAAAATAAATAAATAGCAGGACATATAAATATAAATTGTCGAATACACTGATTCATTTTTTTCTTTTCATTATTAGAAAAATTGAAATCTTGAACTTACGCAGATATTAATTTTTTTATGATTATATTATTTTATTTAATAAATTAAATAATGGCCATTTTAGGCCATGCTTGCACATTCTTAGTTATTGGCATATTCGACTTTTTTGGTTTAAGTTCTTTTTTGTCTCAAGTAAGAAAAATTATTGAACCTTTTTCAATTAAATAAAAAGACTTACTATTAAAACTTAAAAATAAAAAATAAATTCTTAATGAAACAGACTAAATTTTCCGGCGTTTTAAAAAGAATATCTATATTTTTTGACAGAATTAAGATTGCGAATTTATAGCCCTGATCAAGTAACCGGTTATAAGCTTCTTCTGCACCCTGAAGGTTTTTGAATGTTCTTGAACTCATTTTAAAACTAACATGAAAATCGTTATCTTTTTTATATATGAATAGTACTAAGAACCGGATTCAGGTTTTCGCTGGCTTAGTTTGAATGTTTAAATTGGAATGTTTGATAATTTTTACAAAATCGAATCCTTCAATTAGAGTTTTTTTAAATCTTTACCGCAGTAAACAAAATTGAGAAATTCTATAGCGAAACGGCCAACAAAATTTTTGTCAAAGCCATGATCTGGGCAGAATTTCTTTATTTTATTTATTTCTTTTATTTAGTTTATTCCTAAAAATCGTATAGATATTCAAAGAAATCTGTACTTGAAAAATGCCTGCTGAAGATTTCTTCGAAGTTCTGTGATTCATTTTTCTTCATTTTTTCACTTTTTTATTTCATTTTTAAGAGCTAAAAATTTAAAAACTTAAAAATTTTAAAATAATATTATAAAATTCTACCTAAAAATACTTTTGGTTCTTCTGCATGAAATAATTTTTAAGGATTTTATTAATTTAATAATTAGATATTATATGAAGTGACTGATAAAATATTCATTAATGGTTTCTTGATTACTACCAGAGAAGATTCTACAGTATTAATAGGTTTGAAATCTTTTACTATTTATTGACAATTTTTACAGCACTTGAAAAAACTTTCGGATTTTTAATAACACCCTGAAATTTTTCTAATTCTTTCGAATTTCTTCAACTTATTGAAATCGATTTAAAATTCCTTAAAAGATTTTAAACCCCCTTGAATTTTTTTTACAATCTTTTAAAATACGCTCACAAACTTTAAAATCGTTTCAAAAAAATTGTTAATCCCTTGAAACTTTTTAAAATTCTTAAAAATTCCTTGGAATCTTTTATAATTCCTTGAAATATTAAAAATCATTTAAAATTAATGCAAAATATTAAACACTATAAAAAATTTGAAATTCCTTGAAAGATTTTGAAAACCCTTACAATTTTTTAATGCTTTCGAAAAATTCTTAGAATGTAAAAAAAACCTAAAATCTTGAAAATCCTTTGGAATTCCTTCAAATTCTTGAAATCTACTAAAAACTCATTGGGATTTTAAAAAAATATCTTAAAGTACTTTAAATTCTTTGAAATAAATTAACATCCCTTGAAATCTTTTGAAAATCCTTGAAACGATATAAAGTCCTTGAAACTTATTTAAAATTTTTTAAATACCTTAAACTCTTAAAAGTCCTTTGGAATATTTTGAATATACCTTGAAACTTTTTAAAACTTTTTAATACTCTTGAAAATTTCTTGGAATTTTTTTAAATACCCTAAACTCCTGAGAATGCTTTGTAATTCCTTAGAATACTTTTATATAAACTCAAAATATTAGACTCTATTAAAAATTCTTTGATATCCCTTGAAAGATTTTGAGAATCCTCAAACTTTTTAATACTTTTTAATTTTTTCGAATTTGTAAAAATAGCCTAAAATCTTGAAAAGCCTTTGGAATTAATTCAAACTATTCAAATCTGTTACAAATTCCTTGAAATCTTTTAAAGTACCCTTAAACATACATTGCAATTTTTAAGAATAACAAGAATTTAAACTTTTTAATGGCCTGAAATATTTAAAATATTTTGGAATCCGTTTCCTTTATTGAAATCTATTAAGAATTTCTTGAAACATTATAAAGTTCTTGAAAATACCTTAATTTTGTTTAAAATACCCCAAAATCTTGAAATTTTTTTTAAATCCCTTCGAATGACTTAAATCTACTGGAAGTTCCTTGGAATATTTTAAAATACACTTGAAAACTTTCAAATCCTTTTCAAGGGTTGTGAAAATACCTTAAAAATTTCAAGAATGCCCTAATTTTTTTTTTAATTCTTTGAAATTCTTCAAAATAACTGAAATCTACTAAAAAATCGTTGGAACCTTTTTCAATCGATTCATTCTATTGATGTTTGACATTATAATCGTACTAAATGAACCATGCCAGTGGCTTTATGTAGCTGCTGCCTAAAATTGTTTACATGAATGCTTTGGAATCCCAACAAATTATTGAAATATACTAGAAATTCCTTGGAAGCTTTCAAAATACCTTAAAGTATTTCAAATCCTTCTAAATATTTAGAAAAAGCTTGAAATTTTTTGAGATCCCTTGGAACTTTTTAAAGCTCATGAAAATTGCTTGATATTTTTTAAAAAAGCCTAAGATTTTTAACCTTTTGGAATCTACTAAAAACTCCTTGGAATTTTGTTAAATACGCTAAAATATAAAAAATTTAATTAAATTAGATCCATAATATATTGCCTTAAGTAATTTGTCAATTATTCATGAATTGTTTCTTGAATAATATCCCAGAAGATTGTACAGTATTAGTAGATAATTATGAACAGTTTTGGAATGTGGAACGTATACACCTAATCTCAATATTTTCTCTTATCCACATGAACCTTAACAAAATTAACTTAACAAAATTTTCGAGTAATGAGTTTTTGATGAAGATCCGATAGTGTAAAATTCTGCTCTGACGTTTACTGAAACTTTGCTTTTAGTTAAACTAGAATAAGCCAGTTACTAAACTGGCTTATTCTAGTTTAACTAAAAGCATATAATTGTGATTTGGTATAGAGACCTCGGTGGAAAAATTTGTACCAAAAATTAAAGGCTGTTTCTTGTCCCGAAAAATTTTTGGATTTGGAAAAGGGAAATGGACCCAGTAGTCCCGAATTTTCGGTACGACTAGCCAAGCCTGTTTAACGTGGAACGAAGAAACCAGCCTCAGGACCAAAAATTGATTTTCTAGTTTTTCTTGATTCTGAATAATGAAGATTTCCCCTATCGAATAAAAAGTTCCCCACTGCCCCATTGATTTTTTTGTAAACTTATTTTCGGTTCTAAGACTGGTTACTTCGTTCCACGTCACAGATGAAAAAAATTGGACTTCTGGATAGGCCCTATTTTATATTCTTGTCAAAATTTTTCACCAAATTCAAACATGTAGCAAAAGTTTTCATTATTCTAGAATCAAAACAGTGTCGTAAATAACAAATTGTTAACTATTGTTTATCGACTCTATTGCGTTCTAAGTCAACCACGAATAAAAATTATAAGAGAATGGCGTCTGCGTCAGAAAAAGAGCGAAGATCATTTGCGTAGAGAAATTTTTTATTTTAACTTGATAACAGTAATTGATGAAAATAAGAAAATTAAAACAAGTGCGATGCCAATCTTCTGTTATCGTGCATGATATGTAGCTGCAGGCAGACTTTTAAGGAAATAAAATTATCAGAGTTAATGCATAATCGCGTACAAATATAGATAAGGTTGCACATGTAATTTCAAAAGCTTACATGAATTTTGTTTTTTCTTGGCATTAATAGCAGGAGAATTTTGTTTAATAACAGTCAGCTTTTCAAGCGTCTTATTAAAGATCTATAAATATTTCCCTTTTAACGAAATAGATGAATTTTCCATCAAAAGTTCAATTCTTAACCAAGAAGATTAATTTTCTACAAAAAAGTCAAATTTGAAGAAAAAGAACATGAATTTTCAACCAAGTAATTGAATTTTCAATTTAAAAAAATTATTTTTGAAGCCAATATCAAATAGCTACATTTTCAGTTAAAAATATATTAATTTGTACGAAAACGAACAAATTTTCAGCAAGAATAGTAAATACTCAACCAAAAGATATTTATTTTAACCAAATAGTTGCACTTTGAACAAAAAAAGATAAAATTTCTAATAAAAGAGCGTTTCAAATCAAAAAGACGAAATTTCAACAACAAAAATATCACTTTTTTCTACTAAAATTGGAATAGTTTTTTTTTAATTAGAACAATTATTTTTCAACTAAATAGTATTATTTTAAACTCAAGAGATAAATTATATACTAAAATGATAATTTTTAACCAAAAAATAAATAAATTATCAACCAAAAAATAAATAAATTATCAACCAAAAAATAAATAAATTATCAACCAAAAAATAAATAAATTTTTGACCAAAAATTTAATAGTTGATATTTCTGCTAAGAAACATTAGAATT
>JAWWLR010000158.1:34952898-34969558 GCA_035041075.1 Acraspis erinacei | reverse complement strand
GGCGCCGTGGCTTAGTTGGTTAAAGCGCCTGTCTAGTAAACAGGAGATCGGGAGTTCGAATCTCCCCGGAGCCTTTCTTGATTTTTTGTACATTATTTAAAACTTTAAGAAAATGTTTTAAACACTTCAAAATTTACATTTTCAAAAAATGCCTAAAAGATTCAATTTAGAAAATTAATGCCTGAAAGATTCAATTTAGAAAATTAAATTATTTTTTATTTAAAAATTTTCAAAAATATTAAAATTTTCAAACCCAAATTAAAAGAAAAAACGATTTCCAATTGAAAGCTTAAAATGATGGTTTTTTCAGTAATTGGAAACTGTCACCTCAGCAATTACATTTGTTTAATTTTGAATGGTTACAGTTTTAGAATTCTTAATTTTCATGCTGAGCGCTAAATTTTCAATTTTTCACTCTTATGAGTTTTATTTTTGCAATTATAATTAAAATGTTTGAGTTTTGAAAAAAATCATTAACCATTTGAAAAATTCTATAGATTTAAATTTACTTAAAATGATTCAAAATTTAAAGGAATCGATTGTAAAGAATTTTTTTTCTTGACTAAACAGTTCTTTCACTTTTAAAAGAAATTTGGATTCACTTATTTTTCAAACTTTTATAATATACATGTTTTTCATTGTAAATGTTTCCAATGCCAAGTTACATTTTATTTTCAACGCTTTTTTACAATAATTTAATATTAAAGGTTTATGATCGAAAAAATTTCAATTTTGGATGGTAGGTTTATTTTTTGATCTTAGAAAACTTTGTATAATCAATTTTAATGTTCAACTATAAATTTTATATGTGATAACAACTTGAAATAATAAACATTCCGAAGCTTTGAATTCGAGAGATTCAACTTAGTTTTTAATATAAAGATTTCAAATTTGTATCGCTTTGAACTGAAAATGATTTTAATTCAAAAGTTTTAAACTACTGATTTTTGAACGCCTTTAATTAGAAGTAATGCAATTTCAAAACTTCAAAATTGTACAATTATCAAATTGTGATCTGAAAACAATCAAAAGTTATGAAACTTCAACTTAAAACAGGCGCCGTGGCTTAGTTGGTTAAAGCGCCTGTCTAGTAAACAGGAGATCGGGAGTTCGAATCTCCCCGGAGCCTTGGTTGATTTTTTTTGGAACATTATTTAAGACCTAAAAAATATCTGAAACAATAAAAAATTTAAAGTTTTACAAAAAGCCTTAAAAATTCAAATTAGAAAATTATATATTAAATTATTTAAAAAAATAAAAAATAAAACTATCAGAAATCGATAACTCAGTAATAAAAATTGTTTAATTTTGAATGCTTACAATTTTATAACTCTGAGTTTTCCCGTCAAATGCTAAATTTTCAATTTTTCCCTTTCATAGGTTTTGTCTGCAATGAAAATTGAAATATTTGAGCTTTGGAAAGTTTAATTAGCAATTTACAATTTTTTTAAATTTATTAAAATAATTTAAAGTTTAAAGGGTTCTAGCATAACAATTTTTAATATATTAATTCTTGATGGCTAAACATCTTCTCAGTTCTGAACCAAGTGCGGATTCGTTTAATTTTCATTATTTCGTAGTGAACGTTTTTTAATTCTAAATGTTTCCCGTTCTAAATTTAATTAGAATTTTAATTAGAATTAACGCAATTACACTTACTTTAAATTTTGAATGATATAATTTTTCAAATTCTAATTTAAAAATAATAGATTTTTATCGTTTTGAAATTCTCATATTTATATCACTTTAGGAAAAATTCCAAACATTGATTTGCATGATTTAGGTAAAAAAATAAGTTAAAGCCAATAAAATGCATTTCCAAAATTTAGTACTTGTGCCCTTATCCGGCGGGACACATACTTTATTAATTATTGTTTTAATAAATTTTCAAACATAATATTTAAAAATCTGTTTAATAATTGATTTAAAAACTCCTTATAATTTTAGTGTCAGGAAATAAATATCCAGAAATGTGAACCCACGCTTTGCGCGCTTGCATTTACTGCTAGTTATAATAATTATTATTGAATATTACTTGTAGTAAATTTTCTTTTTTCTTTTTAAAAGTCTCGAATGCAGTTTTTCGCTATTAACAAATAATTAAGAAACTTAACGTTAATTTTTGTTATAATTTACTGCACGTGTTGTCTTTTCCAACACACGAACGAGTGTCAATAACGTGCCCCTAATCGCTTGGTGTCGTCTGTGTTGACCCTCGTCGCCTTGGCATAAGTGTGACGTCACTGAGTAATTAACGTGACGTTGCTACTGAACGGCAGATGAGATGCAGCCGATTTGTTTGCCTCATTCTCATTCATATCAGTGATATAATCGCCATGCCTCAACTGCCGGAAGTGCCCTCCATCTACTATCTACTAACAACTAAATTGGGTTTTATCACCTGCTGATACCATAGCACCTGAAATCCTATTGGCCTACACACGCATGCCTTGTTACTAGTGATGAGTCGAAGTGAACCGACTATAATCGGTTTCGACTCTGCCGAGAATTAAGTCGAAAAAAATTCAATTCGAAAAGGCGCGTGGTTCGTATGACGAATTCTCCTAACCAGCTCAAACTTTGATTAAAACCAAAAACTCCGAATCGACTTACGCATGAGACATGAGTCGAATTTTTTGAATCGGCTTTAAAGGTGATCAAATAGTGGTAAAAATGTGAATCGGCGCAGCACGTAATTTATGAGTGAAATTTTTCGAATCATTTCAGTGCGTGAGTCAATAGCCGAATGTTGCGAACCGTCTTAACGCTTGAGTCATAAGTCAAATTTTTCGAGCCGGCTCAACCTGTGATTAAATCGAAAAAATCCGAACCGACTCAGCACGTAAGTCATGAATCGAATTTTCCGAATCGGATCAGGTTGTGCTCGAATTGAAACAAATCTGAACTGACTCATACACTCATCGGCTCAAACTGTAGATCGAATTGAAAAAAGTCGAACCGACTCAGCCCGTGATTCATGAGTCGAATTCTCCGCACCGGATCTAACTGTGATCGAATCGAAAAAATCTAAACCATCTAAGCGTTTGAGGCATGAGACGAATTTTTCGAACCGGCCGTAACGGTGATTGAATCGTAAAAATCGGAAACAACGCAGAACGTGATTTATGATTCGAATTTTCCGATCAGTCTCAACGCGTGAGCCATAAGCCGAATTTTTCAAACCGACTCAAACTGTAATGGAATCGCAAAAATTTGAATTAACTCAGCGCGTGATTTATGAGTCGAATTGTTCTAACCGTCGCAGCGCGTGAGTCATGAGTTGCATTTTCCGAACCGTCTAAACGCGTGAGTGACAGGTTGAATTTTCGGAACTGGCTCAGCGCGTGAGTTATAAGTCGAAATTTTTGGAAGCGGCTCCAGTGGTGATCGAAACGAAAAAATAAGAATCAAAGCAGAAATTGAGTTATGATTCGAAGTATCCTAACTGTCTCGGGGCGTGAGCTGTAAGTCGAATTTTCCGGACCGGCTCAAACTGTAGATCGAATTGGAAAAAGTTGAACCGACTCAGCCCGTGATTCATAAATCGAATTTTCCGAACTGCCTCAAACTGAGATCGACTCGAACAAACCTAAACGATCTAAGCATTTGAGGCATGAGACGAATTTTTCGAACCGGCCGTAGCGGTGATTGAATCGTAAAAATCTGAATCGACGCATAACGTGATTTATGCTTCGAATTTTCCGATCAGTCTCAACGCGTGAGTTATAAGCTGAATTTTTCAAACCGACTCAAACTGTAATGGAATCGAAAAAATCTGAATTAACTCAGCGCGTGATTTATGAATCGAATTTTTCTAACCGTCGCAGCGCGTGAGTCATAAGTCGAATTTTCTAAACTGGCTCCGCGCGTGAGTTATAAGTCGAAATTTTCTGGACCGACTCGAGGTGGTGATCGAATCGTAAAAAAACGAAGCAGCACGTGAGTTATGAATCGAATTTTCCGAACGGTCTCAGCACGTGAGTTATAAGTTGAATTTTCCGGACCGGCTCAAGCTGTGATCGAATCGAAAAAATCCGAACCGACTCAGCCCGTGATTCATAAGTCGAATTTTGCGAACTGGCTCAAACTGTGATCGAATCGAAAAAATGCGAAACAACTCAGCGCCTGAGTCATCAGTCGAATTTTCCGAACTGGCTCTATCTTAATGAAAAAATTATTCGAAGGAGCTTTAACAAAAAAGAATTCACAAAAAACAAATTACTGTTGTCGATGCTTTGACCTTTAGTTTTAAAAAGTCTGTGCACAAAGACCAAGCGCGTAGCGCGAGCTAAATATACTATCGAGCGCGAAGCGCGAGAACCAACAGTCGCGCTCCTCAGGTGCGCTCAAACGTAGATTTTTTTTCTCATAAAAATCGTATATTTATTTATTATTATAATGTATTTATTAGTGTTAATGTTTGTTAATTCAGCTCAATTCAAGAAAAATATTTATTGGGAATATCTTCGACTCAGAAAAAATGTAAGATTCTCATAAAACAGCTGATTAAATAAGTGGAATTGTGATACTCAATACAAGATATTAGAAATTTGTATATCAAACAAATTTAAACAAGATACGATGAAACACAATCTTAACTTCAAACGCGTCAAAAAATTCGACTTTATCTTATCAACTGGGACACTATTCAAACGTTCGCATATCTGAATAAATGCTTGGTTAATCATTTTTGATTTGAGCTCCTAGGGGCCGATCAAAAACTATGTTACGGTATTTAAAAAAAATGCCACCTCTCTCCTCCTTCGTAACAGATCATCAACCTCTTTTTACGACAACATTTTTTTATTATATTTAAGTTTATGAGTTCAAATAAAATACAAAATGTACAAATATATTTTTAACAGACTTCGCACACCAAAATACTATAAAACAGGAGAAAAGGGGTGATTTTTCATAAAAATGGGAAAATACTAGGGGATTAAATTCTACTAAATGTTAAAAGAAGAGCAAAAAGATAACTTTTGAGCAAAACGAAATTTTTTCAAATAAAATAATTATATGTTTAATTCAAAAGAATAAATTTTCATCAATGAAAACAACATTTCACACATTTGATTTCAATTGAAAATAAAAACTAATTTTTAAATGAATAGTTAAATCATCAACTAAAAAGATGCATTTTCAATAAACAGGTTTAACTGTCTAATCAAAAAGAACAATTTTCAGCAAAATGATTTCAATTTTTAACCAAACAGTTGAATTCTTTACCCGAAAATATGAATCTTAGAACAAAAAGAAAAATATATATATTTTTTAAATGTAGTTTTACTTTGAACTAAGTAGTTGATCTTTCAACAAAAAAAGATTATAAATTAGAATTTAAAAAGTTGATTTCAACCAAAAAGACGAATGTTGAACAAAATAGATGAATTTGTCAACTGGAAAAATCAATTTCAAATTTAAAATATCAATTTTTACTTGTAAAATAAAATCACAAATTTTCTTTTTTCAAGAATTTAAAAAAGTTGTTACTCAGATTTATATTATCCATGTGCGATTTCAAAGGAAGTGTGAGCTACTTTTTGAACAGCTCTTTATATCTTTTGAATGGCTCATATTTAAAAAGATTTTTTTTTCTGCAAGTGGCTTATCTTCAGATGTATTCAATAACTCGAATTTTGTCTCTTCATCTCCAGAGCCTTTATGACGAGTCCGATTTTTAGAGGGCCCTTTCGCCAGGGGAAAGTGCATGTTGAACACCCACGAGATAATTTATTAAAGGATAGAACCCCAGTAGGTCACGCAGGGTTCTCAAATTTAAAAATATCTAGGCAGTTTTATTTTTCGTTTATAGACTCGAATTATATATGCTTATGTGTTTGAATTCTCGTGACACACTGCACGTGTTGACTGTGCATCTTGCACGTGTGTGCAAATGCCGGATATAGATGCCAGTATTGAGGGCATCTTCCTAATAATAGTAGCAGAGAACATTTTTAGCCCTTGATGCCACCCACCATAGGCAGAACTTTATTTTGCGATCTAGGACTCGCAAAATGAATCCAACAAACCCCAATTGTTAAAAAGTGCATTGCGCTATTTTCAAATAATATTTCTAAAATATCGCAATATCCTTTCTATCGTTGTCGGGCAATCCGCGTTCATGATTGAATAGAGCTTTCATTTTTTCTGTTTAAAAAAAGTCTGAACACTATATAGTTTTATGAGAAAAGTAAGTTTATCTAAATAATATATTGAATAATAATAATAGTCAATGAAAAAAGGTGATTTTTAGAGATTTCTAAAAAACGAAGCTTTTTAGGAATTTAAAAATATTTCAAGAGAATAACAAAAAATTATTAAAATTCCTGAAAAAATGTATACTGATTTTTTATTTGGAAAAATGAATTTTAATAGAAAATTAACAGATATTTCAAAATATCTTAAAATACTTCCTATAATTTCACGAAAGAATTTGATCGAATTTAAAGTAAACATTTTCAATTAGCACGATTTCAACGTTTTATCAAAAAATTAACAAGTTTTGAAAAGAGTCAATATTAATTTAAAGTTTAGAAACATTTTAAAGAACATAAAAAAACCTACATTCTCGAATATTTGTCAATTTAAATTTTAAAGCTTCTTAAATATTTTGAAAAGTTTCGTGATAATAAAAAATTGCTTAAAATAGCCGGCTAAGCTTAAACTGATTTTATATTTTGAAAAATGATTTTTATGAAAAAATTATCGAAGACTTTAAAACATCTTATATTGTTTCCTAAATCAAACAGATTACAAAGTTTTATGAAAAATTCGATATTTCGATATTCAAAATAATAAAATATATTTCTTAAAATCCACGGGATAACTTAAACTGACTTTTTATTTTGAAAAAGTAATTTTAAGAGAATATTTAAAAAGACTATAAAATATTTCCAAAATTGTCTAAACAGAATCGGGAAGATTCGAAAATTTAAATAATTTAAAAAATTTTTTGGACATTTTGTTGAAACGGTAAAAAATAATTTGAAATATGAAGATTTACAAACATTCAAAACAAAATGTCCATTTTTACAATTTGAAAAATTAATTTCTAAAGAATATTTATAAAGGTTTTAAAATATTGCTACAAATATCGAAAGCAATTGCATGATTTAAAACTAAAATAGAAATATTATTTAAGAATGTTTATTTCGTATTCAAAATCTTTTAATCTGTTTTGGTTGGAAATTCCGGTATTTTATTGAAAATTCGTATTTTTTGTTTAAAAATGTACTTAATTGAAAAGTATCTTTTTTAATCGAGGACTTAACTGCCTATTTATTAAAAATGAATTGCTTTTTTATTAAACATTCATCATTTGAGTTAAAAATTCGTTCTTTTGTTGACAATGTCACTATTTTGTTAAAAGTTCATCTTTCTTGGTACAAAATTCATCTAATCCGGTTAAAGTTGATATTTGTATTTTCGACAAAATGCAAATATATTTTTTTTAATTACTGGGCAAATTTAAACTGATATTTTTTTCAAAAAAATAAACTCTAAGAGAAAATTGACAAATATTTCAAAAAATTTAAAATTATTTCTTAAAATTACGAAAAAGTAATTTTAATTAGAAAGATTGCAAAGTTTAATAGAAAATTCGATGAAGTTTTTAGACACAGTTAGAATTTTTCAAAAGATTCAAAATGAATTAAAAATTTTAAAACCGTGCAGGTAAGTAAAAAACACGTGCACTTTTTAATATTTGGGAAATTCAAATTTGCAACTTCCTAAAGCATTTCAAAGGTTTCATGATAATAAAAAAAATGTAGAATTCCTGGGAAAATTTGAACCGATTTTTTGTTTATAAAATAAATGTTAAAAGTAAACTGACAAGTATTTCACAATATTTCAAAATATTTCCTAAAATGTCGAAAAATATTATTAACGATTTTAAAGACATTTTTTTAAATTAGCAGGATTATCAAATTTAGGACGTTTTAAAAAGATTCAAAATTAATTTTCAAATTAAAAAGATTTTTCGAATGTTAAGAAAAAGTACATTTTTGAAATATTGTAAATAAAATTTCTACAGCTTAAGAATTTTTTAAGTTTACACGGAAACAAAAATATTTCTTAAAATTCATGGGATATTTTTTACTGATTTTCTATTTTGAAAATTTACTTTTAAGAAGTAATTTAACAAGACTTTAAAATATTTCAAAATCTTTTCAAAATTGTTAAAACAGAATCTGGAAGATTTGAAGGCATTTTTATAATACTTCAAAGTTCAAGACAATTTTTGATAAAAATCAATTTTTTTTTTCGTTTAGGGCGAGTTTTTTCTACTTCTCGTTCGATCGAAGAAGTTAAGCAGCGCACTGTTTTTAAGCTGTCTTCACTCTCCAAATGATAATAATAATTATTATAATAATTAAATTCGAATGATATTAAATCATATTTAAAAGATTGAAATTTTTGGAAATGATTAAAATGACTAAAATGATATTTTTATAACCTTAAAAACGAGTAAACAAATAAATATAAAAAAGGAATATACATTAAGAGTTTTTATTTTGTATTCAAAACCATTGATTATCTCGAACTATAATTTGGGTCAAATTTATTTTTTTTCTGGTCTAAGAAACTTTTTTGTTGGAATTATTTGGATGGAACTTCGTTTTTCTGGGTTGAAAATTAATCTATTTCGAATTCCACTATCCTGTTGAAAATTGATGCTTTTTTAAATAAAAATTAATCTCTTTTATAGGCAATGTCGCAATTTCCTTGTAAATTCGTCTGTCTTGGTAAAAATAATTTTATTTGGTTAAAAATGCATAATTTTGTATTAAATAATTATACTGTTTAGTAGAAAATTCGTAAATTTTTTAAAAATCTTCATCTTTTTTGGTTTAAAATGCAACTGGTAATTTTTTTGCTGAGGATGCAGCTATTTTCTTGAAAATGGGACTTTTTTGAATAAATTTAACTATTTTTTATATAAAATAAAAATATTTTCTTTGGAATATCATTTATGTCATCAATTTTATAAATATTTTTAACATATTTCAATTTTCGAAAATTCAAAAAAAATTGTTAAACAATTAATTAAATAATCATAATAGTAGGAGTGATTATTTATCATTATAAATAAATTTAAGAGAATATTTAAAAAGATTTGAAAACATTATGTAGGGTTTCAAAAATTATCACAAACGAATTCGGAAAATTCACAGACAAGTTAAGGAATAGTTCGAGACATTTTAAAAGATATTTAAGATGTTTTAAAGTTTTGAACTTTAAACATTTTTTCAAGCTTAAAAAAATCTTAAATATCTTTCAAATTTAAACTTTTTCTCAAATTTGGAAAAATTCTGTAAAATAAAAAAATTTGATAAATTTTTGGGATATTTTTTCGACATATCTGAAATAAACCAAAATCTTTTTCAATTTTCTAGCGGATACGAAAATTATATTTATATAACTTTAAAGCAAATAAACAAAGAAACTTTTAAAAAAATCGTAATCAAAAATTTTTATTTTCTATTCAAAATTATTTTTCCTTAGAACTATAATGAGCCTAAAATTGTGTTCCTTTCTTGACTGGAAAATCTTTTTTAGTTCATAATTTCACTATTTGTTTGAAAATACATCTGATTTTCTTGCTCGTTTTCTTGATAAAATTGTACTTTTTGGTCGAAAGTTAATCTTCTTAGTTGAAAATTCGTTTATTTTGAAAAATATTTAACCTTATTTTTAGTTAAAACTTTAATCTTTCTAGATTGAAATATTACCTATTACATTTTTTGTCTAAAGAAATGAAGCTAAAGCATCAATAATTATTTAAAATTTTCACTTGGTTGTAAAAATGATTTTTTTCTTTAAATTATAATTAGCCTTACATTTTTGTTATTTTGGACGAAAAAATCTTTTTTGGATCCAAATTTAACAATATTTTTGAAAATTAGTCTTTATTTTTGAAAATCCACATCTTTTTGGTAGAAATTTCATATTTTTTATTAAAATTACAAATGTTTGGTTTACAATTTTTATGCCGAAGGATTCAACTATTGTGTTGAAAAATCGTCGTTTTGGGCGAATTCAACTCATTTTTATAGTAAATTAAAAATATTGTTTATTTTAATTAACTATTATATTATATTTTTCGTCAAAAAATCATCTTTTTTGGTTGAAAATGCCACTACCAGTTTGATAGAAATTTTTATTTTTTGACAGGAAATCAATCTCCCTGGCTCGAAAATCGTCTTTTTGTTTAAACTTTTGATATAAAATAATAATATTTTGTGATTGAAATGACAACTATTCGTTTTTTTAGAATTAATATTTTTTGGTTGGAAATACAATTACTTCGTTAACAAGCAATTTTTTGGTTGAAACTTCACTTTTTTGGTGGAAAATTCATATTTTTGGGTTAAAAAATAAAACTTTGTTGTAAAAAATTCGTCTCCTTTGCAAAATACTCCGCCTTTCTTGGTTAAAAATACAGCTATTTGAAAATTTATCTCTATTCCTTGAATCTTATCAAGATTTTCGGAAAATTATATTTAAAAACCCACAAAAAATAAACCTGAAAAACAAAGGTATTCGACATTTTTATTTTGCATTCGAAATTATTTTGCCCCTCGAATCGGCAGACTGCACGCGCTCGTAGCGTACGATTTATGACGCTAATAAAGAATAAAAAAACATGAAATATTTGCTCATTCTCGGGAAAGAAATTGGGTTCTTTTTATTTAAGAAGTGGTGAACAGCACTTGCTGGAAAAGTATTAATAACTACTAAGATCAGCTAGGAATAAATATCAGGGGTGGTACTTGCTCGGATCTTCAACCTAATAATCTGAATTAACCCTGTGCCAAAAAACTGTCATGAAAATGGAGAGAGGAAGGAAAAAGAGATTTAGTCGAGAGAAGATGTCGAAAACTTGCTGAGGAAATTTCTTTGATTTTCTAATTCCAGCGAAAAAAAATTTGTCGCATTTATGATCTAGAATCTCCACGGTGAAAATTAAATTTTTTTATTCTTGGAAATAAATACGGAAGGTCATGGGCGTCAATGAATTAGCATACTTGTATTAAAAGATCGTCAAATAACTGTCACAGGGTGGCTGAAAAACTTCATTTTTCAAAATTCTCTTACATTTCGTTGATTTTTCTGACCAAATTTTCATTAGTGAGATTCAAAGACCAGCAGTTTTATCTCATTTCTTACATAGAATCTTGTATAAACGCAATAAAACAAATTTACATTAAAACTTAGGAAATTTCTTTTTCACTCAAAAAGATGCATTTTTATAAAAAATTGTTGAATTTTCAATTGACAAAGATTAATCTTTTTAACCAAATGGTCGAATTTTCAAATAAAATAATTAAACTTATACCAAAATCCGTGTAATTTTCAACAAAATAATTAAATTTTTTGGTAGGCAGTTGCATTTTTATCTAGAAAAGATGAATCTGCAACCTAAACAGACGAATTTTCAAAACAAGAGTTGCATTTTCTACCAAAAAAGATGATTTTTAATAAAATACTTGAGTCTTCAACAAAATGATTAGTTTTGCAACCAAATAGTTGAATTTGCAACTAAATAATTAAATTATTAATAAAATATAATGAAACTAAAAAGACTTGCATTTGAAACCCAATAGTTAAATTTTCAAATCGAAAAGATGAATTATCTGCTAAGAAAAAAAACGAATTTGCAAGAAAATAATTAATTTTTTAACCAAATAATTGATTTTTTATCCAAATAGTGGAATTTTTAATCTGCAAAGATGAATTCTCCACAAAAAATGTAATAGTCGATATTATAATTTTAAAAAAATCTCTACCTTAAGAGATCAATTTTAAAACTAGAAAGACAAATTTTTAACTAAGGAGATTAATCTTCCAAAAGAAGACAAATTTTCAACAAAAGTACATGAATTTTCAAACAAATATTTAACTTTTCAATTAAAAAAGATAAATTTAAAAAAAAATAGAAAAGTCAAATTTTCAGTAAAAAAATTAAATTTCAACAATAACATAAAAACGATTTTTTAACAAAATAGTCAAATGTTAAACCTAAGAGATGCGTTCTTAACTAAATTAAACGAAATTCTATTGTTTTTTAATTACGCTTCTACCAAACGCAGTTTCATCTAAAACCGAATATTTAAATTGCCCAGACGAAAAGATGAACTTTCAACAAAACAGATGCATTTCCAAGATAAAAAGAAGTATTGTCTTCAAAATAGTTAAATTTTTAGTTAAAAAAATTAATTAATTTAAAAAAGTTACATTTGCAAAACAATAAAATGACAATTTAACAAATTAGTTCAACGGTCAACAGAGATGTTGAGTTTTCAACCAAAGAAGGTTAATTTTATACAAAAACCTGAATTTGAAACAAAATAATTAATATTTAAATA
The DNA here is from genome assembly GCA_035041075.1 of Acraspis erinacei. NCBI lineage: Eukaryota > Metazoa > Arthropoda > Insecta > Hymenoptera > Cynipidae > Acraspis > Acraspis erinacei. The sequence goes on along the minus strand of JAWWLR010000158.1, from coordinate 34,957,184 downwards.
AAATAGTTGCATTTTTAGCCAAATATTTGAATTTACAACCTGCAAAGATGAATTTTCATCAAAACATTTAATAGTCAAAGTTTCAAAAAAAAATTAAGTTTTGCCAAAAGAGATCAATTTTAAAACCAGAAAGACAAATTTTGAGGCAAAAAGATTAATTTTCTACCAAAAAAGACAAATTGTCATACATTAAAAAAAATTAACTGAATTTATAAGCTAATAATATAAATTGTTAAAAAAAATTGCAAAATTAAATTTTCAGTATAAAAAATTAAATTTCATCAGAAAAAACAGCCAACTTTCAAGTAGTAAAATTTATAACCAAAGAGATTAATTTTGAAATAAACTGATGAATTTCACAAACAAGAAGAAGATTTTCAACAAATAACAATTTTTCAGCGAAGAAGATAAACTTCATCCAAATTTTCGATTTCCAAGTCAAGAGATGAATTTTCCAATAAAAGAAAAAATGTCAACAAAAGTACATGAATGTTCAAACAAATATTTAACTTTTCAATTAAAAAAGATAAATTTTTAACAAAAAATAAAAAAGTCAAATTTTCAGTCAAAAAATTAACTTTCAACATTAACATAAAAACGATTTTTTAACAAAATAGTCAAATTTTAAAACTAAGAGATGCGTTCTTAACTAAATTAAACGAAATTCTATTGTTTTTTAATTAAGCTTCTACCAAACGCAGTTTCATCTCAAACTGAATATTTAATTTGCCAGACGAAAAGATGAACTTTCAACAAAACAGATGAATTTTCAAGATAAAAAGAAGTACTGTCTTCAAAATAGTTAAATTTTTAGTTAAAACAATTAATTAATTTAAAAAAGTTATATTTACAAAACAATAAAATGACAATTTAACAAATTAGTTCAACGGTCAACAGAGATGTTGAGTTTTCAACCAAAGAAGGTTAATTTTATACAAAAACCTGAATTCGAAACAAAATACTTAATATTTAAATAAAATAGTTGCATTTTTATCCAAATATTTTAATTTATAACCTGCAAAGATGAATTTTTAAACATACTTCTTTTGTAGTTGAAAATTATTATTCTTCGATGCAAATTTAACGATTTAGTGAAAAATTGATCCACTTTCTTGGAAAACTAATAATTTTGACGACAAATTTATTTTTAATTTTTGTTTAACTGCAAAATTAACTATTCCATTTATAGTTTCAAATTGATATTTTTATAGTTTCAAATTGATATTTTTATGTTAAAAATTCATCTGCTTGTTTGAAATTTGAACTAAATTGTTAAAATTCATATTTCTGGATAAAGATTCACGATTTAAGTTTAAAATGTTTTGGTTAAAAATTGATATTTTTTTAAACTGAAAATTTAACTATTCTATTTTTGGTGGAAATTTCATTTTCTTAGTTGAAAATTCCTGTTTTTCAAAAAGTTGAACTATTTTTGCGAAAAATGATTTTTTTTTTTAATCGAAAGCTTTTTTAATTGAAAATTCGAACTGAAAATTTAACTATCTAATTTTTGACTGTAAGTTAAATTTCTTACTTCAAAATCCAATTATTTGGTTGAAAATTCATGAATTCTGTTCAAAATCCGTCTTTTTTGTATCAAATTAATCTTCTGGCTTGAAAATTTATCTTTTCGTTTTTCTTTGGTGTACATTAGTTTCTTAACTGAAAATATAATTGCTGCAGTTTTTCATTGGAAAATTATCTTTTTTTAGTTGAAAATTCATTTTCTTTAGTTTAAAATTAATTTTTTTTTAATGTGAAAATGTAACTGTTTCATTTTTTACTGTAAATTTTTTTTTCTGCAGTTGAAAAATCGAATTATTTGTTTGAAAACTCATGCATGTAACAATTTAGTCTTCTTGCTTCAAAATTTATCTTATTATTTTTTGTTTGTAAGAAAACAATGTTTAACTATCAGTTTAATTCTTTAGTTTTTTGACATACAAAATATAACTGTTCCACTTCCGTTTCAAAATTGACCATTTTTATTTGAAAATTAAACTATTTGATTAAAAATTCATCTATTTTGTTGAAAATTGACAAGTTTGTTAAAAAGTAATCCTTGTTTGTAGGTAGGTCGAGGTTCTTTTGATTCAACAAATAAATATTTTTATATTAAAAGAAAATTTATTTGATTTTAATAAATGACGTCACGTAGTTTCTTCCATTTAAAGAAATTATTTGTTTAAATGATTTGCTTGATTTAAAACCAAATTATTTTGATTAAAAAAAGTCACTATAGGAAAAATCAAAGAAATAGTTTCTTTAGAGTCAGTAATTTGAAATAAGAAAATTATTTCTTTGAATCAAAGAAAGATTTTCTTAATCCATATTACTGATGTGCCACGAGATTGCGCAGAACAAATCAGTTTGATTATTTTATGTTACCGCATCTTTCGGAACACGTGTTGTCAAATTTTTGCGAAGACGCTTTTATGTAAATTTTTGTTACTTCTGTGCAGAATTTCGTCACAATTTATTTTTTTATCTTAAATTTTCGCGAAGAATTGTAAATTAGGAAAGAATAAAATTCATTTACACCCAAAAATATTAAAATAAACTTTTTTCCTCAAGTGAACAAATAGACCATGCAAATTTCTTGAAACTCGAGTTTTCGAATCCGATTATTGAAAAAATATTCCCATGCGAAGAAAAACGAAATTTTTTTGCTTTTTGCTTGTATTTTCAAAAATTATTATCGTTTTAAATTGAATGGAATTATTTGCTTCATGAGGAAGCTAATTTATTTATAATTCATTATTGGATTTAAAGAGAATGATTATTCATTTTAAACTAACCTGTTCTCTTTTTCAACCAAAATGTTTATTTCATTTAAAGAAATTTAAAGGCCAAATAAAAAATTATATTTCTTTAATTTAAAGAAATTTTCCGTTTAAATTAATGAAATATTTCTTTAAATCACAAAAATATTTCTTTGGCCGTATATCAATACTGGAATTTCTTTGATTCAACAAAACTTTGTTCTGAGTGTAGTTTTGAATTTGCTTCCACCTCGGTTTTCTTAAAATGTTCACAATTTTCCGTAAATTTTTGTATAATATTTTTAGTACAGTTGTTCTGTTTGACAATTGCAGACAAATGTGCTCGTTGTAGAGAACTCGAATGTAAATACTGGCGCCTATAAGTTCATTTCATGAATGATATCTTTGGTAGATAAGGCACCCCAAAAAATCGTCTATTCATCTTATCTCAGCACGTGCCAGAAAAGTATATTCCGGATGAGCGGTTTTATCATTTTTGCGTCTGTATCTATTTTAATTATTTTTGCATTGATGCTTCATCAGCAGTTTTGTTTCTAATTGCTTAGGCCTTCCGCCTACATTTCTGTGTCAAGTAACTAGTCTTTAGGACTTATATGCAGTTCCCAAGACTATATCTACATGATAAGATAGTCTTGTGGAAATAAGATAAATGCATACGTTCGATAGAGTTTGCGTTTGGATCAATAAAAGTGAGCACTGCTCTTTTGGAAAGTTACTAGTTCTTGCATTAAAATTATTTTTACGGAAAATTCAGCTTCTTTTACTACGGAGAAAAATGTATGATTAAACAGGGTGACCGTTTTAATCAAACAAAAAAATTTCCGGTCATTTCTCGTTTTTTTCCAGGTTTGTAAACATTTTTCACGGTCAATGATATTTGCAAAATTTGATACTAAATTTAAAAAATTTTCCATTTGAAGAAATAAAAACTGAACTGCAAACAAAAGCATTCAAAGTGAAACTCTTGAATTTTGGGCTATGAAAATTGAAATTTAAAAGTTCTTTTATTCAATAACTATGTATTCAAATGCTAAATAATTTACACGTATTTTTAGCAGTTTAAATTTCTAGTTCCAGCTCAGAATTGGTTAAAAATTGAAAATGCGCTTTTTAAATCAATTCTTTTAGAAAATTCTCTTACTTCAAATAATTGTAAGAATTAGAATTTTTCAAAAAAATTCCCTTTTCGAATTCACAATGTAAATTTTTTTCAAAAATACCTCGCTTTAAGAAAGAATAATAATTTGGTATGAAAAATTCAATTTTTCATTAAGAATTTTTATTCTCCTGGACAAATTCCTGTTTAGAATTAGTTAAAAATTGAAAATTCCCTGTTCAAATCCAGAATTTTTATTCTTTAAGAAAATTCTTCATTTCCAATCAGAAATAAATTTTGTTTGAAAAAATCCCTGTTCAAATCAAGAATTTTAATTCTTTTAAAAAATTCTCCATTTCAACTAAGAATTAGAATTTTTTGTAAAATCCCCTATTCCAATTCATAAT
>JAWWLR010000158.1:34919940-34933419 GCA_035041075.1 Acraspis erinacei | reverse complement strand
TGGCTATACTACTTAAATAGATTTTTGTATTTATTATTCTAAATAGGGTGAATTTTCACGAAAATAAGGGAATAATTGAAGAATCAATTATGTTAAATAAAACTGTGGGATCGTCCATAAACTACGGTACCAATTTAAAGGGACAGGGGAAGCCACTGGAAGTAACTATTTTGTTAAACAGTCTTGTTTTTCTGGTAACAAAATTCAAAAACATGGTTGAAAGTTGAACTAATGATTAATTAATTATTAATAATGAATTAAGAATTTTCCGAAAGCAGGGGTGAATTAAACATAAATTCTATAACAACTTAATAAACTGCGAACGCTAACCCACGTACCATCACTGCATGCGTAATAATTACGTAATATTTCGATTACTATGCGTGAAATGCGTAATAAGGCGTAATATATATTACGTCGTACAGGTTTTTGACGAGTGAATACCCCCTCGGAGATACTTTAGGGAAAAGTGGATAGCATTTGCCAGAATTAAACGGATTGGGAAGGTTTATAATCTACATAAAATATAAAGTTTAAATGCAAAGCCAGATATATCCTTTCACGCGTGCCACGTGTAACCTAAGGCAAATTATGTTAATGAGTTGGGATTTTTTTCTCGATTTTCTACGTTCTTAGAAATGATTAATATACGACCTTGACGCTACTTTCGCCTAAGTAAAGCGTTACGTGTCAATTCTACTGCACGCGAATCATGTCAATTCACCTTTACTTTCTTATGGACTTTTAATCCCCGTCGATTACAAAATACAGATACTAGAATTTATATGGATAGACATTGGGGGGATTTAAAGAAAAAATATTTTCGGACCCCCTCCCCCCCTTCCCATTGATGATGAACGTAGTTTTGCTTTCACCTCCTCCGCGCAAAAAAAAACGATAGGGGTTTTTTTTACGAAAATGGAGGAGTAGTAGGGGAATTAATTCTTTCCAAAAAAATTATTTCTTTTCTACAAAAAAAGTAATTTTTAACCAAACAGTTGTTTTAGGAACGCAAGCTGAAAGTTGAGTGTTTAAAAAAATAGTTGCATTAATGCATGAAAAGATGCATTTTCGACAAGATAGTTAATTTCGAATGAAGAAAAATAAACGGCAGATCAAATAGTTGTATTTTCAACTAAAAAACATAATTTTGAAACTAAAAATAAAATAATTTAATTTTCAGCTTGAAAAATTAATTTTCAGGAAAAGAAACTAATTTTTAAACCAGTTGAATTGAATAAAAAAAGAATGTTAAAAAAAATAGTCGAATACTCAAACAAAAAAAGGATTTTTCAACAACAAATTTTCAGATAAAAAAATTAATTTTGAAACAAAAAAAAATAATTTTCACCAAAACAGTTAAATTCGTAACCAAAGAGGTAAGTCTTTAAAAGAAATTTAACAAAAAACTTTTTAACGAAATAGTTAAATATTTAACCATAAAGATACAATTTTAACTAACATTATAAATCTTCAAGAAAAAAAATAGATTTTGAATAAACTAGTTGAACTTTAATTCAAATAGTTGATTAAAGTCGATAAAAAATATGAATTTTCAACCATAAAGATTATTTTTCTACTAAAAAAGACAAATCTTTAATAGACTACATACATTTTCAACTAAAAATGGAATAGTCATGTTTACAGTTTCAAAAATTAATGTTTACAACAACAAAAAAACGAATTTTCGACCAAATAGTTAAAATTTTAAACAAGAAAATTAATTTTCAACCAAAAATAAAGTAGATAAATTTTGAGCTAAAAAAATTATTTTCAACCAATGAAAAGAGTTTTCAAACACATGAAGTAAACCAAAAGGACCAATTTTCGACGAAGAAGATTAATTTTCTGCATAAAAAAAACAAATTTTCAACAAAATAAATGCAGTTGTAACTTATTAAGGTTACATTTTTAACAAAAAATTTGCATGCAAATAAATTCATTAAAAAAAAAATCAGTATACTGTTTAAATTGATAACCAAAGAGGTAAATCTTAAAAGATGAATTTCTGACAAAATATTTAAATTTTCAATAAAAATTTCTTGTTTTCAACTAGATATCAATTTTTAACTAAAAGTATGCATCTTCAACAAAAGAAATAGATTTTTAATAAACTAGTTCAAATTTCAATGAATTAGTTGAATTTTCAACTCAAAATATGATTTTTTCAACATAAAGATTAATATTCTACAACAAAAGAAACAATCTTAATAAAGTAGTTAAGTTTTTAAATAAAGAAATAAATCTTCAACTATAATGATGAATTTTCAATACAGAAAATGAGTTTTGAACCAAATAGTTGAATCTTCGTCAAAAAAGATGAATTCTCAACCGTAAAGATCAATTCTCAACCAAAAATAAAATAGTGAAATTTCTAGATAAAAAATTAATTTACAATTAATTAAAAACGACAAAAGATTTTAATTTCAAACCAAAAATAGTACAATTCAGCCACAGAAGATGAATTTTCAACAAAATAGTTTAAAATCCTCGATCAAAAACGATTAGTTATTGACCAAGCAGTTCCATTATTTGCTAGAAAAGATGAAATTTCCACAAAAAGAGATGAATTTTTAAAACAAAAAGTTTTACGAAACACTTGAATTTAAAAAACTGAAAGTATGAATTTTCAACAAAAAGATTAATATTCGATCAAATAGTTGAATCAACACAAAAAGAAGATTTTTAAACAAAAAGAAGAATTTTTAAACAAAAAAATTGACTTTTTTGTTTTTAACTAAATTGTTGAATTTTGAACAAAATAATACAATTTTATGTTTATTCCCTAATAATTTATGAACTATACACATAACTTTTTCGAGGTCAACACTTTATTTTCAATAATTGCGTACAATCAAAATTTACATCAGTGTAATAAAAATCGTGAATTTTTGTTTTGGGCCATGAAAAACCAGGATATAGCACAAAAAATCAGAAAATCAGGACAGAAATAAAAATCAGGAATGCCTCTGATTAATTAATAACTTAATTCTAATTACGAGTCGGATAACACATTTGTCATGGGTTAATATATTGAATTTATAAAAATTGACAATTTCTTTTTACACCAAATAAAAGAACATAAAGGGGTGAGATAAAGAAAGAAAATTTCTTTTGACATGTGATGCGCACAGAATTTCGGTGATATTCTACATAGATTTTCAGCATTCTTATTGTTCATTATAATAAAAGTCTTTGAGTTAGAATTGTTTTTTAAATCACCAATGGTTGGATTTTTAGAATTTTTGAATATTTTTTGGAAGCTATGATTGGAACTTAATTTTTTTTATTCTTGATAGTTTTAGTTTTTAAATTATAATTTTTTAAATATAAAATTCAAATATATATATATATATATAGTAGTATTTCGAAAATTACTGATTGCAAATTCTGCAATCCCTTAAAGAGATAATTTTCTACAACAAAAGAACTGTGATGTGTTTGAAATCTTTCTTCATTAACTTGTTCCATTCGAAAATATTAAATTTTTTATCAAATATAATTTTTGTCTGAAATTACTAAAAAATTTTAACATTTCAGTTCAAAAATGTTTAGTGCATCTATTTGTTCAATTTTGAATCTTTCGAATTAAAAACTGGTCTAATACGAACGTCCAATTTTTAAATATCTAATAATTTTGACCTAGTTAAAAATTAAAAAATAAGAAATAATCTAATTTTGGAAGCACCATTAAGTAAAGCATGAATGCCTCCAATATAAAATTCTTTAATTTAAAAATCTGCAGTGTAAAATGATTTAATTTTGGAAAAATAAGCCCTGAGTGACTTTAATCAAGCAAGTGATTAAGAGCTGGGCGATAGAGGACGGGGGGGGGGGGGGGTAATAATTTGTTCATTTGGGAATTTTTCTTTAAAAAGGTCCTGTGCACCACAGAAAAAAATATTTTAGTGAATTTATAGATATGAAAGGAAAAGTAAACAGGGTTTTGAATTCCTCGGATCGTATTTGGAAGTTTCGGGTTACGTAACCGGGAAAAGTGAGATTGGGTATTCAATTAGAAAAGTATATCTGTAATATGTACAGCATCTGATTGAAATATACATTTACTTATAACTAGAATTTATGACGAAATAAGCTATATATAATAAGATATAAGAATCTAGGCTTCGTCTGAGATTGCAAATGGCGGATTGGAATTGGCGATGTTAAAGTGAAAATATTGCTTTTGGTGTAAACTATGTAAATAATGTATCTTGCGCACTTATAACGACTATAGGTGAACACTTATCTCCACAGTTCCAGTAATAAATTTTCTCGAATATCTCCTTGCAGTAAATCTTTAGCGATGGGCACAATGGATACTTTCGTGCCGTTTATTGCCTGCATATATATATATATATATATACATATATATATATATATATATTGCTACCGAGATGAACCTCTGAAAGAGACACGACCCCTGGTGACGGTAATTTTTTTTTAATATCGAATAAGTTATGAAATAACAATGAACTTTAAAACTGAACAAAAAAATTACACTCTTGTGTTCGAAATATGAAGAAAGGTGTCAACAATTTTATAAAAATATTGCTATAAAAATGGACTATCACACTATACGAAACCATTTATTTTTTTTTTTAAATTATTATATATGTAAAGCCTGAAAAAAATGTCTTGATAATTTTAGGTTTTCTTTAGCTATCTCATGATTGTTTAGGTATGCATTTTTATAGTACGAATCCATAAGAGTATTTTGCATTTTTTTAAACAATCGAATTCATATGGAAAATTAAATAACTGTTTTTTTTTTAAATTTGCAAATCCTATTTTTGAATATATAATAACCGTCAAATAATTACTAAAATATAAAATATTATTCCTTCAATTCTTCAGTAAATACCATGTTTTTGAATAATAAATCAAATTAATTTTTTTTATCTTCATATACCTAAATTCAGTGCATATTTAACATATTATTATGTTGAATGACAGATACTTTCCAGGTGAGTAGGCACCCTTTCAAAACAGGAGAAATAAGGTGATTTTGCACGAAAGTAAGGAAATATATTCTTTAAACTAAAACTAATGTGGTTAATGAACTTAAAAAAAATAATTAAAATTTAAGAATTGTATTAAAACAAAAAAATATATTTAAATTTATTTGCTTGTTTACTATATTACATTAAATTTAATACGCTTAAAATTCTTAACATCTCTACTAAAAATATTGCATTTCAACCAAAAATTTTAATTTTCTACAACAAGAAATTAATTTTCAACCAAATAGTCTAATTCTAAACTAAAATGATCAATTAGCAACCAAATAGTTAAATTTTTAATTTTAAAAGATACACTTGAAAAATGAAAAAGCTAAATTTTCAGTTCAAAATTCATTTTCAACAAACGAAAAAACAAATTTTTAACAAAATAGTAAAGCCATCAGCCAAAAGCGACTAATTTAAATCAAATAGATGACTTTTTAACCAAATAGATAAAATTTCGACCAAAAGAGATACATTTTTAACTAAAAAAGATAATTTTGAAATTAAAAATTGAAAAATTAAATTTTCAGTTTAATAATCATTTTTAGCCAAGAAGATGAATCTTTAAGTAAAAAATTGTAATATTTAACTGGATTAGTTGACTCTTCAGTCAAAAAAGTTAATTTTCCACACATAAAAACCAAAAATTTTTGCAATAAAATAATTAATTACACCTTGATTTTAGACCAATAGACAAACAAAATTAACATAAAATTATTTAAGAAAATGAATTTTTAACTGGAATAGTTGAAGTTTCTACCAAAAATTAAGCATTTTTAACAGATTACTTGGATTTTCGACTGAAAAACATAACTTTAAACCAAAAATTAAATAGTTAAATTTACAGTTAAAAAATTATCATTTTTAACGAAAGAGATGAATTTTTAACGAAAATGATTGAACATTCAACTGAATTAGTTAACTTTTAGTTAAAAACATTGTATTGCAAAAGAGAACGGATTATAAAAAACTAGTTAAATTTTCAACTAAAGAAATGAATTTTCAATCAAAATGATAAATTTTCAATAAAAATTGTATTATTTGATTTTCTTTACAAAAGAGATGTATTTACAAGTAAGAAGATTAATTTTCTACCAAAAAAGAGAAGATTTGTTACAAATACATGAATTTTCCAATAAAAAATATTATTTTCAACTAAAAATTGAATAGTTAAGTTCAAATTAAAAAAATGCATTTCCAATCCAAAAGATGAATTTTCAACTAAAAAGTTAAAATATTCAAATGGATTAGTTAACTTTCAGTTTAAAGAAAAATATTTCACCATAAAAAAGACTTTTCAACAAAATAATTAACTTTTCAATGGTAGAACTAAAATTTTCAGTTAAAAAAAATTATTTTCATCTAAAAGACAACGCATTATCAGCGAAAGAGTTAAATTTGTAAACAAACAGATGAATTATCAATGAAAATTATGAACATTGGTCTAAAATTATGAGTATTTACATGGAATAGATGAATTGTCAACCAATAGGATTAATTTTCTACAAGAATAAGTTTTTAAGCAAAAAACATAAATTTTCTACTAAAAAAGATATATTTTCATTCGAAAATTGAATAGATGAATTTTTATTAAAAAATGGAATCGATAAATTTTCAGTAGAAAAGATTAATTTTTAACGACAGAGAAATAATTTCAGTAAAATAATTAAATATTCAACTGGATCAGTTAAATTTGCTTTAAAAAAAGCAAAACAAAAAGATACTTTCTCAACAGAGAATGTTATAGTAGATGTTTTAACAACAAAATAATTTAATTTTAAATCAAAAACAGTCGAATTCAATGAAAAAAGAAGAATTTGTTTACCCCTGGAAGTAATTTAACGTCATGAATTATGTAAAATTTCAGTTGAACTACGAAATTGAAAATCACCCGATCCACTGATAATCACTCTCACCTTCAAAAAAATTGTTGAGAATGATAAGGAATCATCTAATGATATCAAACGCTCGCTGATAATATTCACGATTAGTTAACTAATTTTCTAAGGGTAGAAAGATTGAGGGAAGATTATATGTCAAAGATGGGCTGCATTCACAAATATACAAGTAATCCACTTCAATTTTTAAAATTGTTTAAACTTTAGAGAAATTGAATGTTGCTCTTAAAAATCTAGAAATGGTGAACACTGTATCTCTTCCAGATTTGTTGCTCTTATAACAATACATTTATCATCGAGATACGAGGCATGTTGTTGAACAGAGCAAAAGATTTCAAATCACCTTCGCTTAATCCTAATTCAGTGTGATTTTTTACTAATATTGAGCTAGTTTTTCTCAAGTGTCAGGACTTTTTGTCTCAGAATTAGTTTCTTAGGGTTTATACTTAGCCTCAAACGAGTGTTGATACGCTGATAAAAAGCTATTAAAATTTTTTAATTCTGATAAAGACATCCAATTTAAATAAAAGAGAGTTATAAAGATTAATTCGTGCAGACATAAAGAACCTGCATATAAGTAGTAATTGTTGTATAGATACAGGACAAAATGAAATAACTAAGCGTTTCTGGAAGGTTAAGATTGTAGAAGTTAGCGTTTTTTGATTCTAAAGTAAGATGTCCAAATTCGTTGGCAGATGAATTTAGTTTTGCTAAATGGTAATCTAAACTACGAAGATGGTTATGATATTAGCTGTCTCCGACTTAGGTGTCTTAGGTGTCTATAAATTGGATATATGTATAGTTTATGGATCTATCAATAGTGAATAATTTTAATTCGTCTTCCCAAGTGTTTTTAATCCTACCGCACCTTTTGTCATAATCTCTCTGATAGATAGCGCTTACTGATGTGACCAAAGTTAACAGTCTCCCGCTGTCTCGATAATTGCTTTGATTTACTTCAGCTGATCTTCCAACCCAACGATTCCAAACACCTATCAATTCCATCAACTGCGGAAGAAGATGAGTTCAGAAACAAAGGATCCTCGAAGCAGGAAAGGATCGAGGAGGATGGTCCTTGTACTTTAAAGAAGTTTGAATCGGGCGAGATCGAATCGTTTGGGATCGGATTGGCGTCGATAGTAGATGTTGTTGGTGGTTCACAGCCGATGCTGGTACTCAGTGTTGTGCCACTTTCACTTGGTTACATAACTTGTACGTTCGCGAGCGGGGAACTGGGTAAATGGGAGAACCACAATCTACACCACTACCGCCTCAGTCTCAGTTTGCATGAGTTTCCATCCATGACTGTCCATGTGACTGTGTTGAGCCTTCCTTCGTTTACGTTTACAGAGCCTGGAGATCGCTGAAGCTTCGTTACGAATTCGTAAAACGTCCTGAAACGACCGTCTGTTCCTGACTGGATGGGTTACTTCAGAACGTACAGACTGGGTTCCGCATGACGAATGGTACCAGCAAAATCGTGCCTACGATGCAGAACGACTCTCATAAAACCTGCCTTAGGGAAACATTCTCGGGACGAATGAAAAACATGTTCGAAATTGAACTATCAATCACTGACGACAACAGAAGATCAATTTTAATGAGCATCTATTCTAGATCCATAGAACACTTATGACTGATAACTAGGTATCTACTTATCTGGAAAACCTGGATTTTTCTGCTAAATTTTTCGAGAGCGTGCTTACATTTGTTTAAATTGTTATAAAATTAAATAACAATGTCTTTTATTTGTAAAAGTAGCTTTATATGACTCGAGTAATCTATGTTGTTGAAAATTCTTGTTTTTCGGTTGAAAATTCATCTTGATGCTTGACAAATTAACAGTGTGGTTAAAATTTGTTTTTTCTTTTGACTGAAAAATCTGTCTTAGCGGAAATACTTACTACAAATGTGATACAAAAGAATTTGTATAGATGATTGTATAAATTGAAAATTTTTGTAGGAAAATGAAAATTTCATATTTCTAAAAATGTTATTACTAAAAAGCTTATTTCTAAAAATGTTATAAAATGATGAATTTAATACTCATTTTACGTTTCCTGAGCGATGAAAAACCAGAATGCGATGCTACAAAAATCATCTTCAAGATTCCCAATTTTCAACAATTTTAGGTTATGTCAGCGTTTCACATCAAAAATGGATGTTTTTAATAAAAAAATATTAGATGTCAAAGATTAAAAATTGTTTAAAAATTCAGACTATTTGGGTGTGTTAGCGTTTTTTAAACCGCAAAGCTGACATTCTTAAAACAAAAGTCAGTAGATTTTGGCGGATCGCAATTTTTGAACAATTCTACGTTACGTTAATGGTTCACATCAAATTTTGGTATTTTAAAACAAAATAATTATAGTTTGAAAACTATTGGACATATTTGAACAGTTTTAACTTATATTAAGTTTTTTTTAACATTAAATCAATTATTTTAAATAAAGATCATTAGATTTCGGAAATCTACAATTCTGAACAATTTTCTGTTATGTTAATATTTTTTTTTGTGGAAAATTAATCGTATTTTTAATAAAAATTATTAGATTGCAAAGAATATTGACCACTTTTCAACAAGTTTAGATTATATTATTGTGTTTTACACAAAATTCCCTTTTTTAACCAAAATCCTCAAATGTTAATCTAATGGTTTTTGTATATGATAATAAAATTCACATGCATTATTAGTTTTTTATTGTGCTTTTTATTTGTGAGATTTTTCAAATAACCATTATTCTCAAGATTATCATTTAGTTATTAAATTCAAGAAAAAATTAAATTACAAAAAATTAATTTAAAAAGCTTAATTCAAATACAACTCCTATCTTAAACATTAAAAAATTTAATTGAAACAAAGTTAAAAAGAAGAATCCTTGACTTTCAAAGAAGATCAAAAATGTTTGAAAGATTTTAGATGATGCTCGTATTTCTCAATAGAATTTAGTATAGATTTTAAAGAAGAATTACAATTTTGGAAGAATTTCAAGTTCTATCAACATTTTCTACCGGAAATCGGTTATTTTAAACAAAGACCATTAGGTTTAAAAAATATTAACAGTTTAAAAGAAATCTTGTTATGTTATGTTAGCGTTTTTCTTCTATAATGAAAACTTTCATTAAAAATCATTAGGTTTCTAAGAATATTAATAATATTCAAACAATAATAGGAAATTATAGCGTTTTCCTGGAAATCAGTTATTTAAGCAAAACTCACTTTACTTCCAAAATTCGACTTAAAAGATTTAACAACTTTAGTTTAAGTTATAGTTTTTTTTTATCGGCAATTGTTATTTTTGAACGGAAATGCAATGGTTGTAATGTCTATACAAAATATGATATGTTAATTCTGAAGGCAAGGCATCAATTTTCATCAATTATCACAAATATTGTCCTTGCTTTTCTATTATTCTAGGTACTATGAGACGCAAAAAATTGGTAATAATATTATTTTACATTTTTATTACAAAATTACGTGCGTATTTGTTTTTCTCATTTTCCTAAACATTTCAGTGAGTTACATAAGTTTTTATTAGGAAATAATACAAATATCCTAATATGGACAATAAAATATTTCCTTAATGAGAAAATTTACTTTAATTAAAAAACTGGATTTTCCTTAATCAAGCAAACGTTCTTGATACAAGATACGTTTTTTTGGGATCAATAGACTATTTTATCGCCCGCATTTGCAAACTAAAAAACGATTTGTTTAGATCAACAAAAATTTGTTTGTTTAACGATAGAATGTGGTTATTGGATGAAAAACAATATATTTGATTGACACAACCACATTTTTGTATTGTTTTAACTAAATACTTTACTAGATGGAAGATTTGGTTGATTCAACGAAAAAAATTAATTGTTTTAATCAAATGCAAGAAAAAAATTTGTTTGATAGACAATAGTTTTTTCTGAGTGCACCAATATTTCAATGATTCAATCAGAATAGTTATTAAAAGATATTTCATCGAAGATTTTCCAGGATGGAAAACAGAAAATTTTAAATTGAAAGACCTCGCAACTTTATATTGCGAAAGAAGTGTTACAGTTATCTATATAATGTGTTCTTAAAAACGAATGCGTCTGATTGTTTTGGGAAGTTGTCCTTCAATGTATTAATAACTGGATACAGATAATTGCAATTTACAATCGGCTTATATCTGAAACACGATTTGATAATTCAGTAAGCTCAGAAAACTCAGAAGGTATCAACATGCCTTGAAGACCAAAAATTACAATGTTTAGTGAAACAATGAGAGAAAAAGGAGATAATAATTGACCTTTCTTCTAAATTTAAATTAAAAGCACGAAGAACAGTAAAAGTTTTATAACTTTTTATTGTATCATTTCATGATCTGTATACTCTTGTGATTTACATCCTCATTATAACTAATAAAATTATGATTTACATTTGGAAGCGTTTAAGCTAGAGATTAATGGTAGAGGAATAAATTACTAAGTGAATATGTCAGAGTTAAAGCTCGATTTATTTGAAAAAAATACACATTCAACCCACATCCAGTTTATGCAAATGTGGAGAATTAATTCTATTGCAATAATATTATTATGCTGTTACATGAAAACAAAAAAATTTGAAACAATTGTGCACGAAACAATGTAAAAAGGAATATAGATAAAAAGGAATCGTTCTAGAATGGACTATAACAATAAAAAGTAATAAAATAACCTTTGTAGTTGACTGTTTACATCATCATTTTAGAAAGCATGATCGAATTCATGAATAAAGTTTTAAAATTGTTATACATTTCATTCTTAAGCAAAAAAATGCATACCCATGTTTCATAAGAGCGTGGATTGATAATTTAAAATTATTTTTAATTACATGTAGATAAAGTAAAGAACGTCGAATTCAGTATAGTTTAGAGCTGCAACCATTTTTATACATAAAAAAATTAAAGCACAATGCCAATTTTCGTTGTTTTTAATGAGATGCAACAAATTGATGATTTTATGACAATGATTTTTTGGCATTCCAAATTTTAAATCGATTCAATTAAATGAAATGAAAATTGAAATGCTATTAAAGTTGTCACTTATAAGAATGCAACAAAATTTTGAGGAATAAAAATGTCTTACTGGAATGTAATATCTTTTTTATTTTCATTTAAATGCGTTAAATTCAATACTGAACATAGGCCCCCGCACAAAAAGTGTAGAAAGGGCCTTTCGGTGAAATTGTCTCATTACGGCTTTTGATAAGGATCACGTGAAGCACCAGAAACCCGAACTTTCACTCAATTTGACCGAAATGCCTTTTCCATACATTTGTGCGGGTTCGTGATGAATTTCTCAATTTAAAATAAATGGAAATACCAAAAAATAAAACTTGTGCTCTTCGAGAAATGTTTGAATAAATTGTAAGTAGATGGATAATTAAATTTTACCAGTTTTTGAAGAATTAAAAAATTGTATTTTGCCTAAAGACTAAATTTTTTTTCCTCAAAGAAGATTATTCGAATTTTGTTCTGATTGTCACTCATGCCCTGTAAATCAATATCATTAATAATAATTACCAATACAATAATTAATTTTTCGCCAAAGGAACGATTCCTCAACAAAATAAAGAAATTTTCTACAAACAAGTTCAACTTAAAAACAAATGATTGAATTTGCAATTAAATAATGAAATTTTTAACCGTAAGAAATCATTTTTGAACCAGCAATATAAAAGTAAACTTTTAAATTAAAGAGAATTAAATTTCAAATAAAAAATATGAGTTTTCTGTGAAAGGTGAATTTTTAGTACAAAAGTACGAAACTGTGAAATTTTCGTCGAAAAAAGATTAACTCTAAAGCAAAAATTACCTAATATTTAGAATCTTTATTATTATTATTATTATTATTATTATTATTAAATATATTATTCAAAATATCTTTAACCAAAAGCCCGGATTTCTTGGATTACCAAGGAATACAAGCGGAATACCTATGATAACTAGTGGATTACTTCGAATTACAATTGGATTGCCTAGATTTACCAGTTAATTACAAATAGATGAACTAAAATTACAAGAAAGTTGTCCAGAATTATAAGTGGATTATTCCGAATTACAAGTGGAAAACAAGTTCATTACCAAAAATTACAAGTGGATTACTTAAGATTATAAGTGAACTGCCTAGAGTTTAAGGTGGATTACAAATGAATATTGCAGATTACAAGTTAATTTCCTAAAATAAAAAGTAGATTACTTAAGATTATAAGTGGATTTACTAGAGTTCAGAGTGGATTACAAGCGAATATTGCAGATTAAAAGTGGATTTTTTCGGATTACAAGCGGATTGCCTAGAATTTAAAGTGAAGTAGACGTTAAATTAGAAGTAGACTACCTATGTTTTCGAATGGATTACCAAGGATTAAAAACGGATTATCAAGGATGACAATTGCATTACCTATTGTGACATGTAGGCTGCTTATAATTACATTATGAATTGAAGGGTGATTACTGTGGATAACAGGTGGATTATCAAGGATTGCACGTGAATTGCTTAGAATTAGGAGTAGATTATCCAGGATTACAAGTGGATTAGAAGTCGATTACCTAGTATTA
>JAWWLR010000158.1:34893170-34906028 GCA_035041075.1 Acraspis erinacei | reverse complement strand
TCAAAATACATAAGACTACATAGTTTTTATCCTTTACCTCTTTAATGCATACGGGATCCTACCCAGCTCCTGGACTATAAGCGTTTTTTTGTTCTAATATCAATAATTCGAACTTTATAGATGACATTTCAGGCCGCGATTTATTCATTTTCATTTTTGCATTTGATTTAAATCCATGTTCCAGGTTGTGTACACAACATGTTTGCATGTCCCCCATTATGGAACGGTTCAGACCTGCGTTCCAAGTTCACGGAAAGCTCCTCACAGGAATTTTGTTTATTTTTTTATAATAACTAATTAAAAACGGGAAAAATTATAGAGAAAATTGAGTTTATAAAGAGTAAAAATAAGAACAAAGAATATCATATAGGAATCAATAGGCATTCAAGATTAATCTTTTTTACTACAAATTTAAATATTTCATTTTTGGTTGAAGAATAATTTTTTTATTTGAAAATTCATCTTTTTGGTTAAAAGTTGAAGTATTCCAGTTAAATATTGATCAATTTCGTTGAAATTTGTTTGTTTGTTGAAAATTGATCTTTTGAGTTGAAAATGCAATTCTTTTTTTTGAAATGTTTTTGTTGGCAATTAAACTTTCTAGGCGGGAAATGTAATTAATCCAATTAAATATTACATCGTTTTAGATTAAAATTCATCTCTTTGGTCTAGCCTTAACTTGTTAATTGAAAATTACACTATTACATATTTGGTTGTAAAATGATATTTTTTAATTAAAAATTCGTCATTTTTGTAGAAATTAATCTTCTTCTTTGAAAATTCATCAATTTTATTGAAAATTAAGGTATTCGATTTAAATATTTTTATTTGTACGTTTAAAACCTTGGTCGAAAAATGTTTTTTTTTGTGGAAAATTAATTTTTTTTAACTAAACAATTTAATTTTTAAATTTTTGATTGATAATTCATCACTTTATATAAAGTTGTAACTATTTTTTTTAGAATTTATTTATTATTAATAAATTGTTTGACATGTTTTGGTTGTTTAAACTTTTTTTACTGAAAATTGTCATTGTTTCAACTAGTACATCATTTTAGGTAAAAATGTATCTCTTTGGTAGAACAAAGATTTTTTAAACTAAAAATTCAACTATTCAATTTTTGGCTAATAATTTATGTTTTTTTTAGTTGAAAATTGACGTATTTTGTTGAAAAATCGTCTTATTGGGTATATATTTTTATGCTAGAAACATATTTTTTAACTTAAAATATACCAATTCAATTTTTGGTTGAAAACTCATATTTTTTATTTAAAATTCAACTACTTGGTTGAAAATGGATTTTTTTCTTTGAAAATTCATGTTTTAGGTTAAAAAATTTTACTATTAAACTTGAAGACTCGTCATTCAATTGAAAATTCTTCACTTTCTTTGAAAGTATAACAATTTTTTTGATCATTTATTTAGTATGAATAAATTGTTTGAAATTTGTTTATTTTTTAAATTATTATTTTTTAACTGTAAATTTAACTATTCCAATTGAATATTCCATAATTTAAGTTGAAAATTCGACTGTTTCGCAGAGTTAAAAAAAATGTTTAAAAATTGATCTTTTTGGTTTAAATGCATCTATTCCAGCTGAAGATTCATCATTTTGGTTAAAAATTTTTTTTATATAGTGGCAAACTCATTTTTCTTACTGAAATACAAATTTATCATACCCACAAATCATGCATTTAAATACCTATAATGGGTTAAATTTTTTTATTCTATTGTATTTATTGCATGTAAAAAAATAAACAAATAAAAGTTTTAAGATTGAAAGTAACCAGGTATAATTTACTTATTTTATTTACTCTGATATTTAGTTATTGATATTTATCGTTTAAATGTTAAACTGAAAGGAATTTTCTTTCATTTTTGAAAATTATAATTTTTTAAATAGAATAATTTACACAATTTGACTTAATTTTGGAACTCTTGGTTTTATAAATAAATATTAAGTCTATTATATTTTCTAAATGTTCATTTTAATTCAATAAATACATAGCTATTTAATATTTCTTATTGCTTTCAATACTTTTTACACTTGGATCCAAATTTCACAGCATGACAGGTATCCGTTCCAAAACGAGGACATTTCCTGTGGAACACAGGGACATACCGAGGAAAGGGTGTTCCATCATAGGGGCATGCTAAGACCATGTGTCCCCGAAGGATTTTGGTATCCTAAAATCGAATCCGTTATCCTTTTATTTCTGTTTTCAATCCTCCCAAAGCGATTTTTTTTCGTCGAAATATTACACATTAACCATTTATTCACTTTCTTCATCTTTTTTGCTATAGTTCTTCATTTTGTAAATAAAATTGTTAATGTGAGATATGTAGGAGAAAAAAATTCGGTTCGGGATGTTGGAAAATAGAAATTAAACGTAAAAAGCAGTGCTAAACGATGGCGTTAGCAGTTTTTATATAAAAAATTTCTGATCATTTTATATTGCCACAAGTATGGCTAAAAATAGCCATCTTTACCTGACGTATAGGAAAAATATGGATAACGGATTCGGTTTTAGGATATCAAAATCCTTCAGGGACATATGGTCCGATGATTGGCTATAAATTTTGTCGGCCTGTGTAATTATATCGAAAAAAATTTAAATTCAGATTATCCTTTTCTACGATATCTTAAAAAATATGCATCCTTCTTTTAAATTTCCGAAAACTTGTACTTAATGCTGCTCTTTCCATCAGATGTGACATATAAGACGATCAATCACATCATCTTTTGTTTTGAATTTTATGCTGTTCTAAAACATAAGACGATCACTCACATTATTATTTCATTCTGAATTTCATGTATTTCTAAAACATAAGATGATCATTCACATTTCATTCGTTTCTGTATGAAATTCATAAATAAGTAATCATGTTTCGCAACTGTATGCAATTCAGAAACGAATGAAATGTGAATGATCATCTTATGTTTTAGAAATGCATGAATTTCAGAAAAAGGACCATGTGATTGTTTGCCTTATGTTTTAGAAATGTATGAAAGTCATTAGCAAGTAACAATGTGATTCTGTCGAAAAAAAATGAAAAATGTCGGTGAATTTACTCAAACTGCAATAGGCTGTAATTCTAGATATATTTACTTTTTTGACATAAAGTGGTGATCGATCGATTTTCTTTTTTCATAAACAATAATTATCTGGCAAAAAATCTCAACTTGGATTATCCTTCTCTGAGATATCTTGAAAAATGTACAATCTTCTTTTCAAATGCCGAAAACTTTTGCTTAATACTGTCCTTGGCACCAGATGTTCAATTTTGGAACATAAGACGATTACTCGTATTGTTACTTGTTTATGAATTTCATACATTTGTTAAATATTAGATGATTAATCACATTTTTACTTATTTATGAAATTCAGACAGTTGTAGAACATAAGATCATCACTTAAACTTTTGAATTCCGAATTGCATGCACTTCCAAATGTAGGACAATCACTCGCATTGTCATTTGTTTCTAAATTTCATGCAGTTCTATAACATAATATCAACAATTAAATAGTTACTTGTTTATGAATTTCATACAGTTCTAAAATATAAGGCGATCAATCACATTGATATTTATTTTTGAATCTCACATATATTTCTAAGAAATAAGATGATCACTCACATTTCATTCGCTTCTAAATTTTATACAATTTTAAAACATATGATGATCAATCACATGATCATTTTTTTTTTAAGTTCATACAGTTCTAAAACATAAGATGATCACTCACATTTCATTCGCTTCTGAATTGTATAAAATTTTAAAACATGATGATCAATCACATCATCATTTGTTTTGGAAGTTCATACAGTTCTAAATACTCATAAGTTCTCATACAGAAACGAATCAAATGTGAATAATCGTTTTATGTTTTAGAACTGTATGATATTCATAAACGAGTAACGATCTGACTGATCGTCTTGCGTTTTAGAACTGCATGAAATTCAGAAACAAATAACAATGTGAGTGATCGTCTTATATTTTAGAACTGTATGAAATTTATAAACGAGTAGCGATCTGCCTGATCGTCCTACGTTTTAGAACTGCATGAAATTCAGTAACAGATAACAATGTGAGTGATCGTCTTATGTTCTAGAACTGCATGAAATTCAGAAGCAAATGACTATTTGACTGATCGTCTGATGTTTCACATCTGATACCAAGAACAGTATTGAGTAAATTTTTTTCGGAAATTTAAAATAAGGGTGCACACTTTTTAAGATATCTCTTTATTCGGATAATCCGAATAAATTTTTTTCGAGATAATTATTATTTATGCAAAAAATAAAGAAAAATATAGTTTATGTCAAAAAATAGTAAATCTCAATTACAATGCACTGAAATTCTCGAATTTTATTTTGCTAATTACTTGTACCAGAATATTTTCTATCGGAAGACTGCGTTTTTTCTACACACGCACCTTAAAAAGTACGGAAAAATTTTAACTTTCTTTTAAACATCCGGTTCTCAAATTTTTGTTCAGTACGTACTCGATGTCCCGTAATGCAAGAGAAAGTTTCATCCCAATATTCAACTACTTTGTATAAAAGTTGTCTTTTTGCCTTGATAACTCAACAGTTTGGTATCAAATTAAACTATTTGGTTTAAAAATAACTTTTTTGTAGACAATTAAACTGTTCTTACAAAAATTTAACTATTTGATAGAAAGTTTACTTTTCTGTTAAAAAATCATATTTTTGGTTTAAAAATTCAACTGCTTTGTAAATAATTAATCTTTTTGGCTCTAAAATTGAACAATTTTGTTTGAAATTCATCTTTTTTGGTATAACATTAATATTTTTATAAGAAGAGTAGGTTGAAAATTTAATTTTTCGGTTGAAAATTAATTTTTTGTTCAGAAATTATTTTAAATATTTAACTATTTTATTAAAAACTCGTGTTTTTTTGTTTAATTCAGCTGTTTAAAAATGTGTATTTGGTAAACAATTTCTTTATACAAATAATTTTAAAATATTATTTTAACACATAAAAAATAGGATATAAATGATTTTTTTAATAAACTAAAGTGCGAAAATATAATTATAAAATATAATTTTATGTGCATGGAAATTACTTTCAGTTACCAATAACATGTCAAGTTTAAAAAGATTATATTTTCATTTTTTCCACTTCGAACAGCTAATATACTTTATATTGTTAAATTTTATCGGGTTTTAAATTTAAAATTTAAATTGCAAATTATTGAACAACTTTTAATCGCATTTTTTAAATTTCCAATTTCATAAATTGTGGACGTTTCCAGTTAAGAAATAAATTCATATTTAATACGAAAATACCATCATTTCTTTAGTTTAGAACATGTAAAAATGTACTATTTTCCATTTTTTCGGGTATCAAATAAAAATTATGGTCCATTTTATAGTATAATGTTTTAATTTGTTAACGATTCTGATAAAAAACGTAAAGTCTAAAAAGATTGTACCTCATTTTTTTAGTTTTATAATGTTTAAGAATATTTATATAATTCAATCTTCTCAGATTTCAATATAGTATTATTATCAACTTTGACGAAATTACCAATTATTTAATTTAAAAAATTTTTAATATACAATAGCTCTAGTATTGAAAAGTTTTGAGCTTTGGAATCCAATATCTGAACATCTGAGATTTGGATTATTAACATTTAAATTATGGAAATTCAAATCCTCATGCGTATGCTGAGAAAGTTATTCCACCTTTTTCTAGATTTATAATTGTAGAGAGAGCTGTTAATGTTTTATTCCACCCATAAATTCGTTTCTAAACATAAAATTCTTCAATATTACATGTTTAAAATTCTAAATAGTTTTACCTTAAATTTTCAAATTTCAAATAGTTCAATTTTTTATATATTTTAAAATTCTTCCATTTCTAATGCTACACCTGTACAATTTATTGTTAATTTTGTTTTTGTAGAATTATTTAATTTCGAATCGAATTCATATATAGTTTTTCAAGGCAAAATACCACACGCCTATTTTCCGTTTTTCATCAAGAAAATTTTATCACAAACTTAGAGCTAATTATATCTTTAGGCGAATTATGAAAAAATTAACTAAAATTTCCTTTTAAAAGTTTTACCTTTCATCTCAAAAATGCCAGATTTGATTTTTTAGATTCATAATAATATGAGGGTGATATCATCTGTATTTACTCCTCACTGAACTATTTCTTTGCATCAAAATATTAATTATATTATTTTAATTAAAAAAAAGAATTATTGTTGCTTTAAAATTAGTTTATATCATAAAAAATAAATTTTTATATATGAAGGAATACTTTTAAGGACACAGTTGCCAAGATGTATCCCTTACATTAATATGAACCCAAACAAATTAGGAAAATAATCAAAGGTGGCGTTTTTGAGAAAATTCACCTTTTAGCCAACATAACCTACAATTGTGAAAAAACATGAATCTTTTTTTTTAATAATAATGATTTTTAAATACCAATATAAATTTCCGATGAGAAACGGTGGCGAATCCAGAAAATTTCGAAGCTTAATGCGTGTATTATTTTAAATAAAAATTACTGTATTTAAATCTAAAGATTTTTTTAAATATTACTTTCAGGTGAAATAAACTAACATAACCTAAACTTGTTAAAAATCGTACATATTCTTCGAAATCTAATCAGTTTTAATACAAAATAAAAATAATTTTGGATGAAAACTAATATAACAAAGCATAACAGAATACGTCATAACGTAACATAACAAGAAATTGTTTAGAATTGTAAATCTCGCCCGAACCATAATGATTTTTATTTAAGACTACTTTGTAACTTTTTTTTAAGTGACTGAAATTCAAAATACCAATGATTTCCGATGATTTGTTATAAATTTGATATCTGGATTAAATTATAATTATTTTCGTTTTAAAATAACAGTTTTCATTGTAAACCGACAACATAACCCAATATTGTTTAACTATGTGGATATTGTTTGAAATCTTATTTTCCCTTAAATTAAAAATACCAATTTCCTATGAAAAACACTAAAATAATCCAAAATTGTTGAAAGGTCAGATTTTAATGATTTTTTATTTAAAAATGCCAATTTTTCATGTAAAACGCTAACGTAACCTGAGGTTGTTAAAAAATGATAAAACTTTCAAATATAATGATTTTTGGTTAAAACCCCAAAAACGGTTTAAAAAAACGACAGCAAAAGCGAAAAAATTAAATTGTTGAACTATTTTCAATGACAACTATCTTGTTAAAAATTTAATATAATTTTATTATAATTACACTTTCTTTTCAAAAACTCATCTTTTGGATTGAAAATTCCTCTATTTGGTATAAAATGCAACTCTCCTTGGTTGAAGTTTAGTCTTTTTTTATTGAAATTTCGATGAGTTGGTTGAAAATTCATCAATGCAAGCTGAGAAGGTTATAATTGCTACTATTTAGTCGAGAAATTGAATTAATTTGTTAAAAATTCATAATTTTTGGTCGAAATTCAAGCTAGTTTTTGGTCCAAACTTCCTCTGTCTGGATTGCAAATTTTTCTTTTCTTGTTGAAAATTGAACTATTTTGTTAAAGATGCATCATTCTTGATTAAAAAAGGTCTCTTTTGTAGAATTTAATATTTTTAGATTTGAAAGTAAACTGATTTCTAAAAAGCTAGACACTTTACTTGAAAATGCAACTATTTGGTTGAAAATCAAATCAAATGTTTGGTTAAAAATTGGTTTTTGGTTGGAAATTTAATTTTTTTACTGAAAAATTATTTTTTTTTAATCCTGATTAAAACTCCATCTTTTTTCAGTTGAAAATTGAACTATTTGGTTAATAATTCATGCATGTTCTTAAAAATTCGTCTTTTTGGTAGAAAATGATTTTTCTGCTTGGCAACTCGTCTTTTTGTTTAGAATTGTTTTTTAATATAAATTCATCATTTAAGTTTGAAATTCATGTTCTTCACTTTACAATTATTTTCTTTTGGTATAAATTAATTTTGTAGTTTTTGAAATAACAACTTTTACATTTTTTGCTGAGAATTTATCTTTGCAGGTAAAAAATTAAATAATTGGTTCTAAGGTTCAACTGTTTCTTTCAAAATCAAATTATTTTTGTTGAAAATCAAAATCGTTCGTTTAAAATTTATGTATCTTCTTAAAAAATAGTTTTCTTTTTGTAGAGAATTAATCTTCTTGGTTCAAAATCCGTCTTTTGAGTTATAAGATTCTTTTATTTTAGTATACATTCGCCATCTTAGTTGCAAATTCACCTATTCACTTAGAAATTGAACTGTTTTGTTGAAAATGTAATTATCTGGTTGAAAATGCAAATGCCTTTGTTTGAAGGAATTAAATTTCAGTTGACTTATTTCGTGAAGGAAGGGAATTCTAAGAAGTGGAAAATGAAAGAATAGCAAGACATGTTGAGCACTTCTATTCTTTTTCCGTTTCCTCTTGGCGCGCACAATTATTATGAAATTAAAAAAATTATCGCAATTAGCATTTGGATACGACTTTCTCATCCGTCGCTCCTCTTTCGCACGCTTCTTTTATTTTTCTTATCTTCTTGTCGGCATTTCCTCACGTTATATAATAAGTAATTTAAAAGACGCTAAATTATAACGCGAGCAGGTCTCGGTCTCTCAGTAAAGATCGAAAATAGTTTAAATAGTGTCAGAAATTTAAAAAGAAAAGTAAAAATAGTCACAATAGTGTCATCAAATTTTTTAGGTATAAAAAAGAACTTAATCGTTTATTTAAAATGTTATTCCTTTGATCTATAAATGTATTTCACCCTTTTCTAATTTTTACACTTAAGTTCAGACTGAGACAATAGAACCCGATAAGAAAATGCCACTATTTATGATTGAAAGTTCATTGTTTTAGGTTCCAAAGTCTAGTATTATTTTTTTATGTATTCATCTTTTAAAGTGAAAAATTTTATTTATTGTGCAAAACTTCTATTATTTTTATAAAGATGGAAGAATTTCACAAATTTTTATTTGAAAATCTACCTGCTTTGTTGAATGTATGTCTTTTTTAAAATAATTGTTAAAAGTTAATCTAATCTAAGTTAATCTAATCTAAACCCAACTACGTTTTATTTTTAATTGAAAGCTTTTTTCATTGAAATATCAACTATTACTTTTTTAATTCATCTTCTTAGGTTGAAAATTAGATTTTTTTAGTTAAAAAGTGAGTTTTTTATCTGAAAATTGAACTGCTTGTTAGGAATTCAACAGGGAGACGGCAAATTATTTTTTTTTTTAAATTCATATTCTCGGGTTGAAAACTCAAATATTTGGTACAAAAAGAAACTTTTTTTGTAGAAAATTAATTTTGTATTGAAAATTAATGCTCCTGAATGAAAATTTAACTGATATATTTTTGTTTTAAAATTGATCTTTTTAAGTCTGAAAATTAAACTATTCAGTTGAAAAATCTTAGAAAACAAAGAAACGAAAAATTAATCAAATGAAATTAGAGCTTACATTACATCCATTGTTTAAATTATTCAGTTGAAAATTCAGGTTTATTGTTAAAAATTCGTCTTTTTTTTTAGAAAATTAATCTTCTTGATTGAAAAATGCATGTCTTTCTAGGTATGTTTTACATTTCTTGGCTCGAAAAGTCAACATTTTTTATGAAATTTTTGTTTCTTATTTACTGAAAAATCTTTCTTGGTTGAAAATTCGTCCTATTGAATCAAAATCTATTTTTTGGCAGAAAGATAATATTTTTAGTATAAAAAGTCAAATGTATTAAAAATTTATCTCTTTTGGGAGAAAGTTAAACTTTTTTGGTAAAAAATCAAACTTTTTGATGAAACTTAATATGTTTTGATTTAAAATGAAAATATTTTTTTGGTTAAAACATCGAATGTTAAATTTTTTGTTTAGAATTAGTTTTAGTTAATTAACTTTCTTAATTCTTACGAAAAAGAAGAATTAAAACAATCTTCCCGCTGTGCGGGCACATTCTCATCGCACGCTGGGCGCGCGGCTCGCAAGTTTGAGCGCGCTTAGGGCACGCGGGTGTTAGTTCTCGCGCTTCGTCTTTGTATATTCCCTACACTTGTGCACAGACTTTTTAAAATTAAAGTTCAAAGCATCGACAACAGTAATTTGTTGATTGTGAATTCTCTTTTGTTAAAGCTCATTTCCATAAATGTATATTATTATAATTCATAACACGCATTGGCATTAAAAAACACGTGGTTTCATTGTCTTGTTTAAAAAAATGCTCATTCTTTTTTTTAACTTTTGTTATTAAGCATTGTATTACAAGATGCGATTTACACAGCAGCCTGATCATTTTTAACTTCTAAATTATATCCCTAACCTCAGTGATCCACACTTTGTCAAATGAATTTTTTACCGCATCGTGTTCTACATCACAGTTGTGGTGCTCTAGCATTATCTCCCAATAATTTACAAAAAGAGTATCTCCAAGCGTCTAGGGTCTAGAGTCTAGTTAGAACAACAGTCCAACGAAATTTTGATCAATGAGACGGGGGGTTCAGCAGCGTTGTATTATGCGGTCAAAATTTGAATTTTCAATTTTTCAAGAAAACTCAACAAGTTGTTATGATAATCTTGAAGGACATTCGAAAACCAACAGTTTTCTTCTCTTGATTTCTTTTTCATATCATGCGTTATTTGGCTTAAAATGTTGATTTTCGTGTGTTTTTTTTTAATTTTGTAAATGCTATAACTCTGGGAATTTTTGGTTTTATGAAAAAAGTTAGTAGGATAAATTGTTCGACTTTTTGAATACTATGAACACCCGTACAGAGAACTTTTGAGTTTTGAAAAAGTGATCTCAATAATATTCAAAATGCTCTCACTTTTTGAATTTTATTCCAAAATGGCTGTCTAACAAACTTGACCTTCAGTTTAGGGCCTGTTTTTCGGATTCAGGGGCTCTCAAAACGTGGATATTTGACAAAAACTGGGAACGTAAAATTGTACACAAATCTAATACCTTCTCTGATGTGAATGTAAAAAATATAAACTTTTAATAATAATCCGATGTCTTTTTAAAGTCCGTAACTGTCCATTAGGGCGTTTTCTTGAATCTTTCTGTGACTTATTCAGCCGTCTCTGATTTATGTCTGCACTTAACGGTCAGTTACGGTTTTCTTTCAAATCACAAATTGCCAATCTTTGCAGTTATAGGTATTTTCCAAAAATTATATAATACTTATTTTTTAAGAAATTAAAAAGTTTTTTAAATCTGTCCGCCGCGCAAGCACATTCCCATGGCGCGCTCCTCGCTTCGCTCACAAGTTTGTCAGCGCCCACGTAGCGCGACTGTTGGTTCTCGCACTTTGTGCTAGGTCTTTGTATTTCCGCCAAATTTGTAAGCTGGCCTTTTAAAATTAAAGGACAAAGCATCCACAACTGTAATTTCGTGATTATGAATTCTCTTTTTTTAAAGGGCCTTCGTCTTGAACGAACACATTCTCATCACATATCTCGTGCTTTTATAATCTCTTGCTTTTATAATTAAGAAAAAGTCCGCATCCTATTAAAAAAATTTGTTAATAAACATTTTATTGTAACTTGTGCCGTTTTTCCAAAAAGATATTATTTTATTTTTGATATATTTTTTACGATTAAAACAAAAATTACGCGTTCTTTAAAAAAATTAATGATTAAATTTTTTTAATTTTTAAATAAATAAAACAAAAATTACTCATTCTATCAAAAAATGAATTATAATAAATTCGTAGTTTTTTTGGGTACATAAGTTTTGTCTTATTTTTTATAGCTTGTGTCGTTTGTCCAAAAATTCAACTTTAACATTTTTAATGTTGTCTTTTACGAATAGAAAAAACAACGTATCCTATAAAAGTGATTAATAACAAATTTGTAAATATTTTTTGGGTGCACAATTTTTAATGATTCATTTTTTTCGTATCTCGCATCATTTTACCGCCAAATAGAATTTTAAATCTTTTTTATTATTTTTTGTGCGATCAAAATTAGAATTTTCGATTTTTCAAGAAAATTCTAAAAGTTGTTCTGATAATCTTGTAGGACTTTCAAGAAGCAACGGTTTTCTTCTCTTGACTTTTTTCATATCGTACGTTATTTAGCTCAAAATGTTCATTTTGCTTGTTTTTTTTTCATTTTCAAAATGCTCTAACTCTGATCATTTTTCTGTTATCAAAAAAAGTCGTGAGGATAAATTGTTCGAGTTTCAGAGTACTGTGTACTGTCTTCCAAATTGCAACAGAATCTGGTTAGTCTTTCATTAGCTATGCGGTATACAGACAACAATAAAGACAAATTAAGCTGTGGCAAAAGTAATATTTTTTCTGCAAAATAAATGTGCTTGTTGAATAATATCTTTAATGTAGCATTTTGAGAGTAAATTAGGTTTTTGTATGGAAAGAAATTTATATATATTCAGTACTCAATTAAAGTTTTAGTAACATATTTTAACAAGTCACTTTAGACTATCAGTAGAACACAGACTTGGCTGCTTTAGGCGGGATATAAATTAAAGAAGATTTTAACAGCTCGAGTCAGTGCTGAAAGTTTTCCCTCTTTAAACAACTTTTACACTTTATAAACCCACGCTCATGAAAGTTTCGGCTTTAATAAAACATGCATGGAAAATTTTGAAAAGTTTCGGCATTAGGTCAATTTTTCTTAGTTGAAAATTTTTTTCTGCATTCTTTCTCATTTTAACCCAAACTAACATTGATGGAAAAACTCTTGAAATAAATATAAACATGTAATTCTCGCGAATGTTTAATGAATATATGTTAATAATTTATCTGATGTCATTAATCTTATTTTGAGCGACCTTCCGATTTCATGGGCGATAGAATGGTTTTCTCCCCAATATTTACTTTCCTTGAAGGTCTCTC
>JAWWLR010000158.1:34867745-34884516 GCA_035041075.1 Acraspis erinacei | reverse complement strand
CGTATGTAATAGCAAACAAAAAATAACAAAAATACGTATCTATAATTGCGAGTGATGCTCATTTAAGAAAGTCATGAATTAAAATTCAGAAGACCCCTTGTTTCAATGCAATAGCATGCTTTTTAGGGGCAACCAAAACAATTTTCTTTTTTTTCACCCTGAAGTACCATTGGGGTCATTGGGATCATGTTGGAAAAAAATATATATTGTTACTGACGGCGTAAGCCTTTTACCAGAAAAAAATGACGGCGGTACAAGAAAGTTTTAATTAAAATTTTTGTTTTCAAAATTCCAAAAATGTTGTTTCTCCCTTTATAATTGCCAGAATTGATAGACCAACCATGCTTACCCAGCTACGGCCTTTATAAATAAAATATTGTGGATGATGTTCTATGCCTAGAGGACTAAATAAAATATAAACCTTTTTGTTTTAACATAACTTATAAATGTTTACCTGAGACATTGCATGAATTAAGAATTTAAATGAAAAAATGTTTACTGAATTGTTTAATATTTGTTGATCAAATTGTTTATAACAATAGATATTATTGACATATGGCCATAACTCAGCATCCAGACAGTAGAAGATTGCGTTTAAAAAATTGATCATATTTCTGGAAAAGTTAAAAATATATATTTGTTTATCAAAATTGTTCAAATAGTTCAAATTTGCTATCAGATTGAAAAATATGACAATACATACTCGTTCGCAACATATTATTAGTTAAATACGTTTAAACAATTGAGCCTATTCATGGAAGAGTGGCAAAAATCGATATTTGTTTATAATAATTGTTTAGCAGATACACATTTTGTTAAATCACCAAATATGACAACAAGAAAACATTACAAAAACATTTTCAGTTTACTCTGCGAAAAAGTGAGCTACTCGTTCAGACAATGTCTAACTGTATATTTCCTTCCAAAGATTGATAATCGTAATCGGACATTAATTTTTTTTATTTTCTGCAAAAACAATGGATTTCAATCACTAATCATTGTTAATCACGACACATTGACACTTCTTCATTAATCAATGTATAACCTTATCAACCATTTTTTTCTCTCGAAAAAATAAAAAATTATAAGCGTGTAGTTATTAAACTAATTAACCACCTCTTTTATAAAATTTGAAAATCTTTACAGTAGTAGAGCACTTTGAAAATTATAAAAAAATAACAAATTATATTGGTTGTTCAATAAAAAATGTTATTCTTTTGGCTAACTTTTCAGTAATACGATTCCTTTTAGGATCTTAAAATTCATTAACATAGGTCAAAAATTAATATAATAACTGCAAAAAAATTATATTCAGTGGGTAGAGTAAACAAAAATTTTATAATGGTATAAACAAAATAATGAACAAAGGTAACTTTTTGTCATGATTTGTAATGATGAGTTATCTTAAAATCCATAGCCCTTGTATAAAATATGACACATTTTATTGTGCGCTTACAGCTACATTATTTAAACGGTTTTCATAAAAAATGCATATTTTAACCATTTTTTCACAAACATACCTAACTGTTTTGCGGAATCAACTCAAAATGTGTTGCCAGAGACACCTTGCTGTCATATTTTTAGTGACAAAGACTCTTAATTACATAAGCAGTTATTATAAATAAATGCACATTTTTACCATTTTTTGCATGAATAGCCTAAATTTTGCTTGTAGACTAATGGATTTGAAATTCTTCAAAGAAATTTCATCACTGAAAAGTCAGACAACAAAACAATCAAAATGCGTTTAGCGAAGAAAAATTTATAGGCGGTTATCCGGCGCCTCTAATCTAATTCTTACCTTCACGCGTTGTATGCTTCAATAAAAATGCTTGGAAGACTTGGGCCATTAAAAATATATCAAAATCTGTTTAAAATTGAACTTTACAGCGATTTTTGTCCACAAAACGTGCTTTTAAGTACACTGCGCGCCGTTCAGTGAGGAAAATGTAAAGCGATTATATAATCCGGCTTAAAGATCATTAAAAAAAACTGTTTTGGCATACTGTGCGCCGCTGAGCGAGAAATTTGTTTAGATTTTATAAAATCTAACACCTTAATTCTAATTTTTATCTTCATGCGTTCTATGCTTCACAAAAAATCACTGAAAGACTTAAAGTGTTTTTTAAAAATAACTGATCAAACAGTGAACTCTCGAGCAATTTTTTGCCACAAAAACTGCTTTTAGGCACACTCTGTGCCATTCAGCGATGAAAGTTTATAGGCTGTTACTTAATACGGCGCCTCAATTTTAATTTTTATCTTCACGCGTTATGTGCTTCATTAAAAATGCCTTTAAGGCCTTTAAGGTAATTAAAAAAAAACATCAAAATCTGTTATAAATTAAACTGTCATATAATTTTGGTAAAAAAAAGTAAAGTGCTGTCTGTCATAGTGTGCGCCGCTCAACGAGAAAATTGTGTAGATCTCGATTCCCATTTGTATCTTCACGCGTTTCATACATTACTAGAAATTTCTGGAAGCCTTACGGTAATTTAAATAAAAAATACATAAAAATCTGTTAAAAATTGAACTGACAAGCAGATTTTGTCCGGCACCTTAATTCTAATGTTTATATTCACGCGTTTCTCAATTCACTAGAAATGTCTGGAAGCCTCTCGGTCATTATAAAAAAATTATAATATGTTAGAAATCACACTTTCAAGCGATTTTTGCCACAAAAAGTGCTTTTTGGCACACTATGCGCCGTTCAGCGAGGAAAATAATTTATAGACGGTTATAGAATCCAGCGTCCTAATTCTAATAACTTTTATTTTCACGCATTTTATGCTTTATTAAAAATGCCTGGAGGCCTAATGGTCCCTTAGAAAAAAATCACAATCTTTTAAAAATCGAACTATCGAGCGATTTTTGGATACAAAAATTTCTTTTTGGCACACTATGCGCCGTTCAGCGGAGAAAATTGATAGGGGGGTAAAAAATCCAGCGCACTAATTCTAACTTTTATCTTCACGCGTTTTTTGCTTTATTAAACATGCCTGGAGGCCTAATGGTCACTTAAAAAAATCCTAATCTTTTAAAAATCGAACTGTCGTGCGATTTTGTGCATTTTGTGTCATTAAAGAAAAATCAAAATCTGTCAAAACTTGAACTGTCGAGCGATTTTTATTCACAAAAAATGCTTTACGGCACACTCTGCGCCGTTGAGGGAAGATAATTTATAGACGGTTATAGAATCCGGGCCCTCAATCCTGATTTTTATATTCGGACGTTTTATGCCTCATTAATTGGCTAGGCGAGTCTACTGAATGCATACGTTATAAATGCGTAAGTGTAAGCACAGTAGTGGCCAGGCAGCCTTGAAGAACCTATTTCACATTCTAATGCTCGCTGGCTTCCAGAATGATTGATATCGCTGTTGCGGCGCGGTTCTGTCAGCAGACTGTGAAAATATTAAAACGGAAATGGAAACCGCTCTTAATTCATGAGAAACAATTTTACACTTGTTTCTCACTAAATCTGCTTTTTTCATCAATTTTCTACAACATTTGGTGTCAGAATTTGGATAGAATGAGTAGCTCAAAGGAATCCTGTGACAAATAAAAATTACAGAAGTGACAGATTCTATAATAAAATTTTTAAAAATCTTATCCTTCATCTTCTATAAATATTTAAAAGTGTGTAAAAAATAGAATGATTTCAAAATATTTTTAAAGATTTAAAGCGCTCTCTTAAATTTGTTTAAGATTTCAAAGATTTGTGATTTAGAATAGGGAATTTTAGAAAAGAGTTATAATTCTAAGTTGGAAAATCAGATCATTTTTTTCATAAGAATTGCAAGTCTGATTTGTAACAGAAAACTTTTTAAAATAATTGTAACTCTGAATTTGAAGAGGCACTTTTTTAAATTTGCTTCTTCTAAATTAAAATTGTTCTCCAAATTTTCCGTTCAATGTTAAAAATTTTCTTTATTTTATACTAATTTACAATAGTTTGTTTATTATGATTTTAATACATAGTAACTCCCTTTAACATTAATAGAGGCAAGTTTTAAATCCTGTAAAATTTTCATTTGCAAAATAAAAAGAATTTTTTTAATTCGAAAAGATTAGGATTTGAAAACAGGAGATTTCAAAATCTGAAGAAATTCTGGTTTGAAACGAGGATTATTGTTCTGGTAAATTCTGATTCTAATTATTTCAAAAATTTCCGGTTCTAAATGAAAATTAAATATAACAGCAAAATTAGAAATTACATACATCTATGAATTGAAAAAGTATCAGATTTTTGTTTTAAAAATATGAAAAGATCCAATTTAAATGATGGCGAAATCATAATTTATTTTTAGTTCTTAATAATTGATCTTATACAGATGAAAATTCAACTACTTTTTTCAAAGTTTAGCCACTTTTTTTAAAATTTACTATACTGGTTAAAAATTCTTGATTTTTTAATAGAAAATTAAGATTCTGTATTTAAAAAAATGTTTTTATTAAAAAATTTAACTATTTGGTTTAAAATTTAATTTATATCGTCAAAATTTTTATTTTTTTTTAGAAAATTTATCTGTTTGAACAATTATTTTTTCAGCTGAGAAATTTTTTTTTTGTTCAAAATAATTTTTCTAAATTGAATATTTGAATATTCAATTTTTTACCGTAAATTTATCTTTTTTGTTGAAAATTCAAGTAGTTGGACGTTAAACCACTTTGATGAAACTTCAATTATTTTTAGGGATTCATCATTTTAGTTAAAAATTTGCTCTATGACAGAAAATGTAACTGTTTTGTTGTAAATAGTTGTTTTTTGCAGAAAATTTATTTTTTATTGAAAAACGTAACTATTTCAGTTGAAGATTGATTATTTTCGTTGAAAATTCACTTCTTAGCCTGCAAATGTAACTATTTTGTTGGAAATTTGTTGTTGTATAGAAATAATTTGTTTAATTGAAAATGTATCTATTCCATTTTTGGTTAAAAATGGACCTTTTTCATGGAAAGTGTTCATTGAAAGTTTTAAATCCATCTTTTCAGATAAGGATTCAACTATTTTGTTGAAAACGTCTTTTTTGTTGAATTCAACTGTTTTTGTTTTTCAATTACAATCTGTTTTGGATAAAATATCAACTACTACATTTTTCGTAGAACATTAATTTCTATTCGTCCAGAATTATTTTTTTTTTTAGAAAATTCAATAATTTGGTTAAAAAGTCATTTTTTTGGTTAAAGATCCATAGTTTTAGATCAAAATTCATCTCTTCGGTTGAAAATTGAACTATTTTGCTAAAAAAATGGTTGTATTTTTATTAAAAGTTTGTTTTTCTGGTTTTGTAAGAAACTAATTTTTCAAATTCAAAATGTGGCTATCCCGTTTTTTAGTTGATTTATCTTTTTTAAGTGAAAGTTGATTCCTTTTGTTGAAAATTCATCGTTTTCGGTAAAAGATTAATATTTTCGGTTAAAAATTATCTCTTTTGGTTGTCAAATTAACTACAAAACTGGAAATTAATGGACACTGTAGGGAATTAAAAAAATGTGTTAAAAAGTACCGTTTTTTATTAGAAAATTAACCGTTTTAGGTGAGAATTCGTCTTTTCAGATGAGGATTCAACTAGTTGTTGGAAATTTGTCTTTCACGGTAGAATTCGACTTTTTTAATTTTATTTAATTATTTTAATTATTTATTAACTTCAAATTTAACTATTTCAGTTAAAGACTCATAATTTTAGGTGGAAAATCATCTACTTGGCTGAAAATGGTCTTTTTTGTCTTAAAACGTTTTTTAACTGCAAATTTAAGTATTCAGTTTTTGGTTTAAAATGTTTAGTTTAGTTGCAAATTTAACTATCTGGTTAAAGATTGATCTTTTTAGTTGACAGTAATCCATCAAAATTGTATCTTATTCAGAGTAATTCTGTATATAGAGGTAATCAAATGTAATTCGATAATCAGAAATAATCATCTTTTCCTGAACCCCATTATCAGGAGTTATTTCCCCGCCTACATAAATATCATTATATTAACTGTGGCGATATAAAAATGAAAAATGTTTCATGTAAATATTATAAAAATTAAGGAACTTTAGCAAACTGCCGAAAAAACCAGCGTGTAGATAACATCCACCGGTAGTTTACACGAATCAGAATTGTTCTAAATCAAAGTAACCGAAAGTTAAAATACCGCATATTTGAATGCTTAGAAAGTCATAGACTTTCACTTTAGGACCCTTCTAATTTGGAAAACATCTAATTGTAACTAGAATTTCTCTCAAGAAGAAAGCTGATGTAAAAAATTTGATGTAAAATGGAATCAATCTTGAAGAAGATGAAGGTCCTGCATCACAACCTTCATTATAATCACCAAATTGTTCTCATATCTAATCGAAGGCGTTAGAATTGGGGACCAAAAAGGGTGGGGATCCCCGGTAAAACCAGGCCCTTTCTAGACTATTCAGAGTGCACGTGTCGGTGGTTCAAGCGGCCCAAACAGGCCCAAGAAGCGAAGCTGCGGTGAAGGCAATCACTGTGACTGGCTTAGCAGCGTTCACGATCCGTGACGCTCCGTGACTCAGGATCTAGGCCGATTGTATAATGCCGAGAACGTTTCACTAAAATCGTTAAATAACAGCCTACTTTGGCCGGGTTGCCTGACTGCCTGGTTGCCTGGCTGCCGACACGCAGTAGCGAGTCGATCGCCGCTTAGTCATTGGCTGCCTCTCGACAATCTTAATCTTAATCGGCTTAATCCTCTCCTCCTCCGATCAAATCGATTTTCGCTTTCGATTTTTCGTCTCCTCGGACCATGACCAAACGCCCACACCAACACCACCCATGTGGCTTCTTCGAGATTGCCTTTAACTGGGGTAACACTCATACATCCGGCATTGCTCACACCAGCAGGGTGGCCGAAAAAGTGCATTTTTTTAAATTAGCTGAGTTTTCCCTGATTTTTCCTGGATCATTCATTCATTTTCTCTCGCCATAGATTTTTGAAGACCAAAATTCTTATCTTTTTAGATTTTTTAAAATAAGGGTGGCGACTCAAATTTCAACCAAATATCCAGGCCATTTTCGGCTTTTCAGGTCAAAAATTACATTAAACAAAATTGCATTATTATATAAATTCTAAAATTAATTAAACTTTTTTGAAACTCTAAGGTAACATAAGTATTGTGAATGAGCATAAAAGTTATTTTAGGTTTTAAAATAAGGGAAATAAGGCGAATTTTTAAGAACGAAGTAGAACAATAGGGAATAAATTCTTTTAAATAACATTATTGCAATTTTTAAACAAAAGAGATAAATTTTCTACAAAAAATTGAGTTTTCTTGCTAAAAAATATAAATATTGCATTTTCAATCAAATAGTTTAATTCAGAACCTACAAAGATGACTCTTTGACTAGATGATTGCATTAAAAAAAAAAGGATTAAACTTTAACCAAAAGCAGTTGTATTTTTAATTAAATAATAGAATTTTCAAGTAAAATTCGATTGTTCAACAGAACCGTGGAATTTCTAACCAAAAATTTAGAGTTTTTTAAGAATAGTTGAAGTTTTAACCAAATAATATAATTTTCGACTAAATATTAGAATTTTTAACCAAAAGAAAGAAATTTTGGACTCAAAATATAATAGTAGACTTTTCCATTAAAAATAATTAACTTCCTACCAAAAAGATGAAATTTCAATTCAAAAGGACAGATTTTCTATCCAAAAGACGAATGCTTCACAAACCAGTTAAATTATTGATGAAAAAAAAACTGATAAATTTGTATCTACTTGGTCAAATTTTTAAACAAACAGATGCATGTTTAACCCACGAAGATGAATCTTCGAAAGGTGATATTTTTTAAATAGTTGAATTTTCAATAAAATATTTAAATTTTTAACGGAAAGTAGAATTTTTATCGCAAGGAGATGAATTCAGAAATATCAAAAAATTTGACAAAATACATTGAACTCAAAAAGATAGAAATGAGTTTGGAAAATTCAAGGTAATTTAAAAGAATTTGATACAAAGCCCGAGAATTCAAAATGAGTTTGAAAGACCTCAAGATGAATTTTTGATGATGTTTGCCATTTAAAACAGGTATTAAATTTTTTTTTAATTTTTAAATTGAAAAATTCTAATTTACGGATTGGGTGGGTGGAAGAAACGTAGTTACACTTTTTGTCAATATTAAAGAAGGTAGAATTTGACAAAATAAGTGTTATCCGAAAAAATCCAAAATCGACACCCCCTTGTAATTGAAAAATATTTGTTAAAATGAGAAAAATTTGCTCCATAAACTACCATCCAATAGAATATATGGAACAACCCATTATTGGTTTGGAAATTCAAGAACATTAAAAATTATAAAGAAAATTCTACAAAATATTTCACGATACTTAAAAAAATTGCAGGGTATTTTATAATATTGAAGAGAATTCCAGAATATTCTAAAAAAGTATATACTCCTCAAATTGTAGATACCAGTTTTAAATGTTTGAATTCGGTCGCATTCTATATGGAGTATTCCATAATATTTGTGAAAAGTTCAGTATAATGCGGAATCTTAAAATAATTTTCCTGAAATAAAATAATAATGAAAATAAAAAAAATCTAAGACAATTATCAAGAACTTTAAGGGGCATTCAAAATTTCATTAGATGTCATAATACGTATTGCGAGTTCCCGGTAAAATTCGGATATAATAAGAGCTAATAGCGCACTTTATTGTGTGGCTATTTATTATCTAAAATTATTTTTAGTTCTTTATCATCACCAATTATTACGGAAAAATGAAATATCCGAAAAAACATTCTTATTATGACTATAATTCTCTTAATTATTAAAAGATATAATTAAGTTGGAATTTCCTAAAGGATCACCTTTCTAGATACTTCTGTTGCTAAGATTATTTCAAGGATTCTTTGCCAGACAGCCAGACTAAATTTCTCTCTGAATGTGAATCAATAAAAATCGATTGATTCCTTGAATAATGCATGTTTCAAGTGTTTTAATGTCCTACTTATTTTTCTCTGAATTAGAGAAACGTGAAATTCCCCATGAAATAAGATAACCAAAAATGGTCATAATAACAGCACGATATTTACTACATGATTGGTGCAAATATAAACATTAATTTTTAGTAGATTTTACAAAAGTTCAGTAAAATGAACTTATTTTCTGTATATTTCACGTAAGATTAAGTAAAATCTACTGAATTTTGATTTTTTCACATATTTGTAGATTTTTCTGGAAGTTAGGTGAACTCTACCGTTAACTGGGGCTAAATTGCACACGTGGGGAAAGCGGTACACTCTTGATTTTGATCTTCTGAATGCGTTATGTGCGTCTTCAAAATAAAAATATAAAGGCTTGTAACTAACAATCGCAAAGCTTCATTTTAAAAATCTAGAAGAAGCGATATTGCATTTTAAATACAGAATTAAGGGTGCGCCACTTTCCCCCACATGAGTAGCTTAGTCCCAGTTTACACTTATAAAAAATCAGTACATTTTTAAGAAAAAAACTTAATTTAAAAATTACTAAGAGCCATGTTGTACATATTTCGACCGATCATGTTGTAAATTTTACGAATATTTTTTCGGCATGCGTTGATTTGATGCGTCATTTAATGCATCCGACAGAGGGAAGGTGTTTCGAATTTTCTTGAAAATGGCTTAGAATCTTTTAACATTTCCTAGAATAATTCAAATTCTTTAAATTCCATTAAATTACATTGAGTTATGCATCCGAGATTAGGGAAAGTGATTTGACTTTTCTTGCAAATGCCTTTGGATTTTTTTAAACTGTACAATATTTCCAATCCTTTAGAATTTGAATAAATTACTAAAACCGATTGACAATTCTTTGGAATCTTTAAAAATACCCTATAATATTTTTTTACGTATGGTTACATAGTGCGTTATGTGATGCTTTTGAGATGTGGATAAGTGATTTGAATTTTCTTGAAAATGCCTAAGAATCTTTTTAAATGCCCTAAAATATTTCAAATTCTTTGAAATCTCTTAGAATTATTTAAACTAATTGAAATTTTCTCGGAATATTTTAAAATACTCTAAAACTTTTCTTCTGCGTTTGGTGTGACTTCGTTCTGCGATGCTTTCGAAATGTGGAAAAGTGATCTGTATTTTGTTGAAAATGTCCAACAGTACTTAAAATCATTTGAAATCCCATTAAATTAATGAAATCAATAATAAATTCCATGGAATCTTTTAAAACACCCTAAAATCTTTTTTATGTGAGTGATGACATAGTGCGCTATGTTATGGTTCCGAGATACGGAAAACTGATTTGCATTTTCTTTAAAATCCTTACGAAAATACCCAACAATACTTTTTCAAATACTTTGAAATCTCATTAAGTTACTGAAATAAATTGAAAATTCCTTAGAATCGTTTTAAATATTCCCACATTTGTTTTCTACATATGGTGACACAGTGCGTTCTGTGACGCTTCTAAGATGCGTGACATTTTTTTTAAACTTAGTTGGAATCTTTTAAAATACCATAAAATATTTCACATACTCAGGAATACCAATAAATTACTAAAATCAATTGAGTATCCATAAATATCTTTTTAAAGATCCTATCTTTTTTTCTGAGTGATGGCAAAGTGCATTACGTGATACTTGCGAAATGCGGGAAAGTGATTTGCACTTTCTTGAAGATGGCCTTAAACATTTGTAATCCTTTGAAACCCCATTAAATTATTAAAATCAGCTAAAAATTTTTTAGCATTTTTTTAAAGTACCTTAAAATCTATTTTTTCCTGTGGTGACATAGTGGGTTACGTGATGCTTTCGAAGTGTGCAAAACAAATACGAATTTTTGTGAAAATCTCTTCAAATCTTTTAAAATGCCATAAAACATGTTAAATTCTTTCAAAATCCCATTAAATTCCGGATATCAATACAAAAAACCTTGGATTTTAAAATACCCTATGAATCTTTTTTGTTGCGTGTGGTGACAAAGTGCGTGATGTGATTGCATCCGAGATGAGAAAAAGTGATTCGAGATTTTTTTAATTTATTAGAATTTTTTAAATACCATAAAATATATCAAATTCTTTTAAAATCCCATTAAATTAAGGAAATCAATAAAAAATTCTTCGAAATCTTTAAAAATATGCTACAATCCTTTTTTTTGCGTGTAGTGAGATAGTGCGTTATGTGACGTTTCCGACATGATGAAAAGTGGTTCGAATGTTTGTGAAAATCTCTTCGAATCTTTTCAAATATCATAAAATATTTTAAACCTTTAAAAAATCCTATTAAATTCTTGAAATCAATAAAAAAATACTTTATATCTTTTAAAATACCCAACTCCCACTCCCCGTAAAACGTGTCAGGAAATTTTGGTTGCAGATAATAGAATTTTTCGGTAATTTATGGAAGTAACCATATATAATTGATCAAATTACCGTAAATTACCAAAAATTTCAGGATACATATAGATAATTTATCGTAAGTTACCACATTTACCTGTAAAATGACCTTGAAAATATCTTGTAAAATTATAAATGAACGAAAATTTAAATAAATTTCCGGATATTTTTAAAAATGTTTAAATCTGAAGTTTGGATAATTTATGGCAATTAAACATATTTTCCTGTAAAATTA
Organism: Acraspis erinacei; assembly: GCA_035041075.1. Lineage (NCBI taxonomy): Eukaryota > Metazoa > Arthropoda > Insecta > Hymenoptera > Cynipidae > Acraspis > Acraspis erinacei. Next base: position 34,872,929 of record JAWWLR010000158.1, on the reverse strand, counting down.
CAATAAGTGACCTCAACTTTCCATAAATTTCCGGAAATTTATAGATAATAAGTAAACATTGCAAATTCTTTAAAATCACATCAAATTATTGAAATAAATTAAAAATTCCTTGGAAACTTTTAAAATACCCCAACATCTTTTTTCTGCGTGTGGTGGTAGTGCGTTATGTGATGCTTTCGAGATGCGGGGAAGTGAAATGCATTTTCTTGCAAATGCCCTAAAACATTTCAAATTATTTAAAAACACGTCAAATTATTTAAATAAATTATAAATTCTTTGAAAACTTTTAAAATACCCAAAAGTGTTTTTTCTGCGTTTGGTGGCAGTGCGTTATGTGATGCTTCCGAGATGCGGGAAAGTGATATGCTTTTTCTTGCAAATGCCCTAAAATATTTCAATTCCTTTAAAATCCCATCAAATTATTTAAATAATTTAAAAATTCCTTGGAAACTTTTTAAATACCCCAACATCTTTTTTCTGCGTGCGGTGGCAGTGCGTTATGTGATGCTTCCGAGATGCGGGAAAGTGATATGCATTTTCTTGCAAAAGCCCTAAAATATTTAAAATTCTTTATAATCCCATCAAATTATTTAAATGAATTAAAAGTTCTTCTGAAACTTTTGAATTACCCAAAAGTGTTTTTTCTGCTGTGGTGGCAGTGAGTTATGTGATGCTTCCGAGATGCGGGAAAGTGATATGCATTTTGTTGCAAAAGCCCTAAAATATTTAAAATTCTTTATAATCCCATCAAATTATTTAAATGAATTAAAAGTTCTTCGGAAACTTTTGAATTACCCAAAAGTGTTTTTTCTGCGTGTGGTGGCAGTGAGTTATGTGATGCTTTCGAGATGCGGGAAAGTGAAATGCATTTTGTTGCAAATGCCCTAAAACATTTCAAATTATTTAAAAACACATCAAATTATTGAAATAAATTAAAAACTCCTTGGTAACTTTTAAAATACCCAAAAGTGTTTTTTCTGCGTGTGGTGGCAGTGCGTTATGTGATGCTTCCGAGATGCGGGAAAGTGATTTGCAAAGTTGCATTTGTTTGCAGAAAAGACTCGTAAAGTAGACAGTGAGTACCCGGATCAACCGGTTGTGAAGATTTTTTTTCGTATCGATTGTAGACGATCGCTTTGCGTCCGCGGCAGCCCGCATCCATCTACATTCTACACGCGCGGTTAGTAGGTTAGCCACTTTTCCTTTTACCCGCACGGTTATCCAACTACGCGGTGTAACGGGCTCCGCCTGCTAATAGGTGTTATGCCAGAGCTAGACCGAACGATGCCAATGTTGCCGCAAAATTCTCCAGAAAAAAATAAACTTCAAGTATCATAACATAACGGAACGCCTTCTTGGCCGTGGCAGTCAATCGATCTTGCAACTTGGACAATTCAAAATACAGTTCTTTTGTTTTTAACTTTGGACTAAATTAAAGATTTTAAACAATTTCTCCTCTTCTGTATTTTTCCTCATTAAAAAGAAAAAATTCCTCTCTGTACACCTGGTTTGAATAAAACTACCTACTGTTCTCTTTTATTATCTTAAATGCGAACTAAATTTATAGAAGCTACTATGAAAATTCAACTATTTCTGGTTACAAGTACCCAGAATTCTGATTAAATTAACCAGAATTCTGCTTGAATTCGACACAAAATCTGGATAATTCAACTGGATTTCTGGATATTCTAACTAGAAAAAATAGTGAGGGCCTAGTTAACCAGAATTCAAAATGCCACTGCTTTTGGTTAAAAAAACTTTTTCAAATTCATATTTTTTGGTAAAAATGTCACTTTTTTGGAAATTCATTTTTCATGTCTGAAAATACACGTTTTTGATTAAAATGTATAGATGCCTTTGGAAAAATGCACATTTTTAGCTTGCGAATTAATCTTTTTGGTTAAAAACGCACATATTTCTGAAAAAAGTTTAATTTTTTATTTGAAAACTCAATTATTTGCTTAAAATTTTAATTATTTTGTTGAAGATTTCTATATATTTTTTAAAGATTTATCTTTTTACATCGACAATGCAACTGTTTTGTTTAGCATTTGTCTTTTTGGAAAGAAAATTCGTACTTTACGATGGAAAATTCACCTCTTTTGATAGAAAAGTCAACTTTCTTTGCTAAAAATGAAAATTTTGTGTTGAAAATTGATTTTTTCGGATTAAAGAGGCTATACATTGAACTATCTGACTGAAAAATAAACTGCACTTTAATGTTGCAAATTTTGCTTTTTTTTTGTAGAAAAGTCATCTTTGTCGGTTGAAAATTAACTTTATTAATGAAAATTGATTTTTTGGGGTTTTAAAATTCTACAATTACATTTTTGGTTGAAAATTATTATTATTTGGTTTAAAATTAAAAAATTTGGATAGAAGGTCACCCTTTTTGGATCAGAATTCCACATTTTTGTTAAAAATTCCTCTTTTTGGCTTCAAAATTTAACTATTTGGTTTTATAATTCAACTATTTGATTGAGTGGTGACCTAATTTGATAAAAAAGGACATTTCTTGTTACTGAGGATTCATAAATTCAGTTAAAAATCCATCTCTGGTTGAAAATTGATCTTTTAGCCGAAAATTTTAGTATTCCATTTCTCGTTGAAAATTCACAATTTTTCTTTGAAAATTAAACTGTTGTTTTCCCCTTAAAATTCGTCTTTTTTAATGAAAATTCGGCTTTCTTGCTTTAAAATAAATTTGTTTCTTTAAAATTGATTTTTTCGGGTTTAAAAGACTAGAATTGTGTTTCTGTTTAAAAATTATTACTATTGGGGAAAAAAATCAGCTACTTAGTCTAAAATGAATATTTTTGAATAAATCGATTAACTCTGTAAAAAAATCGTCTTTTTTGGTTGACAAATAAACTATTTGGTTTGCAACTAACCTTTTTTCTGAAAATTCAATTTTTGAAAACATTCTTTTTTTTGGGTTGAAGGTTAAATAATGTTGGAAAAAAATCAACTGCTTGGTGGAAAATTAACTTTTTTGTCGAAAATTCACTTTTTCAGTTTGAAACTTCAATCATTTTGTATAAAGTTTATTTTTTGAGGTTAAAAATTTAATTCTTTCTATAAAAAAATTAATCTTTTTTTGGTTAAACAATTGTTGCACAATTTGGTTCAAAACTAATTTCTTTGGTCAAAGGTTCATTTTAGTCAAAGCATTTTAGTCGAAAATTTATTTCTTTAGTTGAAAATTCGTTCTTGTATGGTGCAAAAAGAATTAATTTAATTAAAATTTTACTATTCTATTTTTGGTGGAAAATTCGTCCTTTTGGTGGAAAATAACCTAAAAGGTTTCTATATAAAAAAGTGTAATATAAAAAAAAAAAGAATTATTTCCGTCTTTCCAGTAAAATATTAAAGTATTGTACATAAAGGAGTGATCATATTAAAAAAAGTCAACAAAAATATCACAGAAAAAACAGAAAATAAAGTTTACATCGATTTCCGATGAAAGATTCGTTGCAGCAAAAATTAGCTTCAAAGGATAATCGTTATCCATATATCGGTTAAACCTTCTTTTGTTTTTCCACAACAACGTATGTGTTTTGAAAAACGCGAAGTTGTCTGAATAAAACTTTATCCTTTTAAAAAAATTCCTGCAACAAATTTTATCATTACTTTATTATGTGATCGTTTAATACTAAAAACAATTTGAAATAGCAATAACTTTTTATTGATAATTACAAGCTTCAATCAATACTTGATTAAAATTGTAATCAAAAAGGGAAACTTTAAATATAATATTTATTTATTGCTTTCTTATCAAACAAACTGAAGACAAATTTGCCATTAAAGCCTGATAGCCGATCCTATCTTAGAATTGATTACTGGATTAGAACCTGTTACTTCGGATAAACTTTAATTAGCTGCACTTTTCCATTAGTTAACATGAGTACCGATCAATTGCAATAATATATTTGTTTAAATATACTCATGGATTGGCTACCAGCGTAATTGCAGAATTTCTCAACCCGAGATGATGCAGATGTGGAGGATTGAGAAAAGATTGTGAGAAGAAGCAAGAAACATATGATTGGCTCCCAGTAGTGTCAAGTCGTTTTGTCTTTGGACTTTTTCACCTTTTTAGAGGAAGAAAAAATGAAACGCTAATGTCAGCCACTGATCAGCAGCTTATGTCCCACTTTGAAATCATGCAATGTCAGGAAATTGCATTATACTTGCAAGATTGTAATTTATTGAAAGCGATGATGAACTTATAGTTAATGAAATTCTGATGACTGTGTGCTTATACATTCAGTGAAGAGGGGTATTAATTAATAATCTTTAATAAATTTGTATAAGGATATAGTGGTTTAAAAATAAAATACAGGGAAGATTGAATAAAGAAAATAGTTTATAATTCTATAATACATGGAGTAATAGTAAGGAGACCAAACAGTGTGTTAGAAATGTGGTCGTCTTTTTTCCGGACAGAGTTCGGGGAAAGACGTACGCTGAATTGGAAAGTTTCGCCTCGTTTACAGTGGAACGTCTGCTACTGAATATCTGAAATTATATTTTTTTACTTACTAATTCTCCGTAACGTTTTCTTTTTCTTACTTTATGCAAATAAAGTACAGAGCAAAGTCACAAAAACACAATGTCCCATCTCATAACAAAACATTTGCAGCTGTCAGCTCCCAGCTCTCGCAGACATTTCACTCAAAACGAACCGAAACTTTACAATTCAGCGTACGCAATCCCCTGAACTGTGTCCGAAAATTAGAGAGTCATTTTTCATTCGCGCGCGCATTGTCCTTTGGTCTCCTTACTTTTACTCCATGCTATAACCTATCATCCGTACACAGAAAATCGCCGATCATCCAATGCGCACCGAAATCAATGTTCATTTGAATTGCAACAAATTTGAACCACATAGATTCATTATGAGAATCTATAATTTCCAAATTTTAGGTTAGTCAAAACCATGGAGTAAGAGTAAGGAGACAAAACGACAATGCGCGAGCGAAGGTAAATGACTCTCGAATATTCTTACAAAGTTCAGGGGATTGCGTACGCTCCATTGTAAAGTTTCGCTTCGTTTTGAGTGAAATATTTGCGAAAGCTAAGAGCTGACAGCTGCAGATTTTGTTGTTGTGAGATGGAAAATTGTGTTTTTGTGAATTTGATCTGGAATTTATTTGCTTAAATCGAGAAAAAGAAAACTTTACG
>JAWWLR010000158.1:34848861-34859244 GCA_035041075.1 Acraspis erinacei | reverse complement strand
GCGGAGGAGTGGGTTAGAGCCCGAGGTCCGATTAGGACAAAACGGCACTATTCAGAGCGCCATTCTTGAGAGGTAGACTGTATTATAAAAAGACGTCATTACTCAATTACACATCTTTCAAAAGAACCAAAAGAACACTGAGCAACATGAATTTAGAACCATGAACGACTGAGGGCATTGGCATTGTTTCATGTCACGTTCTGATTGGTCAACGTAAGACCATGAAGAAGCGCGGTTAATTTTAAAATGTATAAAAACCTAAACAGAGAAAATAGATGGTTTCACCAAATTTTGGTTTCCATAAAAAAACTTTTTGTTAAACCATTTTTATATTCTTTTAAAACAATAGAATTTTTTGTTTAATCAGCAAAAGTTTTGTTAAGCTAAAGAATAATTTTTTCTGAATTGGAAGCTTAAAAATTTTCGTATTTGCAAAGTTTCTGCTGCAACAAAAAAATTGTATTAACTTTTTTAAAACCCGACTTACACATATCTCTTAAGTATTAATTTAGCTGCCGTTAAAAATAATTTTTAAATCTGTTGAAAATATAAGCTTTTAATATAATAATATATTAATAATTTTAATTCATTTTCAAATAATAAAGTTTTATCATTAGTAATAAGTTGATAATTAATTAAGATACCTAATATATTAATATAAGTTTTTCACGTGACCGCAATCGCAATTTTCGCATTTTTCGGACTTTCGTGTTCAAAATTGTTTTAATCCATTGTTCTTTACTGGAGTTAAGATTTTAATCTCTTCGTGCATCGTTTTCAACAGTTAGGTTCCTTTCGACGAAATCAGTAAGATTTTTTTCGCTTTCCGATAATGCACCAGTTATACGACAATTGTAATAAGAAGTCCTTGACTCTTCTTTCAAATAATCCAAAAAAGGACAGGGCCGTTCCCTTAATTCATAATACGCATTGTGCAACTTTCATGACAATGTTATTTTTTATGTCAAGTAAATAGCTTTTATATTTGAGTAAACGTATAAAAGGCAAATACTTCAAAAATTCATTAACATGAGGTAGCGTACTTAAATTACGCAACACCTCAAGGGGGAGATGATTCAAGAGATTTTGTTACAATTTGTTGCCATACTTTGTTGAAAATTCGTCTTTTCTAGTGGAAAAGATAACTAAAATCTTTTTCGGATGAAAAATTTATAATTTTTTTGAAAATTTGTCCATTTGATTTCAAAATTCATCTATTTTAGTCAAAAATTCATCTTTCTTGTTTAAAAAGGCAACTATTTAGTTAAAAATTCAACAATTTTTTTGAAGAGTCAACCTTTATTATAGAAGATTCAACTTTTTTCTTGAAAACTCATCTTTTTTTTGCTTGAAATTATTAAATAATTTTGAAAATTTGAAAATTGTATCGGAAATATTGTTTTAATTCGTTTATAAAGGATCCTTTGTTAAGTATTACAGTTACAAGCCGATGTTAATAAATTTAATTACAGCCCCTACAATGAGCATGATCGAAGTAAGTAGAATGCTTTTTTTTAAAATTGGTTTAGCTTATCTCTGATTTAATTATTGTTAATATTGTATTTTTAAGATAAATAATTTTATAGAAACTTCTGAGTGTACGAATCCGGAAAGCAAATTTTTATTTCCTGTCTCCTAACTGCAGGGAAGTTGAGTAGAAACAGACAGTGCCTACAAATAGTTCAGTAGGTAGAGGCGATTTTGGTCAGACTATAAGTTACGGGAGAAGAATCCTAACAACGTATTTCAAGTTTCGTTTTTGTTTTTTAACACACATGTGTGAAAAAACAAATGTTAAGAATGTTTTCTTTTCAATGACAGATAGAAAAGAGCGACTGAAAAAATGGCTAGAATATTATGGAAATTGAGTTGTTACAAAATAGCTTTATTTGAAAAGTTAAAAAGCTTTTCGAAAAAAATATAAAGAAGATAAATAATGAAGTTTCAACTCCATAGAAGAACTCGATCGGATGATTGTAAGGGTTGCCTCACGAAAAAATTTATTTAAAAATAGAATAAAAGGGAAATAATTATTTTTATCTTTAAATGCATTTTTTTAAACGAAAAGAAAAATAAATCCAAAGTAATGGGCACAATTATTTAGCACATGCTACGAGTTAAGAAATGTAATTGAAAGAAAATTTTCTTTTCGGCTCGAAAATTCAACCATTCTGTAGACACTAAATATTTATTCAGAAGTAGAAAATTATTCCTCTTGGCTGAAAATGTGTGTATTTTGTTGAAAATTCGTATGTTTTTTATCAGAATATAAATTTTTTGTTAAAACTGTAACTGTTTAGTTCAAAATAAATCTGTTTAAGCCGTTGTTCTTTATTCATTAGTAAAATGTTTTTGGTGAGAATATCCTCTATCGCTTTTTTCGTTGAACATTCATACTTTAATTTGAAATTTCAACTCCTGATTTAAAAGTTTATCTACTTTCTTGAAAATTCATTTTGTCAGTTAAAGATTTATTTATTTTAGATAAAAATTAATTTCTTCTGTTGAAAAACTAATTGGTTAAAAATGCAAGTGTTTGGCTGAAAATTTACTTTTTTATTGGAAAATCATATTTCCGTGTGTAATATTCAACTCTTTTATTCAAATTCAACCTTTTTGTAGAAAAAGCTTTTTTTCAAATGAAAATCCTTTTTTGGAATAAAAATTTAAATATTCTATTTTTTTGAAAATTGATTTTATTTAGTTAAAAAATGCAAGTAATTGGATGAAAATGTATGGAATTTGTTTATAATTTGTCATGGTTGAAAAATAATGTCTTTTCAATTAAATTCAAATATTCGGTTGAAAATCCACCTTCCTCGTAAAAAGCTCACCTTTTTGTCTTAAAATTTGAAAATTTTTAAATGTAATTTTTTCTTTGTTGCCTAAAAAATCTTTCTTGGCACAAAAGTCAATTCTGGTCGAAAAGTTATCTTTTTTGCTTGGAAAGGCAACTATTTGTTGAAAAATTCCACTTTTTTGTACAAAATTGTTGTTTTTTTAATTAAAAATTATACACTTTATATAAAACTTCAATCATTACATTTCTTGTCAGACACTGATCTTGTTTAGTTTAGAAATTTAAATGCTTGTTCGAAAATGTATGGAATTTGTTCAAAATTAGTTTTTTTGTTTCAAAATTATAATATTTGGTTTAAAAAATATGTATTTTGTTAAGAATTCATTTCTTTTGGTGGAAAATTAATGTTCTGGGTTCACAATTAATCTTTTTGGGTGAAAATTCTACTATATGGTGGAAATTTTAACTTTCATATAGAAAGCACGTATTTTTGGCTTAAAATTTCAACATTTTAAATAGAATTTTCTGTCTTTGTTAACCGAAAAACTTTCCTGGGTTGAAAATTTGACTCTTGTTATAAATTTGTCTTTTTTATTTGGAAACTTATCTCTTTCGATAGAAATATCATTCTTTTTGGTTAAAAATACAAATACTTGGTTAAAAATAATTCTGTTTGGGTTGAAAATGCAGCTATTTTGATGAAAATTTAAGTTTTGTTGTTCAATTCAACTGTTTTTAATTGAAATGTTTTTAAATTTTGGTTAAAGTAGCAACTGTTACATTTTTTTCTTGAGGAATCATCATTTTTGATAATACTTCAATAAACTTTATTTTTAGGAAATTAATCTTCTGGGTTAAAACATTATCTTCTTGGTTAAATCCTTTCGATAAAAACTCATTTTTTTAAGATTCATCAATTTAGTTGAAAGCTTATATCTTTCTCTGAAAATGTTAAAATTTAACTATTCAGTTAAAAATTAAAATATGCTTAGGAAAATTGAACTTTTTTTGTGGGAAAGTAATTTTTTGTTGGTCAGTCATATTTTCAGGTAGAAAATTCAGTCTTTTTGTAGATAATTCACCTCTTTCGTTTAAAATTGACTTTTTCTGTTGGAAATTCCTTTCCTTTTATAAGAGACCTTTTTTATCTGAAAATTTCACCATTCCATTTTTTGTTTGGAAATGTATCCTTTATACTTTGAAAATTCAACTATTTGGTAGAAATTTAATACGTTTCTTTGAAAATTCGTCTATTTGGTTGGAGAATTGATCTTGTGTAATAAAACTTAAAAATATATTTTTACTTCAAACCTTACGAATATAAAGTGTTTCATATTGCAGTGAATATATTATTTACAATAATTTATTCCCCTATTATTACCCTATTTCCTAAGTTTGGATAGAATTTTGTGCTAGGTAATTTTTTAAGTGTGAGAAGGGTGGGGGGGGGGGGTTAAAATATAGCCTAAAATTTGTTAAATTAGTTCATGGATGATCTCTAACGGCAATTGATATTTTTCTCCGACTCTGTCTTGCCTTGACACATTTAAAAAGGTCGCCTTTAATTGGTTGAGTTACGATACATTCGAGTGGGAGTATTTTGCTCTGTGTTTCGATAAAATGAAAAAATTCGAGAAATTATTCTCCGACCTCTCGACACCAGTCGGAATGAGGAGAAACCTCTACAAATAAGTCCTCAAAGTGAGATACGGGTTTCTACTGAAAGTGAGAATCGCAAGAATAAACTGGTAACAAGAGACAGAGGTCCTTAACTAACATGAACACGAGTTTAACCTGTTGCACCGGTTCTTACTAATTATTATTGGCTTTCTTATAACGGTCTTCGCTATAAATTCGTTTGTTTGTATCTGATGTGGGATCTCAATGATAAAATCGAGCTGGAAACTTGTATTCATTACGAAATGCAACTACACATTACAATTTGTAACAATCTGCTTTAATATCACAATTAACCGTTAGAAAAATTGCAATTAGGTCTTGTTGAAATTTACACAAGTTTGACAAAGAGAAAACGAATAATGCAAAGTTATAATTTCGGAAAATATAATTTTAATTTGCAGAATTCCTGAATATAAAAGCAAGAATCCAACGACCAAATTTGGACAACCCCCATAAAATTTTCCTATTGTAATTTGAAAAAAGTTAAAAAATTTTCCTAAAAAAGAAAAGAAATAATTATTTTTTTGGGCAAAAAATAAAAAAGAGGAAAGAAACATGAGCAAGCAACCATCAAATCCCCTTTCTTCTCTTTTTTTATTTTTTATCGTCTTTTTTATTTTTATTATTATCAAATCACAACAAGAAAATATTTATAAGAAATAATCAAAAAATTTCCGGCACTCATGCAGCTCCCTTATTAAGGCATGCAAAATTTAAGCAGGTAGGAACAGCAACGAAATGGGAGAGACCATCGTGATTTCGTTGCTGTTACTGCCTGCTTCAATTTTGCTTGCCTTAATAAGGGCGCTGTACGAGTGCCGCAACTTTCGTGATTATTTCTTACAAATGTGTTTTTCTTGTGATTTAAAAATAATAAAAATAACAAAGACATAAGAAATAGAAAAGAGAACAAAGGGGATTTGGTTGTTCAATCGGATCTTAAATTTGATTTTAATCTAATTTAAATTTCTTAAATTTAAACATAATTTCTTATCGAGGAGGAAATATCTCTGATTAATAAATTTTTTAAATAAAATGATACATCTCCAACCAAAAAACCGTAGTTTTTAGCGTGGCTCCTTCTCCCCTCAAATTGGTCAAAAATGGCCTTCTGTGTAAACTGAAAACCCTTTCGTACAAAAATTACGTAAAGCATTTTTCTGAAATTATAAACCACGGACCTCCCTTTTCTGGGGCCTGTAAGTTTTAAAATAATTCTCCCACTGGTTAAATAATGGGGATGGGGGGAGGGGAGTTCTGTGAAACATTAGCGAAAATGATGCCATCTTGAGAAAATTTGTAACAGTTGACAATTTAACTATGAACTTTTTTTAACGAAAATCAAAAACAGTTTAATTGAACCGAAAAATACCGAAAATACTGAATTTTCTAAAAAAAGAGATGAATTTTCAATCAAAAAGAGTATCTTTCAACAAATTCCGTACATTTTCAAATAAATATTTGAATTTTTAAAATAAACTAAAAAGGTTCTAATAAAAAATGGAAGATGAATTTTAATATAAAAAATTAATTTTTAATTAAAAACATTAAAAAATTAAATTGAATTTTCTGCCAAACACTTGGGTTTTTAAGCCAAAAAGACCAATTTTCTGCAAAACAGTTGAATTTTCCACCCAAAAATAAAAAAAAAATTCAATAAAAAAAAGTTAATTCTCAACTAAACAGTTGAATTTTCGACTAATGAGTTCAATTTTCAGTAAGAAAAGAATTCATTTTGAATCAAAAGAAAAATAAACGAATTTTCCATTAGAAAGTTCACTTTCTAAGGTAAGAAATTAATTTTCACCTAAAATTATCAAATTGCAACTGATAGAATGAATTTTGAATAAACTAGTTCAACTTTCAAGAAAATAGTTAAACTTTTAGTCTAAAAAGATATATTAAAAAAACAGTTGAATTTTTAACAAGAAAATTAAATTGTTACAAAAAGAAAAATAATTTTTAATATAATACTCCGCTTTTTTTATAACTTCGGTGAAATCTCAGTGATAAAATCGAGCTCGAAACCTGTATTTGTTATGCCATGCAACTACATATTACAATTTTTAACAATCTGGTTTAATATCCCAATTGACGGTAAAAAAATGTACAATTAGGTCTTGCTGAAATTTACAGAAATTTGAGAAAGAGATAAGGAATAATGCGAATTTAAGATTTCTGAAAATATAATTTGATATCGAGGGGCAAGATTTTTGCTAAATGAATACAAAAAATATTCACATCTCCAAATAGATGATTGTTCAACTAATAAAAGATAATTTTCAAAAAAAAAAAAAATGAAACGGTTACGCTTTTAGATAAAAATGAGTTTTTAATCAAAAAAGGAACTTTCAACAAAAAGGTTTAATTTGTAACCCAAAAGTTGAATCTTAAAAAAATAATTTTTAACAAAATACTTCAAATTTCAACCAAAGCAGATATGTAATTTTTAAGTAGGCAAACAATTGTATTTTACCCAAATTTTTGGACTTACGTGCCAAAAAGTTGAATTGTCCACAAATCTTGAATTTCAAAGTCGAAAAGACGAATTTGGTATAAAACAGTTTATTTCCCAGTCCGAAAATATAAATTTTCAGTCAATTTGTAATGAAGTACTTTAACTTTCAACCAAGTAGTAGAATTTTCTATCAATATGATTAATTTTCTACCAAAGAAATACGAATTTTCAACAAAATACATTGAATTTTGGCTAAACAGTAGAATTTTTAACTAAAAAGGACTGATTTAAAAACATAAACTACATGGTTCAATTTTTTATTAAAAAGAAAAATTTAACATCAGAAAACAAAAATTTTCCACAAAAAAGTACAATATTTTGCCAATAAAATTATTTTTTAACAACTGAGTTCAACTTACAAGCAAGCAGTTGAATTTTCAGCAACACAATAACTTTTCAACAAAATAGTTGGATTATCAACAAAATAATTAAATTTTAAACCAAAAAATATTCATTCTGAACCAAGAATATAATAGAAGAATGCTCAATTAAAAAGAAATAACATTTCAATAAAAAATTGTTGGATTTTCTTATTGGTCTCTATTAATTCAGTTCGCATTTTAGCGTAAAAAATAAGAAAAAGGAAAACTTGTTTGAAAGCAGGGGAAAAAGAGGAATTCTTTTAAAAAGTGAAAAAGGAAAAACTTTCCGTGAAATTCGTCATCAAAATGACGAAACTAAAAGTCTGTAATTACTAAATCGTCGCATTTTAATGTTCACTGGACTGCATCATGTTGAAGTAAATCTAAACTTAAAAACGAATATAATTATATGAGGTGAATTGACTTTTTCATTTCTAAAATTGTTCTCCTTGATTTGAAAACTTTAAAACTATTTTAACTCAATATTTTGATGTCTCTATTTTTAGAAATCGCAATATTGTAATTGTCTACAGAGTGCATGATTAAAAAAGAACTTCCACATTTATTTTTAGTTTTAGATTAAATTTGCAATACATATTTTCTGAAATCGAAAGAATTCAACTAACAATAAGAATGGTTAAATTAAAGATAATTAAAAATTATTAACGAAATTAACTATGAAATTTCAAATTATAAAAACCTAAAAATTAATATACAATTAAGGCCGGCATTTAAATTTTCAAATTATTACAATAATTATAAATGCTAAATGTCAAAACCTTCTTAAGTGTAGAGAGAGCCACTCTGACTCACTGCTTGAGATCCTGTTTCTGAATTAAAGAAAAAAAAATAACGTTGAGTGTTAGTGAGCTAGGTTTCAACTCTAACTGTAAATAGTCCTGGTGCTTTGAAATTCAATAAGATGCAATAGTACTAAAATAGGAATAATTATTAATTATTTATCCATCAATATTTTATATGCTATTTTAAGTAGAACGTCCACTCAGAAAAATATTTGTCTTAGATCAAAGCCAACATTCCTTTAACATAATTATTCTCCTTCCATCAAAAATATCTTCAAAAAGAATTTAACTCCAAAGAAATTTCTTCGCGTCAAAGGAACTTTTCTCTAACTTAGATCCAAGTAATATTTTTCTTTCAGTCAAAAAATGTTTTTCAAATTAAAGACTCTTTTTCCTGAGTATCCTCGTAAAAAGTGACTGGATGCCATTGGGCAAGCCCAAGTTGATTATTAGGCTAGCGCAGACTTGGACCTGATAATAATTATTAGGTGTTAAACAAATCATGGCAATTTGCCACAGGAAATAGTTTCACTGTAAAAGTGCACAGGTATTATATTCAGCGTTTGAAATGAGTTAAGATAAACTGGGACTTACGACTCTGCAAAACTGGGTTAGAGCCACGTCACGACAGTGACTGTATTGTGAAACCGGTTCCAACGAGCTATCCTGGGAGGACTTTGATGACGAAAACGAGGAAGCTGATGACGTTCGGACAGGAAGATGCAGCTGCCTTACAAATACATAAACACATATAAATAATTAATAAAAAATTTAAGGACATAATTCCTAGAACTAATGCATCAATTGAGCCGTTTTATAGAAAAACAACCTGAGTCAACGTAGGTTTTGGCACGAACATGCAAAAAAACTTTTCACAGTGTGTTTCTACAAACTGCTAGGGATATTTTAAGGGGTTTAAAATGTTTGCACAATTTAAGATATCTATTTTATTTGTTCGTTTTGAAAAGTTCCTTTGGCAATTTAGAGACAAAACTTAAGTCGAAATAGATTTTGGCAGAAAATTGGCAAAGAAACTTTTCGAAATATGTATGTATAAATAAAAAAATACATATTTTAGATTGTGCAAACATTTTGAACCTCATGACAAGTACTTTTGATTTGTTAAAAGAAACTTTTCAAAATGTGTTTTTAAAACACAAAAAAATAAATATTTTAGATTGTTCAAACATTTTGAACCCCGTATCATGTTCCTTTTAGTTTGTGAAAAGACATTTCTCAACGTTTTTTGGGAATTTTGAGCCAAAACTTAAGTTGAATTATGTTTTGGCAGGAAATTGACAAAAAGCTTTTCAAAATCTGTTTATACAACGAAAAAAATACATATTTTACATTTGTACATACATTTTAAACCTAATAACGTGTCCCTTATGATTTGTCAAAAGACATTCCGTAACGTTTTTGCTGCTATTTGAAGCCAAAACCTAAATCGACTTAGGTTTTGGCAAGAAATTGCCAAAGAAATTTCTGAAAATAAGTCTGTACAAACCAAAAAATACATATTTTACATTTGCGCAAACATGTTACACCTTATAATATCTCCCCTTTGGTTTGTCAAAAGGCATTTCTTAAAGTTTATTCAGAAATTGCCAAAGAAACTTTTCAAAATGTTTTTGTAAAAAACCAAACAGTACATATTTCAGAAAGTGCAAACAGTTTAAAACTCATTCCATGTCCCCTTTCGATTGTCAAAAGATATTTTGAAACGTGTCTTCTGCAATTTTGAGCTAAAACCTAAGTCAAATTAGGTTTTTGCACTAAATTACCACAGAAAGTTTTTAAAATGTGTTTGTACAAACCGTAAAATAAATATTTTGGATTTTGTAAGCATTTTAAACCTCATGAAATTTTCCTTTTAATCAAAATTAAAACAACTTCTCAGTATTAAGAATTAAAGTTATCTTTCTCCGATCGATCCAAATAATCAACTTAAATTAACTAATGTTCATTTAAGTTGACAATGATAAATTTTGAAAGAATAAGATTAATTTCTACAAAAAGGACGAATTTTTATTTAAAAAAGCTCATTTTACCACCAAAAATTTAACAGTTAAATTTTCCGTTAAAAATTTAATGTTAAACCAAAGAGATGGTATTTTAAACTTTATTTAATGTAATATTTATCGGATTAATTACATTTTCTGTCTAAAAACTTTAATTGTCAACAAAAACATTTCAACAAAATAGTTGAATTTTCAACTA
>JAWWLR010000158.1:34837762-34848761 GCA_035041075.1 Acraspis erinacei | reverse complement strand
CCAAGAATTGGTGCTCTTACCCTATGCATGAAAATTTTATTTTTAAATTTTTAAAAATTCCTAAAGTTTCATTTAGCGTTTAATTATTATGAATTAGGAACGGGCATGGAATTAGCGACACGTACGTTTTGGGAGATACTTTACAAACCAATGATAATTTTTCTATATATTCTACGTTATTGTCATAAATTCTATTAGATTCTAGAATCATTTTTAAATAGAGCACGTGATTTTCAGATTTCTATCTTATAAAACATAAAGATGACATGTTTTAAAATGTTTAACAATGTAAAATTGACTCTCTTTTAGAATGAGGTTTCGGATGTTTCAGAGGCGAATTTACCGCCTGTATTATAATTCAATGCAAAAAAACTAGTGTGCAACATTGCCAGTGATTTTTCAATGTCTTTTTGGCGCCAGGGATATATTTATTCTTTTTAAGCATTGGAAGATATTATTTTTATTTAAATGATGACTTTAATTTTATTATCTTCGTACATATTAGTATCAAGAACTGGAGACGGGGATGGCAATCATTTTAGGACTGCATACTTATTTTTAATAATTGTTCAAGTTTTTGTTAATTGTTGATATAAATTTAAAATTAGATTCCATTGTGTGTAACATTTTGAGTGTATTTATACCTATAACTATTTTAGAATTTAATATTTATGTTTTTATTTACTTCCTAAATTCTAAATTTCATCGTAAGGTGCCAATAAACGGTACTCGTACCATATGGAAAATATAATATAATTGCGATGTATTAATTAAATGCGTACATTTAGTTAACATCAAAGGTGTTCTTTTTTATAATTATATCTTCGGTTAATTATTGTTGGTATTTTAATTGGTAAATATTCCTTAGATATAATTTTTATTTCATTGTTGTTAGCAGTTTTTTATTGAAGTGATAACCAAAAATCAGTTAAAAATTATTTACTACTATGTTGATTTTATATCAACTAGGTATGCTGGAGAAATATATATTATAATAAAACTTTAATAAAAATTTAAAAACAATTTTTTGTAATCACTCTTCAATAATTAATAAATAGGTAGTTTCTATACGCCTGGCCACATGTCATGCTCCCTTCCCTTTTGCAGCTCCCCCTCCCCTTGGAAGTTCCATACGCTTAGACTTGACTCTGACGATGCCCGGACTGTCCGGGAATTTATAATATCAAGAAAAATACAGTGAACCCGGCAGATAAGGCCCCCCGAGTTTGTTTTACCGAGAATTGATGCCAAATCAGCCCCAAATCCGGCACTTACTCTAGGGTTAACTGTAATTATAACCTTATGTTAGATGCGTTTTATTCGTGCTTTTATTAAGAGAAAATTTGATATTGACAGTCGGCAAATTACCGGAAATTAGGTGGATGAAAATTACATCATGAAGACTGTAAATTGTTTCGGTACACAATAATGTAATGCAACAAAATAGAACATAATTTTTTGTTACGTTATATTCCGATTCCTTTTAAAAAGGATAATTATTCAAGTGCCACTAATCCCGATATTTCTGACGTTTACTGCCTCTTATAAGCAGCAAAAAAAGTAAACACCTAATCTCTAGGTCTTACAAAACTACACCTGAAGAGAAAAAAATAAATTTTTATTTACTTCTCCTTCTCAAATCACTTTTTTGGACATAAGAAACAACTGTGCAAAGGGAATTGGTCTATTACAAAATATATATTCACACGTACCTTTTACTTCTTATTGTTAATAAAATATAATGGGAGCTTAAAATTTTCATCAATATAATACTACTGAACATATCAGTAATTTCTATAAAGTTGTCTTCCCTTTAGGAAGCCTCCTTGAATTACATTAGAGAATTTGTTTGAATTTTCGAGAGGTGGCTCCCGCGCAAGTGGTTTTTTACAGTTTATGTATGTAACTTTAATATGGAAGTAACATTCTCCTCCCTGCTCAATTCTAAAAATCTTATCTAATTATCAGGCGCTCCATTAGACCCTTGGAATTTGCATCCGAATTCTCCTTGGTCAAGTCAACTTTCTCCTGGTTTCTGATATTTTGGGCCTAATTATAAACAGAAAGGAATAAACAAACACTATTCTAATATACGTATAATTGTAAAAAATCGAGCATGCTTTTCAAAGTTAAAATGGAAATCATTGAACTTGTAGATAATTAGGTTCAATTTTTAAGATTTCATGTTTAATCTTGTGCAGGTTTGGGACTCAGTACTTCATCGACGGGTAGAAGGGACTCTTTTGACAGAAATACATCGGCTTTCAGTCCCAGTTTGGAGTACAGTCGTGCGAAGTGGCCGCAAAGTTATGGAGCACTAGGTGAGTTAATTCTCCTGTACTAGTTACTAAACAAGTAATTATTGATGCAATTTTGTAACTTAACTTAGTTTTAATTTTCTAGAGAAAGCATTAAAAAAAATCTACCCCTCGCGCGGGCCATTCTCTTCACGCTCGATTAAAATACATTCAAAACGCTAACGTTTCTTTATTATGTTGAACTCTATTATATTAAATTTATATTATATTAATCTCTGTACCTCGTTCCGGGACAGCTTATGCAGATAATGCAAAATGAAGTACATATTTTATTTTTCATGATTACTTTAATATTTGTTCCTCATTTTTGCATTAATTTTTATTTACAAATACCATACAAAAATGTATCATTTCAATAAAGGCATATTATTACAATTTATGATGTACGATTTGTGCACTAATATTGTACGCGTTCTATCAAAAACTGGCCGAAAGTAAATTTGTCGATCTGATTTAGGAGAACAATTTGATAATTTTACTGTATCTTGCGTCATTTTTTCAAAAAAAAATTTTGATAATATTTTTTACGATTAAATCAAAAAATCATTAGTAACAAATTTGTAAGTCTATTTTAGGTAAATAGGTAAATAGGTTTAGGTAAATATATGTAGACAACAGCGACATACAGACACAATTTAAAGTCATCCGGGTTTTCACATAAAACTAATATCTTCTCAATTATGATGAGAATGTATTAATAATATCAGTAAATTATTTATGTAGTGCAAACATGGAGGTATAGTGTATACCTTATAACTTTTGAAAGGCTAATCGGATTAGATTGTGCTTTGGCACACGTTTTAAGAAACCAAAAAGAAAGGTCAAGTTGATTACCAAAAAGTTTTGACAAACAGTTCTAGTTTTAGCCACCAAAAAAATACTAAAAAATAAAAACTCTATTTTGCGGTTCATCTATGCGAGATACGAAGAAAATTTAATACTTAATGATTGTTCACCTAAAAATGATCTAAAAAATAGTTTCTGTTTGAATCCTAAAATCTAGTATTTAAACAGATTTTTGGTGGAAAACGACATAAGAACCGAAAAAATACACCAAATTTGTTTAGCCAAAAATATCTATAAATTTATTATAAACATTTTTTGACAGGGCGCGTAGTTTTTATCTTGATCGTATAAAAATACATTACAAAAATTTTAATTTTTGGAAAAACGACACAAGGTACAATAAAATTCATCGAACTACAATTTTTGATGTGCAAAATTCGTACATAAGGTATTGCCTGAAGATGACCGACAGATTGGGTCGAAACGTCGCGAAATGTAGAATTTTTTTATATTTTAATTAAATTATTGACTGGGATTTTCCTTGTCATTTTATTTTTTAAACTTGATCGTAAGACCGAAAGAAGTGGAATGAACTAATGTTCATATTAAGTTGATGTTCCTTTTAGTCTGTCAAAAGACTTTTCGTAAAGTGTCTATCGCAATTTTGAGCCAAAACCTAATTCAAATTAGTGGTTTGACAAGAAATTGCCAAAGAAACTCTTCAAAATATTGTTGCGCAAAAAATTGTATTGTACAAACATTTTGAACCTCATAGGATGTGTCGAGAACTAAAGGCTACCATTTTCAACCGACTTAAGCACGTTTTTAAAAATAAAAGCTACTTAAATTTCAAAGAGATTTATGCGAGCCAAATTTTTAATGTTTGTAAAAATTAATTTCTTATCGAGGGGGAAACAACTCCTAAAAAATGCGGCCTAGCACAAGTAGGTTACTCCGGATTATAACGGATTACCCTAGATAACCGCATAAGCTAGACTCACGTCAATTTTTAAATAAAAAGAATAATATTTTTTAACAAAATAGATGACTCTAAACCATATAGTCAAATTTCCAACCGAGAAAATTTTTTTGATTGAAAAAGGCGAATTTTTTACAAATTACATACATTTTTAATATATTAGTGTAATCTTCAACCCAAAAAGACAAGTTTTCACCCAGATAGTTATGTTCTAATAAAAAAGATCAGTTTTCCAACAAAAAATAGAATTGATTGTTCTTCATTAAAAATATTAATTTTCAACCAGAAACATTGAATTTTTAATTAAATACTTACATTTTTAATTAAATACTTACATTTTGAACCAAAGAGATTTATTTTTAGTGAAAATGAAGAATCTTCAAACAAATAATCCAGTTAAAAAAGTTATATTTTGCTTACATATAGTGAACAAAACATTGGTATTACTATCTTGTCCATTAAATATGAACTATGTAAAACCTATTCATCTGGAAACTGCCTCTTTTTAAAACCAATTTCCTGAACTTTTAACAAAAGACAATTTTTCAATCAGAAATGGCATGCTTATATTTTCATATTAATAAATTAACTTTTCACCCAAACAGAACGATTTTTCAACAAAGTAATTAAATTTTCAACAAAACAGAAAAATTTTCTACGAAAATTAAGCACCTATAACAAAAAAATAAATTGTTGACAAAGTATTTCAACTTTCCACAAAATAGTTGAATTTTAAACCCAAAAAAAATGATTTCTCAACCATAAAGAATAATTTTGTAACAAAATTACGAATTTACAACAAAATACACGGATTTTTAACCAAAAAAAATTTTATTGTCAACTAAATAGATGACTTTTCTACCAAAGTAGCTTTTTAACCCACATCGATGAATTTTCAACAAGATAGTTACAGTTTTAACAATAGAAAAACCTTAAAAGATAACTTTTTAAACCAAAAATGAGGTAGCTAAATTTTAAAGTAAGAAAATTGAATTTAAGAAAAACGAATTTTTAACCAAGAAGCAATGCTTGTTAACAAAATAGTTAAATTTTCT
The DNA here is from genome assembly GCA_035041075.1 of Acraspis erinacei. NCBI lineage: Eukaryota > Metazoa > Arthropoda > Insecta > Hymenoptera > Cynipidae > Acraspis > Acraspis erinacei. The sequence continues at coordinate 34,843,623 of JAWWLR010000158.1, read as the reverse complement.
ATCAAGGATACGAATTTTCTAACAGGAAATTGGATTTTTTTTATCAAGAAAGATCAATTTTTAAACAAATAGTTCAATTTCCAAGCAAGAAAGAAACATTTCAACTCAAAGTGAAATAGTTACATTTTTAATGTAAAAAAAATTAATTTTCTACAAAACAGTTTGATTTTTAGTCCGAAAATATGAATGTTAACAAAAAAGTTTATTTTAACTAAACCGTTCAATTTTCTACCAAATTAGTTGAATTTTCAAGCTACAAGATGCATTCTTAAGAAAATTGGTTAATCCACAACCAAAAAAGAATAATTTGTATTAAAAAAGATGAATTTTTAACATAGAAGTTCAACATTCAAACAAGTAGTTGAATTTAAAACAGAAAAGTAAGTCTTTTAAACACATACTATAGTAGTTAATATTTCAAATAAAAAAGATTTAAGTTCTAAACAAAAAATAATTAAATTCAACCAAAGACGAGGAATTTTAAACCACATAGATAAATCTTTAAAAAAAAAATGAATTTTCAAAAAATAGTTGAATTTTCTACAAAAATAATTATATTTTTTAAATAAAAAACGTTTCAATTTAACCAAAAGCGACGAATTTTAAACAAAAAAGTTGAATCACCTACCAAAAAGATGAAATTTTAACAAAATAGTGGAATTTTCAAAAAATTAATTACTATCATAATCAAAAAGTACATTATTTAATAAAAAATATAATATTCGACTCCTCAACAACAACAAAAATAAATGTCAAAGAAAAATAGTTCAATTTTGTATTGGATTTTAGTTAATGAGTTTGCAATTAAATAAAAAAGGGGAAATAATGCAGAGCGTGAAGTCTGAACTTGTTTTCTGGGAACAGAATCTTCTAGGAAAGGAATAATCTGGAAATCCCTTTTTAAAATGAACCAGGAAGAACTTAATATTTTTTTAATAGCTACAAAGATATTAGCAATTTAGAAAATTGGTCATCAAAAATATTTGAAAAATGCTAATGTACCAAAACTACCTGAAAGCATTGTAGCTCTTCATAGGAAGGAAAAGTAAACCCTATAATAGAACCTAATAAAAATGAATGATTTATTATAGTAGTGTGAATCTAATTTTAGACTATAAAATAACTTGTAAGTTAAATTCAAAATTACGAAATTTTATGTTTTGGTCGATATCCGGCCTTTCTGAGTGGCCTTGAGATTTACTCCGACTTCGGAGAAGAAATTTTTTTATATTTCATGACCTCGAGGATTCCCCAGTGAAAGAAGTGGTCCTATCGAGGATTTCATACAACTTTCTCCTTAGATTCATACTCGATGATACAAGATTAAAATATTTTCGAACATTTAAGAATATAATGATCAACTTCTTCAATTCAAAGATTATTTTTTCAAATGACCGTTTTTCTTGCCCAGAATACAATAAACAACATTACTTTTTATTATAGAAATTATATTTGACGAATACAAATATTTTATGAGTATAGTCAATTTATTGTTTTACACCATTTCAATGATTATTCAGTATTTTTCTATCTGAACGAAATTCATATAAAAAATACACATAACGCAGCTGAAAAAATTTAAAAAAAATATTATTGTTTAAGAAATTAGGGTATAAGTTATCAGATCAGAAAATTAGAATTTTCGCCACCTTTCCTATGAAAAGACTCAGGTGAATGATTATTATTATTTAAATAATTTCAAACTGGTTTTCAATTAATTTAAATAGTAACTTTTTAAGATTTTTACGTGAAAAAATTGTTTAAATAAATTAAAATTTCCTTAATAATTAAAAAACTTTTTTTCACAAGAACAAAAAAGCACTTTAACTGTTATTAGCTGGGCCACTAATACAAGCAAATAGTGACTTTTCAATATTTGCAGGAGAAAACATTTGTTTAGACAAATTATTACTGTTTAAATCATTGTTAAAATGTCCTTAAAAAAATATTACTTTAAAAACGGATTAATTGTCTCAATAATTTAAAAAAATAATAACTCATCATGATTTATCGAGAAAAAAAACGTTTAAACAAAAAAAAATGTTTAAATAATTAGTTCGTATGTTAAAAAAAATATTCTTCTTGCCATTCATTAACTGTATCGTTTATCTCGAAAAATAGTAACTTTCCACGATTTACGGCGGACAAAATTTTTTAGGCAAATGATAATAATAATTAAAAATTAGTGAAAAAATACTTGGAAACTTCTCACGTATCAAGCAAATAAAATCCATGTTAAAAAATACTCGTTTAGCATGAATTTTCCATAAAACTGATATTCTGCATTTTTTGTGGATGTTCCGGATTGAAAAGTGAACCATTTTGTTTTGAATTCGGTTCATGTTTGGTTCAAAATAATTTGTTTTTAACTGAAATTTTAACGAATCCTTTTTTTGGCTAAATATGTATCTTTTTAATTGAAAATTCCTCTATTTTGTTGGTACTTCATCTTTTTCGTAGAAAAACAATCTTTTAGAATAAAAAAAAAACATTTTTAATAGACAATGTAACCCTATGGTTAAATTTTGAACTCTTTCTTGAAGAACCTTTTTCTAAGATTCATAATTATAGATCAAAAATCATCTCTTGGGTTGATAATTGTACTATTATGTTTAAAACACGTTTTTTAGAATTAATTTTATTCGCGGAAAACGTTGCTATCACATTTTTGGTTGATCATCGATCTTTTATGGTTGAAAATTCATCTGTTTTGTTGAAAATTAGCATTTTTTGGTCAAAAATTACTTCTTGATTAAAAATTCATCCCTTTTGGTTAAAAATGTAAATGATTGGTTAAAAATTGAACAATTTTGTTGAAATTTTTTTAAAAATCAAAATGTATCTTCTTTAGTTAAAAGTTAAACTATTTGGTTGAAAATTCATGTATTTTGTTCATAATTTCATCGTTTTTTTCTGTAGAAAATTGATCTTCTTCGTCCAAAAATAAAATTTTAAATTAAAAATTCAAATATTTGGTAAAATTTTGAACTCTTCTTAAAAATTAATTTTTTTATGATTCATCATTTCATTATTATGATTCATCATAAATCTGTTTTAATTGGAGAATTCAACATTTTTAAAATTATTTTTTGGTTAACTCAAGTGTTTTTAACTTAAAATCTTTGTTATTGAAATATTCACTGTTACTTGTTACGTCAAGAATTAATTTGTTTGCTTAAAAAATCAACCAGCTGATATAAAGTTGAGCACGTTGCAAAAAGATTTATTTTTGATTTGTTTTGGTTTCATATTTTCGGGTGAAAAATTCAGCTGTTTTGTAGAAAATCTACTATTTTGTCAAAATTTCATATTTTTAGTTGAAAATTAAACTATTTTGGTAGTAAATAAAACTTTTTCGTTAAAAATTAAACTATTTATCTACAAAATTAAATAATATGTTGGAAATTAATTTTTGTTGTTGAAAATGAATTTTTTAAATCTTAAAATGTAGCTGTTCCATTTCTTGTTGACATTTTCCCTTTAAATGTTGAAAATTGAACCGCTTGGTAAAAAATTCATGCACTTCGTACAAAATTCATCCATTGCGTTTGAAAATTATTCTTGTTTGTTTAAAATTCATCATTTTCGTTGAGGATTGAACTATTTTGTCAAAAAATTGGTATTTTTTAGTTAAATCCAACTTGTTAAAAATTCCTTTTATTGTAAATTAGTATTTTAAACTAATCATATCAAAATTTCATTTTTGGTTGAAAATTTATTTTTAGTTCAAAATTCATCTATTTGGTTGGAAATTTAGGAATTTTTTTTTTTAAACTCGTCTTCAGGTAGAAAATTAATCTTCTTGGCATTAGATAATTCTTCTTGGTTGAAAATTCATCTTTGAAGCTTAAAAATTCAGATGCCTAGTAAAAAGCTCAATGATTTTTTTGAAAATTTAATACTTTTTTTTATAAATTTAACTATTTCGTTAAAGACGCCTTTTTTGTTAAAGATTAAACTCTTTTGTTGAAAATTCGTCATTTATTATTAAACATCAAGTTTCCTTGTCAAAAAGTCATAATTCTTGTTTAAAAATTCATCTTACTTGGCTGAGAATAAACTTTTTTAACGAGAATACAACCTTTCAGGTAAGAAATTCAACTGTCTTGTAAAAAACTCATATTTTCGGCTTGCAAATTCAACTACCACGTAATATATGAATGCTCTCAAAACAGTTTTGTCGCACGAAGAGCAAGAAAATTATTTTGTTGAGGCAACCAAATTTCGGTTGGTCAAACAAAGCAGTCTTCTCATTGTTATTTCTCGCGGACCATATATCAAATCAATCCTCCTTCTGATGTAATTGTCCAAGGTCTCTTTGAAGCAAAATACATCTTCTTGGAATTTTTCAATCAGATTCTTGGAAGATGACTCCTATTAATCGACCCACTTTACCAAAATTTCCAGGTAATAAGTGGCGTCGCGGTCGTTACATTATGCATTACGCAATCTAGAAACGGTGCGACTTCGAATACGTCGACGATCGCATTTTATTTGCACTCGCGAGTCGCGGTAGACCCGGTGACACACTTAGGAGAGTAGTCGTGTTAGCCTTTGGTCGACGCGACGCGACGGGGAAAGTGACATTACAACGAAGACAACGAAAACGACAACATACACACACTTTGCAAACATTCAGCACCCGATCGTAATGAAGTTACGTGTTACGTCGTCAATATGCGTATGGGGGCCTTAAGGCCTCGGAATTATAGCCAGAACGGCATTCCCTGTATTGGCACGCTGCCTGCCTGCCTGCCTGATGCTATTTTTTAAACAACTTAGACTTAGACGTGGAACTAGTAAAGGAAGGACAAACCTGATTATAAATTATGGAGGGAAAGATCGAGTTTAATCCAGGAAAGGTTATGGTTATAAGGTGCAAAAATATTCAATTTATAGATGGAGACCATCGAACCACAGGGTATGTTCAATATTGCCACCTTTGCAGGCGGAGCTTTTCAAAATTGGTTAGTTGGTCCATGCTGAGATTTACTGATACTGAGAAAAAAATGTGTAAATTCTCATCAGAAAAAGTATTCTATTTTTTGTGTAATATTTGACCCCCCCCCCTCCCCATTTTATTTCAAATTTCCACCTTTTGAAACCCCCTGAATACGAAAAACAGGTTTTTACGAATGTGTCCGTTCGTTAATTCGTGTGTCTGTAGATTTTTAGTGACCACTTTTTTCAAGAGTCAAAAATTCTCTGTAGGGATATGCATAGTATTCAAAAAGACGAAGAATTTATCCTAATGACTTTTTTTGATTATACCAAACATTACTTATATTAACTTTATATTTTGAGCCAAATAACGCACGATATGAAAAAAAGTCAAGAGAAGAAAAATATAGCTTCTTCAATGTCCCACAAGATTATTATAACAACTTTGTAAATTTTCTTGGAAAATCGAAAATTCAAATTTTTACAGCATGAAAAAATAAGTGAAAATCAAAAATTACATTTTGCGGTAAAACTATGCAACATACAGAAAAAGATGTGCAAACAAAAATTGTACTTTTCAAAGAGATCTACAAATTTTTTCTTAATCATTTTTTCATAGAATGCGTAGTTTTTGTTTTAATCGTAAAAAACATCATTAATAGTAAAAAAATCAGCCCGCTGCGTGCGCACATACTCATCACAATTTTTGTCTCATAATTTCTTTTTCGTCTCATGTTTGGAGTTTCAAAAATGGAATCAAAAAATTATTCATAACAAATTAATTTATTTTTTTACATTCTCATCAGAGAAGGTATTAGATTTGTGTAAAATTTGAACCCCCCCCCCAGTGTTTGACAAAGGTCTAAGTTTTGAGGTCCCTTGAATCCGAAAAATAGGTTTTTACGAATGTGTCTGCCTGT
>JAWWLR010000158.1:34824934-34835947 GCA_035041075.1 Acraspis erinacei | reverse complement strand
GCCTGTCTCGTCTGATGCCGTGTGCACTCAGTGGTACGAGCCGCTTTGGTCAGACACCGCCAAGTAGTAAAAAACGTACCAGGCTCGGCCAACTCAATAATGGGCGCGGGGGTTGAGAGGCAGCGAGGGGAGTCAAATTAGTACTCCTGTCCATCGCAGAGTGCGCTGACTGTCTCCATTTATTTTTCACAAAGTTGACCGAACCTGAAACGTACCACCAGGTGGCTCTCTGTAACCCAATTTAATGTAAGTAACGGTGGTTTTTAATACAGAAAAAAATGAATTGCAGGATAAATTACAATTCGTTATTTAAATTTTTTGTTTTCCACAAATGAGGGAAGAGGGAAAGAAAAAGAGATATACACTCTTAGAAATTTTCAGACGCGTCACTGAAGCAGTATGCAGAAACCGTTTCTAAATTTATATGAACTGTAACAATTACAGTTCATTTAATTGAATCAAAGAAATTTTTTGCCTCAATCAAAAAAATTTTTATTTAATTTTAAGAAGTGGAAAATGTTTGCCTTATCGATTGAATCAAATAATTTGCTTAGTGCAATTTGGTTGAATTAAACGGAAAATTGACTTTTAATAAGCAATGAATTTGCTTAAAATCTTTTTATTCGAATTCATAAAAATATTTATTTGATTCGAACAAAAATACAATGGAAAGCAGTACTACAAAGTTCCACTAGGTGTGCTGCCGGCATTTCCTAAATAACCAACCTAAAATCTAAAAAAAATGATCCTGGGATTGATTTGATGACATTATTCTTTTTTCAGTGCTGTATTATTTTAAAGGTTCTGATTTACTGTAATATCATAAATTAATTTAAAAGCGGAAGAAATCTATATCTCTGGTTTAGGAACTACTTGAATTTAGGACTTTTACCTTGGATATAATTGAAGAGTTCGGACGCAAGTCTTTTTCAATAATAGCCTTTTATAGAAAATGCTCAATTTTGAGGTTAAGTGTAAAAAATTTTCCTTTACTTGAAACAAATCTATAAATAATTTAAAAAATATAGATACAATGTGAACAAGAACTTCACTTAATTTAAACAAGAGATTTATTTAAACGGAACAAAAATTTAGTTGAACCAAACAAATAGGGAAAAACGAAAATTTCGTTTGAATAAAAAAAAAACATTTTTTGACCCCGTATTAAAGAAATAATTTGCTTGATTCCAGAAAAATTTGCTTGATTCAAACAAACATTTTTCTCAGTTTTTAACTGCAAATTTTAAGAGGTTCAAAATTTTGTTGGGTTCATTAATTTTAATATAAAAAATATAGTCTATATTTATCTTCAGAATATAAATACCCAGTGGGCAAAAATATGAAGGATGTCCTAGAGACGTCCTTGAGACATCCCTAAGACCTCTTTTGTAACTTGTCTTTTGGACATTCTAGGGATGCTCTTAAAACATCTAATGTCAGTACGAAAGATGTCCCGAGAACGTTCATGTCTTGCAGACGTCTTTAGATCATCTTTAGGACATTGCAGGTCTTAGAGACGTTGATTGGACATATAGGACGTCCTAGAAACGTTCCAAGCACGCTCTTGGGATTTTCGTAGTTTTATGTCCACTGGGTAGCTAGGAAATGAGGGTGAACTTAATACAAACGACTTTTTGTGCCCGTTTTTTTAAGATAAGAGGTTTCTTTACATTGGGTTCATTGAATGTATAACATAGATATTTAAATATAAACTTAGCTCGTAAATAGTCTTCCTATCATTTTTATTTTTAAGACAAATGTATACTGCAAATTCATATTAAAATTATTTGTTGCGAAATAGTTCAACCTTCAACCAAATAAATTAATTTTTAACTAAAATAATAATGCTGCACAAAACAATTATTTCTTAACAATGTGCTTCAACTAAAATTTCAAAAAAAAAGTTTATCCTTAAACAGGGAGAAGAAGAACTTTTAAGCAAACAATAGAATTTTTAGCCTAGAAAGATGAAATTTCTTCTGAAAGAGATAAATTTTTAAACCAGAAAAGCAAATATAAAACAAAAAATGAATTTTTACTCGAAAAAGATTTTATTTTGACTTTTTAACATCAAAATGTAAGTTTTGAACAAGAGTAAATTTTCTGATAAATTATAATTGAGTTTTTAAACCACAAAGACGATATTTCAGCGGAACAGTTAAATTGTTAATAAAAAAGGTTAACTTTTTTGAAAAAAAAGTTGAAACTTTACAAAAGCAGTTGCATTTTTATCCCAGAAAGATGCCATTTCTACTATAATAGATAAATTTTTAAATGAAAATGACAAATGATCCAAAAAATAGTTGAATTTTCATAAAAAAAAGATTTCAGTTTAATTTTTTAGCAAAAATATGAGTTTTAAATAAGAAAGATAGTTTCTGTGAGAATAGTTGTATTTTCTACACAAAAATATGAATTTGCAACAAAGAAGTTCAATTAAAAAACAGGCTTTTTATTAAAACTCTTGAACTCTAAACCAAACCATAACATTTTTATGACTTTTTAGCATCAAAATATGAGTTTTAAAAAATAAGTCAATTTCCTACGAACGTGGTTAAGTTTTCAACCCAAGGAAGACGAATTTTCAGCACAAAAATTGAATTTTCAAAAAGAATGTCTTTTCAACAAAATTCTTGAATTTTCAAACAAATAATAAAATCAATAACTAAAAAGATAATCTGCCGGAGGAAGTAACTGCAACAGTATATATAAATACAAGCAAAAATTTCTAATAATAATATCACTACAGGGTTGCCGAAAAATATTCTTAATTTTCTTGAATTTCCTCTGAAAAATTTGTCTTTTCTCCTGACCGCATTAATATCAAAAGATCAGAATCTTAAAGTTGAAAATTTTTTCACCTAGAATTTTTTATAAAAGAAATAAAAACTATTTAAAATTATAATTGAAAAAAATTCCATGAAATTAAAAATTAAAACTAAAACTAAAAAATAAGCAACGATTCAAAAGGGGAAAAAAAGGAAGAATTCGATCCAACAGACTTATCTTAATATGGGTGAGAGAATCGGTTGATTATTGTAAGCAGTGGGTGTCTTAAGTCACTCAAAACTGATTTTTATCATAGTAATCGAAAATTCGAACAAGTTATCCTTATACTATTTTTCGATGAAAAGAAAATTGTCAGAGTTATAGCATTTTTAAAATAAATAAAAACCAACAAAAATTCAAATTTTAAGAGAAAGAAAAAGATGGCCTTTTGATAGCCCCACAAGATTATCTTAACAATATTTGGAATTTTTTTGAAAAAATTCAAATTTTGATAGCAATAAAAATAAAGAAAAAAATCAATTTTCTGTTAAAACTATGCTAGATACAAAAAAATATGTGTACAAAAAATTATGCACTTAAAAAAGAACTACAAATTTTTTATAAACGAATTTTCCGAAAAAGAGCTATAAATTTGTCATCGGTAATTTTTTAACAGTGCCTGCAGTTTTTGTTTGAATCGTAAAAAATGAAATTAAAAATCAAAATGAATTTTTTCTGAAAAACTACACAAGGTAGGAACACAAATTAATCTTCAAACGGCAAACTTTCATACAGCACACGTAGACGGTACACTTGTGCGAATTATCTTTTTTGTTAGCAATTTTAATATTAAATATTTAACATATTGAACGTATAATATACATCTAGCATATATTACGCATATTTAAGAAATATATTTAATATAGTATCTTAACAAACTGAAAATTCATTCGGTACGAGTTTGCACCCGCAGCCGTTTCAGGGTTGATATACAAAGAATGCTCACCCAAAAAGGATCTTAAAATTTTTTCCGAATTTTTAGATATGCGAAGTAGATTTTGAAATAATCGTAAAAAATAAGATTAAAAGTAAATAATTAATTTTTTGGAAAAACAACCAAGGGACGAAGAAAATGAAAACACAGAATGTTCTTCAACCGAAGAAGAGCTAGAAGTTTTTCTTATAAAATTTTGTTATAAAATTATATTGGAAATAAAAAAAATTAACTTTTAGAAAAAAAGGCACAAGCTACAATACCATTTTATTCAACACAAATTTTTTCCTAAAGCACATCTACAAATTTTCTTGGAAACACTTTAGACTAGGATGCTTATTTTGGCTTTAAATCGTTAAAAAAATAAGATTAAAAGTAGACCAATTACATTGTTAAAAAGAGGACACAATTTGGAATACAATTTTAGACAACAATTTTTATTTTGTAGAAAGGATATTAAATTATACATTGTTAAGGACGGCTAAGAATACAAATGACTGAAAAATAAGGAGAATGTGTTCGTTAAAGCCAAAGGGGCTTTAACAAAAGAGAATTCACTATCACTAAATTATATTGGTCGATGCTTTGACCTTTAGTTTGGAAAGGTCTTTGCACAAATATGGGAGGAATACAAAAACTGAGCGCGTGAACCAACGATCAAGAAAATAGATAGACTAACAAATATATCTCTTCATGAAAGGCACTGAAGTTCGAAAAGTAATCAACCTTTATAAAAAAATTTAAAAAAGCAAATTAAGAATTACATTCAAAAGATTTATGTTAAAATTTGTGTATTTAAAAATTATTTATGTTTTTATTATTAGCAACTAAAAATCCAGATTCAGAAATGCACGCTTCGCATGCATGCATTTACTGTTAAGTGATAACAATAACCTGCCAAGAGCAGGTGTACGAACAGCAATAACAGAACTAAATAACCATTTAGAGACTGAAATGTCCTATCAAAAGCAACATTATTCCAAGATGGCGTTTTAGAATATAGAGGTTTACGAATTTGTGTGTCCTATGTATTTCTGTCTGTATATCTGTCTGTCTGTATGTCTGTCTGTCTGTCTGTATGTCTGTCTGTCTGTCAGCATGAAAACTTTTGAAAAAAATTAATCTCTTAGGTGGGCCTTTGGTATAATTTTCTGGTGTCGAAAAATGAATGTGAATTTCATTAAACAATCATTTTGGATAGAAATTCGAAAAGTGAGCGCAGTTTACAAATGTTTGAGTCCACTATTTTTTAAATTGAAAAATTCTCTCTACGGTAATTCGTCATAATTGACAGTACGAATATTTTCTCCTATTGACTTTTTCGATAAAAAAATTCCAGAATTATAACGCTTATAAATAACGCACGATATGAAAAAAGTGAAGAAAACAAAAACTTTACTTTCTGAAGACCCTACAAATTACCATAAGAACTTTTTAAATTTTTTCAAAAAACTGAAAATTCAAATTTTCACGACCAAAAATAATGAAAAGCAAAAAATTCAATTTTTTGGTTAAACAGTACAAAGATACGACAAAATATGAATGGATAAAAATCGTTATTCCGAAAAAGATTCCTAAATTTGTTATTATTCACTTTTTGAGAACACGCGTAGTTTTCGTTTATCCGTAAAAAAAGCATTAAAAATAGAACAATTCAATTTGTAGACAAACGACACAAGATACGTAAAAAATAAACAGCCAAAATTTGTTGAACCAAGAAATATCTATAAATTTGTTATTAACCATTTTTAATAGAATGCGTACTTTTTGTTCTAATTTCGAAAAATAATTTTGAAAATAAAAAAAAATAATCGTTAGAAAAATTATTCAAGGCAATAAAACACATAAATAACAAGAAATTGTAAATTCAAAAACGATCTATAAATTTGTAATAAACTTTTGCTATAACAATAAATTCACAATGAAAAAAATAACCTTTTGGAAAAACGACACAAGCTACAATAAAATTTTAAATAATATAATTTTTTGTCTAAATTAGATCTACAAATATTAAAAATAAGCAAATTAATTTTATGCAAAAACGAGGGAAAAGCGAGATCGGCAATGAAAATGTCTTCGTTAAAGCCGAAGGAGCTTTAACAAAAGAGCATTCGCAATCAGCTGATTACAGTTTTTGATTTCTTCACTTTGAATTTTAAAAGGCCTGCGCAAAAATGTGAAGGAAATACAAAGACCAAGCGCGCAGCTGGAGGTAAATACATATAAATAATTAACAGGATATTCAATCTAATTATTATAGCAAGATTGTATTAACAATATGTCAACATCTTAGAAATTTGACTTGAAAAGTATATTCGTAAGTTGAAATTCCTCATCTATATCGCCACGATGATATTCGATCATTAAAATTTATTGCCTGGTACAATTCGTTTATTTTATAAACAATTTATATAAACACATGGATGCTTTAGGCATTCATTGGGCGAAAGTCAACGTTTTTCTTTCTTAGTACCTTTAAATTATATTGGTGGCAATACGTAGTGATCAAGATTCGTCATTCCATATTGTTTATTAATTTTATAAATAAATCTTATAAACAAATATATATTTTGACCACTTTTAGATAGAAATTAAACGTTTTTCTTTCTAATCGCCTTTAAATTATATTAGTGGCGAATTTTTTTGATGAAAACTTGTCATTCGATATGATTTGTTCATTATACAAACAAATTTTATGAACAAATGCATAATTTGACAATTTATGTGCAGATAGTAATTGCATTCCATACCTAAAGTTTTTAAATTATATTATTCGCGATGTTCAGTTATGAATAATTTTCATTCGATATTATTTGTTAACCTTATAAACAAATGCATAATTTGGCCATTTATAGAGAGCTCGGAAGCTAATTCTTCTAGAAAATAAAAAAAATTTCCAGTGATATAATTTAAAATCAATAATAGAAAATTACTTTCTGTGTACAACTGGCTAAGCTATCCATTTATTTATAAAATAAATTAATATTATTGAATGACAAATTCTCATCACTAAACGTCCCTGCTAATATAATAAGCAAAAAAATTCTAAAAATTTAAAGAAGCTATAAAAAAATTAAAACCAAAGACATTTAAAAAAAATGAAAAAAAAACGAAAAAATTGAAAAAATAACAAATAAAACATTTAAAAATATATATATTTAAAAATGCTAAAATTCTAAAAAAAAACTAGTTACATGTGATATTCACATATACTGAAGAAAAAATTCTACTACGATACATTTCTACGAAAAAAGAAAACGAAATAAGTTATACAAAATTTGAAAAAACTCCCAGCCTTAGTGCTTTTCACAATCATATAAATAAAAAATGTTTTGAATAAAATCGGAATTAAAGAATTCATAATTATAAAAAAATTGATAAATATTGTACATAATAAAGTTGAAATCTCCCAAATTTTGACAATACCATTACGGAAGCGAATTAAATGAAAAAAATATTTATATGAATTAACTATGCAAAAATAAGTAAATTAGTAAGTAAATATTTTTTGAATTAAAAAAATGTAACCAACCCGGGGAGAATTACAAAGAAGCTATAATAGGAAAAGGAAGAAAAAACGTCCTGCGTATGAGTAGATTTTTTTAAATCAAAAAGTGTTTGCTTGGTAGTTTATTTTTTTTAAATTTAATTCGCTTCTGTAGTGGTACAATAAAATGTATGAGTTTTCAACTTTCTTATTTACATTATTTTGTTTTCTCCTTATAAGTTTTTCAATCTGGAGAATTTTTTTTAATGTTTTGAGTTTTTATAACTCTTTTAGTTTTCTTTCTTGTAGCAATTTTTTAAATGTTAATAATGATTAACAAATTAAAAAGTAGTTCTGTCGAAATATGTTTCCAACAAATGTCACACCAAAATCCTGTAAAAAATAGTTTTAATAAATTTTACAGGACTTTTTGAAAGGTTCTTTAATTTTCGTTAAATATGGATTTGTTAATAAATGATGCGCATTTTGAAATATTACTTGTAATCTGAAGACAAATTTTTCATACTGTGAAACCTTTCATAATTCATAAAAAGCTTTTTTTTCAAAATCTTCAAAAATCTAAAAAGTCTACATTTCTTTCGAAATTTTTTGAAGCTTTCTCAAGATATAAATTATTTTCAAATCACCTCAAAAATTCTAAGGCTTTTAAATATTCATCGTAATAATTTAAAGTTTATTTAAGATTTTTTAAATCCTGCAATATTGAAAAAAATTTCTTAAAATCTTCTGAATTCATCATAGGCATATTTTGAAATCTTAAGAATCCGAAAATAAGTCCTTGAAATATAACCTAAATCATTTAAAATTTTCTCAGAAATCTTATTTTCCGTAATTGGAAAGATGTCGAATTTAAAATTTGTTTGTCATAATTGTTTAAAGACTTTTAAATTGTTAAATATTACCACGTATTAATAAAGACATATTATTTTTAGGAATATTTTCAGCAATTCAGACCATTCAAGGAAATTGGAATTTGAGAAAATAAAATAAAACATAAATATTTTGTGAGAGAAACTGTTTATAACAATGGTTATCTTTAATTGCATAATTATTTTTGTATTTTAATATTTTTTCTATATTATCACGAAGCACTTTTATCGAGAGAATTTTTTACCAATAACAGTATTATTTGCCAATATTATCATTAAATTTTTTTATTAAAATTTAATGGATCAATAAACAAGTTTGTAGTTATTTAGTAGTTGCAACTTGTGGAAGAAAAATTTATTACAAAAATTTACTTTTCTCATATTTTATATTAACATTCTGTAAATAAAAAAATGTAGAAGACTAAAGTATCGAGCTGGAAGCTCTTCAGAATGTAATGCAATTTTTTTTTAATACAAAAATCGAGAATTGGGAAAAATTGAAGGCTCTAGACTTTCTAGAATAAAAAAGTGGCTTTCTTTCCACTGTGCGGTATTCGGAATTATGGTGAGTCAAAAAAATCTAAAATGTTCTGATTGACTGGTAATAGCACTGAATTTATTTCTAACTACAGAGCAGGTCGATTAAAAATGTCCTAGCCTTTATTTTTTATCATTTTTTGAATCTGGAAAACACTTTTAAATTATCCTTAGATGATAGAAAAACAAGGTAAAACATTTTCACTGAAAAATATTATTTAAAAAAATGCTCTTTCATTGATTTGCGACTAAGTTTTGCCAAACGTGTGCAGATTTCTAGATTTTGATGTTCTTTTAAAAAAAAAAAAAGATACTAGTACGCATTAAACAATTTTATAACCAAATTTTACCTACTTTTCAATGCTTCCTGTAAAAGAGCCTTTCTGATGTAAAACAAAATTAGAACCGTGTATTACCAACTAATGGCATTAACTATTTACATTAATCATTGATGAATTTAATGATATAATTTCTCATTATCAGTCATTAATTGCTACATTTGTCAAGAAATGTAATTAACTAATTAATGATTTAATTAATAATTAATATCAGATGATAATATTCTGTAAAAATAGATGACTTTTTAATAATTAGTAAAAAATTTAAATAATATTTTGTTTAAACTTAAAAATATGTATGAACAGAATCATCATCAAAGAAAAAAATACAAGGTCTTTTTAAAGCATATTTTAACAGAAGTAAATTTTTCGTTATTTTTTTATTATTATATTTCACACAAAAAATTTGATTTTTTTTCCATCCTCACCCAAAATTATCGGATTCATTAAAAATAGCAATAGAACGTTTCTTTTTGGCATTGTGAAAAAATTTGAAAAAAAAAAATAGTTTCCAAAAATATGTTCTCATTCGTCATGTCTTGAAAATTTTATAATTTTTTTTTGCATATGGAAAAAAAATTTTGCGTAAACTTTTTTTCTATTTTTTCGTAATGCCAAAAATAAACTCTCCAGTGCTATTAGTAATGAATACAAGAAGAATTTTGCTGTTAATTTAACCCTTTTGTGAGCAACCGGGTACCCGGCTACCCACCAGCTCACATTTTTATCGTTAGCTCTTTGAAATTTTTTTTTTTACTGTCTGAGGTGCCGGATCCCCAAGATTTGGCTTTTTAATAAGCTATTGGCTATATTACGTGTATAAAAAATTTTTTTAAATGAAAATTGGGCTATTGAAAAAAGTGGCCCTGGGGTCAACCGGGTACCCGGGTACCCACTAGAAGAAAAGTTACTTATTTATTTGAAAATGGGTATTGTCAATAATGTATACGATAATTATATAATGCAGGTTATTGAATAAATAATTTCAATAATTGTTAAGTAAAAAATAAAAGATTTATTAGTAATTTACATGTTCAAAAGGAATAATTTTACATTTATTTATATAAAGCTGCTCATCGATCGTTAAATTTTTCGTTGGTTTATATATTTTAGTTAAATGTGCATTAAGCATTATCCATATGTCACGAATAGGCCGACCGCCGGACGTGAAAACTGACCGTGCGCTACCCTCTGTGCGCTCGAAACGTCTGGTCCGTTTACTATTCAGAACATCTCTACCGATCTATATGTCATGGGAATAATACAAATAGTTTCTATTTATGTTTATTTATTAAATGGAATCAGTTTGAATTGATTTCAATCTTATTAGAACTCAATAAATAAAAAAAACAGATGTGGGTACCAGGGTAACCGGTTGCCTACCAACGTAGAGAAAGTTGGTTGCTCACATAAAGGTTAATATAAATGATGATATAAAAGAATTTTACTGATCCTTACTGAAAAATGTACAAAATTTTAATGATATAGGAACGGAAGCATCTAAATTTATTTTTCCAGCAAATATTCAATTGATTCGAATTCATTGAAGGGCCCTGCCTTAATGAATTTACAGGGAGAAACACTATTCTCTACTTTCCTTGGTTTTAGAACCAGGGAAATTGAACCAATGACCATCTTATATATCTTGTTTAGTTTCCCTTTTGAAATGGCCCCTTTGCTCTCGCCAGGGCATCCAGAGTGAACCTTTCTTGGGACAGCTCTTAAACTTTTATTCTGTTCGATTTATTGCTTGGCCATTCTTTTTCTAAACTTACTTTCAACTTACTTTTTCGTGAAGTTTCTAATAACTTTATGAGAAAGCGAGAAAGGTTGTATAGAAGTAATTTTTTCTTCTTACAAATAAATTATAAATAAATAAATTGTTCTTCTTATAAATAAATTATTCTTATAAATAAATAGAGACTAATAGATAAATAATTCTGGAAAAAATCGATACATTAATCCAGGGGTCTCCACAATTCTCAGATGCAGCGTGAC
>JAWWLR010000158.1:34749671-34762178 GCA_035041075.1 Acraspis erinacei | reverse complement strand
TGTCGGCAATGCATATTTTGTATAGAAAATTAATCTTTTGATTGAAAACTCTTGGTGAGAAAAGTATGTATTTTGTTCAAAATTCGTCTTTTTTGGGAAAAAACTTAATCCTATTGATTACGACTTTAACTGGTTGGTTCAAAATTGATTGATTGATTTGTTAAAAAATTGGTATTTTTTGGCAGATAGTAAACTTCTAGTTAAAAATTTTTGGGTAAATATTCATGTAATAAGTTGGAAATTCATATTTTTTATAGAAAATTAGGCTTCTGGGTGAAAATTCAACTATCAAGTTGAAATTTGATGTAATTTGTTAAAAAAATTCATGTTTATGGTATGAAATAATCTTCTTTGTTAAAAAATTTTAATTAAAAATTGCTGCAATTTGTTGGAAATTCAAATTTTTTAATAAAAAAGTAATGTTCTAGGTGAAAATTAAACTATTTTGTTTGAAATAGATGTGATTTGTTTAAAAATTTGTCTTTTTTAATAGAAAATCATCTTCTTTGTTACAAAATTTTGGTTAAAAATTGATGTGATTAGTTGGAAATTCATATTTTTTATAGAAAATTAATCCGCTTGGTTAAAAGTTCAACTGTTTAGTTACAAATTGATGTTATTTGTTAAAAAATTGTCTTTTTTTGGTAGAAAATAATGTTATTGTTAAAAAAATGTTGGTTAAAAATTGATGTAATTAGTTGGAAATTCATATTTTTTATAGAAAATTAGTCTTTTGAATGAAAATTCAACTATTTGTTTAGAAATGTATGTATTTGGTTAAAAAATTGTTTTTTTGGTACAAAGTTCATCCTTTTGGTTAAAAGTTTAACTACTTGACTGAAAATTTGTTCATTGACGTAGAGAATATTTCACTGAACTTGATCTTTTTTCAGAACATTGACAATAACTCACAGAGCGTTAATATCGTCGCAGCGGATATCAGCAATTTTACGGAAGACCTGGAACTTTCGACGCTAGACGTTCCCTGTACGAGTGCATTAACAACACCTTCTACAGGGCACAAGTGTTATAGGTCTGAGGCCATCTCCGAAACAGATAGTGAAGCAATAGGACCAGCAAAAAAAGGACGTGAAGTTAGAGATAGCAATGTACAAAATGCAAGTCTTTTCTGAGTTGTACTATTTACAAAAATTAGTGCGTTAACTGGATTTTAATTATTTTATTTTGCTCCTACAAATGGAAAATCAAAAAGCATTTTAACAGAAAATTTGTTGTCATCACGTCCAGTTATTTGTGTGAGAATGGCAGATAACAATGTTTACGTTGCTTTCAGGTATGCTGTGTGAATGTTATGTTATTGTTTGTAATATAAAGCATAATAATATTTTTTATTATATCAATAGAAAATTGTGTCTATTATATATATAGCTTTTTTAGACCCCGCAAATAAAATAACCTCTTTTTTGAGGCGCTCTAATATCTATATTTTTATAATAATAATAATGTACCACAATAATGTTTCCGATCCCTAAAAAAATAATTTTGGAATAAATGTGCATTTTTAAAAGAAAATTTCACCTTTTTAATTTGATTTTTATAGAACTCCTGCAGCATATCCCATGCATCCAATTACATGGTCCTAGTCTCAAACAAAAATGTATGTACGATACAATAGAAATAGATATAGTAACATTTAGATTAGATGTCCTAACCAACGAGATAGTAGCATGCTCCAATATAGTTGGTTGAGGCAGCCAACTTATAGTATCAGCGATCCTCCTCAGTTGGATGTCACAGCCAATTTTAACTGATCCAATAAAAATGGCTGTCTCAGCCAACTAATGGGATGGCGCTCCAGAATCCAACTAAATTGGATACCACATCCAATTCTCAGGTCCCACCATCCAATTCTTTTTCTGAGTGTGGATTCATGGAAATAGAAGCCAAAAAATCATCCCCTGAATCTGACGGGTCGAGTTATTACCAAACATCAGAATCAGAATGGGATGATCTTGCATATTATTTGCAAAAAGGTCCTATTGGGGTCCTAATGAGGACCCCTAACATTAATTGGGAATTTATCAGGATCCTTGTTAGGGACCTCAACACATTTACTTTGACGGCCTCTAACAATTTTGCGTAACCAAATTGGTATGGTCCCAAACAATTTGCCCCATGCGGACCCTAACAAAAGTAGGCAAACCCCATCAAGATTTCTATACGGGTATAGAGATTTCAAGCTGAAATATAGCTGAAATTAATTTGAAAATAAAGCTTCTCGATTTAGCGGTTTCATCTCAAAATTTACATGGTGAATAACAATTTATTAATGTCTGGGTGAAAAGCGATTCAATCATCTTTTTTTAATAATCTTTTTTTTATCTAGGATTTGAACTAGTTTGCTACATATATTTTTTCTATTTGATTTAAGTGAACGGTCTTTGATTTCATATTAAAACCTTTTTTGGCTAAAATATTAATTATATTTTCCGTTGAAAATGCAAATACTAAATTGGAAGTAAAAATAGGTTGTTAACATTATCTTGTCGATTCCTCATTTCCATAAAAAAAACTTTTTTTGGTTGAAAATTGTAATATTTTGTTCGAAATTCGTTTTTATTTGGTTGACAATTTTGTAAATAAAAACTTATCTATTCCATGTTTGCTTGAAAATTGACCTTTTTAAGTCAAAAATTCATTTATTTTGTTTGAACTTTGTTTCCTTTTGGTTAAACATTAATTTTTGTAACTGAAAATATAACTATTTTATTTCGGGTTAAACATTCTGTACTATTTAGTTAAAAAATCGTCTTTTTGGTAAAAAACGAATCATCATGGTGGAAAGTTTAACTACTTGAGTTAACAATTCATTAATTTAGATGAAAATTGAGCTCTTTTTTGAAAATTCGTTTTTTATGGCTATGGATAGTCTTTTTAACTGTTTTTTGATAGGAAATTTATATATTTTGTCGAAAATTTGTCCTTTTATTTTTTTTATTGGTTTATACTTTATGACTAAAGATTCATCTTTTTGGTCGGAAGTTTAACTGTTTGGTTCAAAATCAATTATTTTTTTGTGATTCATGATTATAGTTGAGAAAAATTTCATTGGCTAAAAATTAAATTATTTTGTTACAAATTCGTATTTTTCATAAAAAATTCAAGCATTTATTCAAATATTAACTTTATTTTGAAAATTCATATTTACGGTCTGAAACTTCAATTTCTTCTTAGAAAGTTCATGTTTTTGGCACGAACGGTCCACATTTTGGATAACATTTTTTTTCATCACTGACTGAAAAATCTTTCTTTTGTTGAAAATTCGTGATCTTGGTTTAAAAACTTATGAGGTAGAAATTTCATGTTCTTTGCCTAAAATATTGTTTTTGATTGAAGCTTCAAAACTTTAATTCCAATATCTTTTTTTGTGAAAAATTTAACTATTTTGTCTAAAATTCCTTTTTAATTGGCTGAAAATCAAGTTTGAAACTCTGAAAAGTATTTGAAATAATAAACATCTTAGATAGATTGTATTCAATTATGAGAATTCAACATTTTAACCAAGGCAAATATTTTTGTTTTATTTATACAATTAGAAAAAGAACATACTATTTTTTTTAAATCAAAAATTTTTTTAACATGTTTTTGTTGAAAATTCAATTGATCGATTTAATTCAAAAGCCTTTCTTATTTGGATAAAACTTAACTTTTCTGTTAAAAATTTGTTCTTAATTGGATGAAAATTAATTTTTCACCTAAAACTGTAACTAATCCATTTTTTGTTGAATCTTTTCTAGTAGAAAATTTAATTATTTTGTAGAAAATCCTTCATTTTTTGTAGAAACTTAATCTTTATGGTTTAAGATGAATCTTTTTAGCCGAAATTTGAACTATTTAGTTCCAAAATTTTTTTTGATTGGAGATTCTCCAGTTTTGTTGAAAATTGAACTATTTTATTTAAAAATTATTTTTTGTTTGCTCAAAAATTCAAATATTGGGTTCAAACTTATTCTGCGTTGTTGAAAATTAAACAGTTTTATGAAAACATCTCCTTTTTGTTTAAAAAGTCTACTGCTTTGTTAAAAAATCTTCCTTTTAATAGAGAATTCAACTATTTTGTAGAAAATTCGCCTTTTTTGGTTGATTTCAACTTTAAAAAATTTTTAATTAAAATTTTCTTTGGTTGAAGTATTAAAAATTACCTTTTCGCTGATAAATACACTAAAAATACATACATTTATACATTTTTTGTAAAAATGATTCTACTTTGTGGGAAATTTACCCACTTAGTTCAAGAAATTTTTTGTTCTTAAAAATTCTTCGGTTTAGTTTCAAATTAATTTTTTGGTTAAAATTTTTAGCTATTTTGTTGAAAATGCGTTTTTGTATTAAAATACCTTGAGAGTTTGTAGGTCCCTTAAAATAATTGAAGTCCTCGGAATTTGATCAAATATTTTATGATCTTTTAAGATTAGAAACATTTTAAAGCTCTTGAAATGCCTTGGAGTCTTTTAGAGTAACCTAGAATATTGCAATTCCCTTAAAATCTTTTGAAATACTTTGAAATTTTCTCAAGATTTTAAAAATTACTTAGAATTTTTAAAAATAACCTAAAATATATTTCAAATTCTGTACAACCTTTTGAAATTCCTTGAATCTTTTAAAAGTTCTTGGACATTTCTGGAAATTTTTCAAAATATTATGAAATCTTTAAAATTCTTTGGAATCTCTTCAAATTATTGAAATCAATTGAAAATTCCTAGAAATCTTTTAAAATATCCTAAAATCTTCAAAATTCTGTCGAATCTCTGGAAATACCTTAAAATATTGAAATATATTTGAAATCCTTCAAAAACCCTCAATCTTTGGTCAATAAATTTTTTGAAATCCATTAAAATATTTTTTTAAACTCGTGATGATCGAAATAACTTGAAAGCTTTTACAATCCATTAAAAATTTTAAATCCTTAGAATCCCCAGGACTCTTCTAAAATCCCTTGAAATCGTTAAAAATATCCTAAGACATTATTATATTAAATATTTTTTAATTTCTTGAAAATCACTTGGAATCATAAAAAATTTCCCAAAATGTTTCTACTCGTTTGTAGAAGCTGTTGGAAATTTCTTGCAATTAAAAAAATTAAAATCTTCTGAATTCCTTGGAATCACTTTAATTATTGAAATCCAATCAAAATTCCTGACAGTCTTTTAAAAAAACATTTCAAAAGAATTAAAGTAAATTCAGAAATAGGTATTAATTTCAAATTTTAATCAATCTTCCAATTAACCTATACTGAAAGTATAATGAAGTAGTATATAATATATGAGCAAGTATGGCCTATTAATAACTATTAATTATTAAACAAACACCATTCTTATCTAAATAAGTTTTTTTATTCAACGCTAAGAAAACGAAAACTACTTTTACCACAACGAGAATTACAGGTTTAAGGCTAGAAAGGAGACTAGAAACCTAATATCTTTTTATTTTGTAAGTTGCTCAGCTCATATGATTAAGTTTCAGAATTCAAGTTCCTATGAGCTCATTGCTTGTCCAATAATCAAAACCAAAATACTTCACCAAAAAAAAAAAAACAACAAGGTTGATCCCTATGAAAACATGACGATGACAACTGGATAAGGACCAATTTCCTCGGTATCTCGAGTACAAAAACCATTTTTTTCTTGCTGAACTTTCTGTAATTTTTAATATTCAATCTTCAACATTGAGGGGATAAAACGGATTCTAAAGAGTTAAAATATTCTTACCTCGATTACTTCATAAAAGATCAACACTTAAAGCTTCATTGACGATCTGGATGTAGGGTTTATTTATATTGTTCTCTAATACCCTATCGAAGCTTATTCGCAGAATGTAATACAAAAACCAATTATCACAAAATTTAGACTTCAATTACCAATCCGATAAAATTAATCGCATGCTAAGAATTTTAATCTGTTGATGCTGATTAGACAGCATCCTTGTTTTTCACCAAATTACCAATCAGGTGAATGTTATTTTTGACAATCGATTCAAGAAGTCGGGTACTGTTCCCTTTCTTACCAACCGGTTTGACGTGGGTAAAATGATCTTAGTTCCTTCCAATTGCCTTCGATAAAGTTCAAGCCAATTTTAAACTTTAAATCCACTGCTTGTCAGAAAGCCCACTGTCTTATCCTTAATACTTTTGTTTCACAACATCATTGAAAGGATTGTATCATTTCTTGTCGCAATTTCTCGATTTTTACATTGATACAAATTCACGTTTCGACCTTGACTATCTTAGATTTGGAGAATGATATATTAAAAATCCAGCACCGATAGTGTTCAAAAATAATCAGCATCAGTTAGAAATTAACATTAGCCATTGCTTTGCAATGTCTTTAAAATAAAATGATGTCATGTCTTATAATAGAAATATAAAAAATTCATGGATTTATCTCTTTCCCAACCAACATTCCACTCATTCCTGAAGAGTGGAATATCGGATTATGAGTCCGGACATAAATTCCCGTTAAGAGAACAAGAAGATTTTTTGTCATCATGATACGTAAGCTGAGTTTGTTGGTAATATACGTGGCCGCAAACGTAGGTCAGTGACGTCGATTGCGAAAAGTTTCCTGCCTGCTCACTCATTCCCTCGCCTGACTGCCTTACTGACTGACTGACGGTCTGACTGGGTTGGCTCTTTGGCGTAGGCCGTACCAGTGCGTCAATCAGACAAGGTCAGGGACTCGCGAAACAGCTGTTAGGCTCAACCTAACCTAAATCATCCTAACCTACATTTTTTGAAACCCAAAATTGGAAATATTATTATAAATTATTTTTATTATTAATATGCTTATTATTATACCATTTAGCCAAATACCTTTCGGGTTACTTGTTTGGTTCTAGCCTTGTTATTTACCAAATCTGCTAACAATCCTCTTAGGCTAATCAGAATTAGAGAAATAAACAATCTTCCATCATCCTTGCACTTGAAAAAAGTTGCAATTTTACTATTCTTAACGATGTAGTTTCTACTATCACTTTTCAAACATAAAATATCTGTTACATTTTCATGACAAATAACAACAGATCAATCGGGTATCGATTAGGAAAATGTGATTAGGAAAAATATTATAGAAAAAAAATTAATTACAGCCATTAATATACAACTAACGAGAAGTTATTATTTCACCACAACAATTTTAAACCTGCTAAAGGTTCTTTTAAATCCTCAGGCTAATCCGAATCAGAGAAAGAAACAATCTTCCATCATCCATGCACTTAAAAAAATTGCAATTTTACTACGTTTACCGTCGTACCATCTATTATCTTTTGTCAAACATTCAAGATCGGTTCCATTTGTACAACAAATAATCGCTTTATCATTGATAGATGAATCGGATATCAAATAGGAAAATCATTCAAACAAACTCTAAAAAAAATACAATTCATTACAACCATGAATAGACAACTAATGTTAGTTTAATATTTCACATCCACAATTTTAAACCTGCTAATAATCCTTTTATTCCGTAGGCTAATAAAAATCGAGAAAGGATCCTCCTTCTATAATCCAAGCACTTTAAAAAAATACATTTCACATTTTTATAACAAATAACTGCGTCATCATTACTAGATCAATCGGATCTCGAATAGGAAAATTAGACAAGCAAAATTTAATAGAAAGACAATCTATTGTAGATATAAACAGACAACTAACGATAAGCTACTATTTCGCAACCACAATTTTCATCCTAGTTTCCAATTTCAGCTTTGACGTGATTGTAGATTAAGGAAACTTTTTGATTTAGTGCAAGCTTTTTAAATTTGGTGTCAAGAATATCCCTCACATAACTGAAATTATCTTATCCATGAAGAATCGTTATCTTATCCAACCAAGACAAGTGAGACAGAATTAAGTTCTCGATGAAAATTTTAGTGGGCAGAGAGCACTTGCTCGTAAGAGCATCATTATATTTAATGACCCTAATGGATGGGCACGTTATTTTAAGCCAGCGAGGACAATATTAGTGATTTCTTAGGCATCGACGACCAAATCGAGAAAGTCTATTTTAAAAAGAGGACGTCCAACCTTGAGACTAGGATAAAGAGTAGCGGAAGAACAAATAAAGGACATTGTTTACTATAGTGGGACGTACATTGTATGCTGTTCTTTCTTTAAAAGTCTATGTTTAGCGAATGAAAACGAGAGGTCGTCTGGGAAGGCTCTGACTAGTTTATTTCGTCTGCTGGCTCCTCTTTTTTTATATACAGAAATTTGCACTCACGTTACTCGACACTTTTCACCAACCTCGATGCTCGCTAGCCAGTTTTTTTTCTGTTTACAGATATTAAAGGCTGAAGAGGAAATCTTGGAGATTTTGCTTTCTCATTTTCAGAATTCTTAAAATAAAAGATTATTGGACTGCAATAAAATAAATAAATAAAAGAAATACACCTAATTGGTAAAGGTGAGCTTAATCACAAGGTACACATAGTTGGTAAAGACCAACATTCTATTAACCCAACTTATTAGGTACATAAATAAAGGTTATGTAATTAGAAGATATTAGTGCTGATTTCACATGACGATAATTCATTCTCGAGCAAGCATTAATGAAACAATTAGGTGATTGTTTCTGTATCATTACAATTTTTAAACGTGATTCCGAAAAGATCTGGAAGAGATTGTACATTATAAGAAAGTGACTTAATGTACTTTTTCTAGGCTTGCGACAAACGTCTCCCATATTTTGCAAGTCTCGTAATAGTTGATAATAATCTTCCTATAGTTGCCAGAACCACTCCTAGAATTATTTAGTTGCTCAAGTTGTTCTACTTCCAACAGCGACGATCCAGTACTTTTTTTATTCAACACATTTTATAATAAATTTCATTTTCAGTAATTAGGAGAATAATTAATTAGTTGGCTAGATTCAAGGCTTGTTTTAAGAGGTAAGACAGTGTACTCAGAAAACGTACTTAGAAATTAAGAGGAGTGTCCCTTGCATTTTTGTAATGAAAATCAAAGAATTATAATGTACTTTAATGTTGTTTTAGAATTGACTTAGGATTTATACGTCCATAGTGCCAGCTACTCGACTGATTAAAAGAAGAATTTTGGATTGTTTTCAGAGATAAGATAAATACATGAAGTGATTGGTTAGAACTCTATCTCTTTAAGGTGGCATGTTTGAACGTCAATTGAATTTGTCATACTTCACTACTGTTTTTTCTTTATAAAAAGGGCAAAAAAATAGGTTTAGATAATAAATTTTAAGAGTGAAACGTCATTTTTTCAAGGCACCACTCCTCTGTGGAATCTTTGACTCATAACGGATAAGTGCTATGTTTAAACTTTTTATCAGGATGTCCGGTGTACCTGCAGTCATTATATCGCTTCTTCCGACTACAAATGTCAATTCTACAAATTTACAGTAATTTAAAAAATTCTTAGCGTATAAAAAAGTTCCTTTCCGCAACAAGAAAAAACTCCTAATAATTCCCAACGCTCGATAAAATTTGTTTCTAAAGATTTTTTAAAAGAGTTATCTGCAAGATAAGTAAATTAAAAAATTGTATTCTAATTAAGCTGCTATTTTTAAAAATTATAGTTTAATTTATGGTTGCTCAGTCTGACAGTCATTTAAAGGTGCTGAGATTTTAAAAAGGTAATTAACGCAGGTAAATGATTACTTTCATTCTAAAATAAATAAAACTGTCAAGTATAGTTGATAAAGACGTCGATTAGTAAACATTATCATTTGACTCCAAGAAAATCTTCAAGTAGGTTCTTTCCCTGAAAAGTCAGCATTCTTTCCAGGGGTTCACAGAAAAAAGTCTAGTTTAGTCTGGTTTAGACTTAAAGCTAGATGTAAGGCTATTTTTTTCTATTAAACCCAGATCTCACTGTTTTAAAGAAGATCGATTTTCTTCATTCAAAAGTTTTTTTTTCGGTGTCCGAATCAGAGAGTTGCTCCCGTTATTTGTGAAAAAATGAATATTTACGTAGGAGTGATTTTACTACAAGAAAGAGGTTAAAAATCAACGTTATATGTTTTAAATCTGATTTTAACTAGTTTAATTTGTTTAATTATTAATGGACTTTATAATATTTGTAGAATCCCGGCTGATGTAAATCATCCCATTTTTCTTCAGAAAATCACTCCTGCATATTTGAGCAAAGATGTCAATTTGAGATAAAGACAAACCCCCCGGAGACTTGAATACTTGATAATTTTGTTTATGGCCAGATTACTTCTATGATAAGAGATATCTCAGAACAGGAGTGTCCTAGAAATATTTTGATTTGTGATGCATGTTTATTGCTCATACTATGTAATGAGCTTAAATAAGTGAGTAAGCATTATCAAGATAAAATTTACTTTATAAAATATTCAAATAATTTTATTTAAAAAATAATTTGATACAAATCTACAAAAAGTCTTGATTTGTATTTGTTGAGTAAATAATGACCTGTTAAACGTTTAAAAACTGTTTTGAATGAGACTTGTCAAATGTTTCAACCAGCATCCGGTTTCTGTCTTAAAATACACCTACCTTAAACGTCACCCAGGATGGTAAAAATAGAATCGGAAGAAAATAATTCTTTGCAGTGATTTTGATAACCCAAGTTCTATTATTCAAGTGAAGGAAAATAAAGCAAGAATCAAAAGTAAAATGATCAAAATCCAAAAAATCTTTTAAAGTCAGATTGTATTATGTAAGATGTCTTAGGGGTAATCCGTTAATGACGTAATACACTTTTTGTCAATTTTTACCTCTCCCCATTTCTATGTAACAATTTGTAAAAAAGTATTCTGGACCTTTTTTATATTTCTTTTTAAATTACTAGCGCATATCCTCAATTATTTATTTTTGGTTATGCATTTTTCTAGATTTCTCGGCGAGCTAACCATTGGAGAGAATAAGCTAAACATTTTAAAGAATGACTGAGATCATATAATAGTCCCTAATAAAATGTAATATAAAACGAGATTATACAATCTTTTAAATCTTTGGTCAAAACTCTGTTTTTATGGATATTTAAAAAAAAAAGTTCTAAAATCTTTTAAATTCCTCAAAGTCTTCGAAAATACCTTCAATATTTAAAAATCTTTGGAAATCTTTGAAATTCTGTAAAATTAAATTAAATTTGATGATATATCTTGAATTTCCTTGAAACTATTTAAATCTCTTGAAATTTCTTTGGAATACTTTAAAATAACCTAAAAAATTTCAATCCTTTAAAATCCCTTCAAATATTTTGATTTTCTTATAAAATCCTTAGAATCTTTTATAATACTCTAACATGTTTAATCCCTTTTGAAAAATCGCTCTAGTCCTGAAATCTATTGAAATTCCTTGGAATATTTAAAAACCTCTTTAAATCTTTGAAATCCATCAATTCCTGTGAATAAATTCTTTAGAATTTAATTTAAATATTATAAAATCCCTTGAAATCCTGAGAAATTAACTTAAATTGGATAATATTTCTTAAAATTCCTTGAAATATTGTTAATATTTTGAAACTTAATTCAAATCCTTTAAAAGACCCTAAAATATCTAAACCTTTCAAATTGCTTTGAAATTTGTTAAATCTCCGGAAAATTACATATTTCCTGAAATTTTTTGAAATTTTTTTAATATTTGAAAACTTCAATTTAATACTTTAAAATAGCCTAACCTATGCTTCCTATGCTTTAAAAGTCCTTTGAAATTTTTTCGAGCTCCTGAAAATTCCTTGGAATATTTTGAAAAGTCCTAAAAGTTTTAAAGCACTTTGAAATCGCATCAAAGTCTTAAAATATACTAAAATTCCTTAAAATATTTGAAAATCTCTTCAAATCGCTCAATTTTTTATAATTCTTTAACAATCCTTCAAAATATTTGAAAATATTCTGAAAATTCTTGGAAACTTTTGAAATATCCTTAAGTCTAAAAAAATTCTAAAATATCTTTTAAATTATTCAAAGTTTTGCGAAATGCCTCGAAATATTTAAGAATATTTGCAAAACCAATGAATTTAAATGACACGTGATATTTAAAAAAAATATTTTCACTCTTCAAACTTCCTTGGAATTCTTTAAACATTCCTATAATATTCCCAAACTGAAATCTGTTAGATTCTCTTGAAATTGATTATAGATCCTTTGAGATCTATCTAAATTCCTTGGAATATTTGAAAATCTTTTCAAATCTCTCGAATCGTTCAGTTAATTTGGACAAATTCTTTAAGATGTCATTAGAATATTATAAAACCTCTCGAAATCCCGTAAATTACATACAATCTGAGGATATTCCTTGAAATCCCTTGAAATATTTGTAGTTCTATGCAATTTTTTAAGAACGTGGAAAATGAATTAAAATGCCTTTCTGAGATCCTATGAAATTCTTTAACGTTACTAAAATCCTTAGGAATCTGATAAAATCCCGTGAAATCCTTTAAAAAAATTTTTAATCCTTTGAGATCTCTGAGAATTCATTAAAATACCTTATTCAGAGACTTTAAAATAGCAATTCACCGAAAGCTTATCAAATCCGTTGAAATTCCTCTAA
>JAWWLR010000158.1:34724260-34742351 GCA_035041075.1 Acraspis erinacei | reverse complement strand
AATTTTGTTTGATTTGGTTCAGATTTGCGACCTGTAGGTGGTTTTGAACGAAATTATTGCTATATCCCCAATGTGCGGCGCCCCACGGAACTCTACTATTTGTACGGGGATGGGATTTCCATACAACCTTAAAATGTGAATTTAAGTACTCAGTCTTAAATTTAAAAAAAAAAATAATCATTCCTTTTTACTATTTATTTACAAAATATTTAAAGTGTAATATATTTATATCTGCTGAAGTTCTGAGGTTGGAAGAAATTCTAAAACGGATTTACATGTTTTCTCTTCCTAAAAAATGTCAAGACTGACTCATCATGAGTAGCCCATGAAGGCTCGTGTCAATGCATGTTTGCAAATGAGAGCCTTGCACATATGTGTAAATGCACGTGTTAAGTATATGTATACACTTGTATTTATTTATGTGCAGCCAACTTGGCACAGGTCCAGAATGCCAGGAACCGCGTAATACAACCAGCTGCGTCTGGTTCCTCGCTCGAGTACCCTATTTTCCTTGAATCGAACACGAATCGAGATTTCCCTCTAAATTTTTAAAAGAACAACACATCAGCAGAAGAATTCGGATAAGATGTCACGAAAATAGGGTAATAATGGAAAAAAAATTCTTTCAAATAAAATCAATGTAAATAACACATTGAATTCAATATTAAAACATTTTAATTCTTCATATTACAAATCGCATTATATTTTGAATTTTCAGATAAAGAATGAAAGAATTTGAAAGAGGTGAATTTTCAAACAAAAAGATGATTTTTTTAGCAAGAAGATTATTTTCCTTTAAAAAAACAAGTCTTTTCAACTAAATACATCATATCTAACAAAACTGATGAATGTTAAAGTATAACAGACGAATGTTTTTTACTAAAAGCTTTCATTTTTAACCCTGAAATATGATTTTTTATGAGAAAAGTGTTTTTTTTACCAAAAAGTTAAATTTTATTAAAAATATATTAACTTTGAATAAAATAATTAAAGTTAAACCAAAAATATTAATTTTTAACAAAACAAGTTGATTTTAAACCGAATTGAATAATTTTCTAGCAAATATTGTTGAATCCTCAACAAAAGCAGATTAACTTAGGCTCAGAAACTTACATTTTTAAGCAAAAATGAAAAAATTTTCAACCCAGAAGATTCATTTTTGACAAAAAAGACGCATTTCGAACAAAATAAATGAATTTTCAACTATAAAAATTATTTTCAACAAGATAGTTCCATTTTCTGAAAATAGTTACATCTTCAACTAAAATGACAAATCTTTAAAAAAACGAATTTTTAACAAGAGTTCGACCAAAAGGTTATCTTTTACTTCGAATATTAATTTTATAAGAATGGAATAGTTTAAGTTTCAACTTAGGATGTGAATTTTGAAAAATATGCATTTTCTAGAAACCAGTTATACTTTCAAATAAGTAGTCGAATTTTCAATTGAAACAGGTAAATTTTTAACTAAATAGTTCAATTTTCAACCAACAAGATGCATTTTCTATCAAGAAGATTATTTTTACTTAAGAAAATTAATTCTTAACAAAAAAATGAAAATTTCAACAAAATAGTTACATTTTCAACAAAAAATATGAACTTTCAACAAAAATGATGAATCTTAAAAAATGGATTTTCAACTAAATATATCAACTCAAAAATAGATTTTTCAACCCGGCAAACTAATTTTCAAAAAATGGAATAATTTAATTTTTAAACGAAGAGGTAAATCTTAGAAAAATATAAATTAAAAACAATAGCTTAACTTTCAATCAAATAGTTCAATATTAACTAAAAAATATGCATTTTTGTCCAAAAAGTTAAATTTTTATTTTGATATCTGTAAAAAATATAAAAATCTTGAAGAATCCCTGGAAATATTTAAAAAATTGTTGAAATTCGTAAAAAATTGCAATCTCTTAAAACCCGATGAAATCTTTCTAAATTTTTGAAATATTTGGACAAGTTTTACAACCCGTGAAAGTATCTCAAAATTTGACGAAATCCTTTGGTAACCTTTTAAACCTCCTAACATGATTAGAAATCTGAGTTAAATAAATATGAACAAATTATTCGCATGTATTTGATCTAGTTTTTTAATCAGCTCTTTCAATAATTTAAGATTCTTCATTTCTTTACAGATTTTCTTCTAATGTGTTCAGTATAATGGCAATAAACGCACAAGTAGAAAATACTGCGATATGGTCAGACACTGCGAAGTAATTTTTGCAAAAAGTGAGTGATTCTATTTATTTTACATCGTATAAATTTTAAATTATTAGCTACTATAAACAAAACAACAAGAGAATGAATAAAAATCGTTTTCTAAGAAGAAAATAATAATCGGTTAAAAATTTTCTGACTCTAACGTCACGGCATTTTTCGTATAACTGAGCCTTTCGTCAGATCGTTCAGGGCTAACCTTACGGAAAATTTCTTAATACTAGTACGTGCCAACATTATTTAATAAGCAAATTTATTTTTCTGTATGACGTCCAATTTTTAATAAAATACCCCTTTTGTTTTTTACGACATAATGGTTCTTTCAGAATAAAAATAAAGATTAGGTACAATATTTTTTTTAAATGACGCATTTTTCAAACTTTTAGAACTTTTCGAAATCAAAGGCAACCAATGAAGAGGCTAAACAAATTATTGTGATTTTTCAATTCCTAATTATTTCTTTTCCGTAAATGAACATTTTTTTTTGTAATATACTTACATCCTAAAAATAATGCCACTAAATCAATGTCATTAAAACCATAGATGACATAAAAATAAGGAGTTTTTGAGTTATGTAATTGGTTTTTAAATACATTTTTCTCGAAAATTGTGAAAGGTTTTTTTTGCTACGAAAAAAATTATTTAAGAAACATATTGTTGGAAACAATTTTCAACTTTTTTTACTAATTGGGCATGCTTTCTCATGGGAGCCCATTAAAAAATCAAAGTACAGTTATGATAGATTCTTCTCGCGCTCTTTAAACTGACCATAAGAATTTTTTAAAATAAATATTTGATCTTCAAAAATAAAAATTAAGAACAAATTCGACTTTTCTCCAAAAAAAGTCATTTTTACACTTTAGTATTTCAAACGAAAGCTTATTTTATTTCCTTTAGGAGCCTTGAGGTTAAAAGTGGGGTTTTTATTGTTTATTTTTGAAATTAAACGTTCAATGGTTTTTGAGACTATAACGCCTATTATATTTCGGGCGGTTTGTAACTATTCTTATCGTGATCAAGAAATATTATCTAGTATAGTTCTGGTAAATTTTGTTACACCTTTTCAACCGTTTATAAGCATATTTTTTTTAATAAATAGCTAACCTTCAAAAATAAAGTAAAAAAATTAATTTGATTTTTTTGATAGAAGGACGCCTTTTTGCAATTTTGTTTGAGCTAAAAAGAAAGCTTTTTGTCTTTAAGAACTTTGAGGTTAAAAAGTGAAAAACTTAATTTTCTATTAGCAAAATATAAAATTAAATTGTATTGTTTAATCTTAAAGTACGTAAAGGAAAACCCCCAAAATATGTTTCTAGCCTCAAATTTTTTCAAGTACTACAAAATCTATCTTTACTGTAGTGGACTATGCTTGTTTCTGAATCAATCTATTCAGATTATTACATTTTTCTATTAGAAAAATTTAATAATCCAAAAAATCTCACATTTCTAAAAATTGCCAATTTCATTTCATTTCAATATCATTCGATAAATTAAAGTAAACATTTATACTTTTATCACTGAGAAAAAAATCTTGAAGAAAATTTACTTGATTCAAAAAATGACTATAATGAATATGCTATAAAAAATGTCTTTTATAGAAATAAATGTTTTTATTTAAACCTAAAGTGAGAAATCATGGTTGCAAATTAATATTTATTTCAGTTAGTGAAATATCTACTAAGCGAAGGAGCATTAATATTTGTTGAAAGAAACGACGGAGTTAAATTTAAAAATTAGGTAGTCGATGGAGTCAAATCTGATTTTTAATTAAACAAAATATTTGCTTCAAACATATTTCAGCACATTCTAAATTTTAGCAAATATTCCTTTGAAAATAAAGAAATGGGTTTTTAATATTAGTGAATATTTCAGTGATCCTAAGATGCAATGCATTGTTCAGAATAAGAACGTAAGAATGTTGATAATATATTTACTAATTTCAAGAACCAAATCCTTTATTTGAAGAAAACAGAGAACTTTTTTTTAAACAAATAATTTATAAAAATAAAAACCCCTCAAATGCAACCTACTGTTAAAAAATGCGAATATTTGAAATACAACAGATTAAATGTAGCATTTGTTCAGAATTTTAACGTAATAATAATTTCAAGTTAATATTATTTCGATAATAATATTTATTTTTATTTTCACGGGATAAATAAAAAGTCATAACATATTTCAAGCACAGTCTATGCTGATGTTAAGCAAAAGGAAAGCATAGTATAGGTAACATACCTAGATTATCACACCTTTTTATTATAACTTGGTTAAAAAGAAGTATTTCCTTTCTTCAAGAAAATGTTTGTTCGAGTTAAATAATTGCAGATCATTTATTCCAACGCCTACGTCTTCTGTTTGGACAGAAAATTGACGAATAATTATTTGTCTGGAAATTTTTTTTTTCATTTGAAAAAACCTAAATTAGTTGATCCAAGCATGGATGAATGATTTACTTTATATACGTATTTATGAGCGTATTTATCGCTTTGAAGAATTGATTTAATTGAAATAAGGAATTATTTCTTAGGGTGTGAAAAACAGATTTAAAGAAACTAGATTCTTAGCTCCTTATAGAAATAATTTTCATGCCTTAATCATTTTTATATGTATTGCAAATAAATATTTCTTTGTATTAAAGAAACATCACCAAAGTAACGAATTCTTTCAGCCAACGCTAGACTTTTTTGGCTATAAACAATATTTACTTAGCAGAAGTACTGGTTTGAACTGGTTCAAAGAAACGAAGTTAAAGAAAAAAATTTTCTTGGATCTAGTAATTTTTTCCAGTATAGGGACCAAGATTTTTCGAATTCAAATTTAGGCTTTTTCTGCATGCCAGAATTACACCGAAACACAATTAATTTTTTTACGTAACTTGTATGTTCCCAAACATTCCATATGAAAAAGTTGAAATGGTGATAGAAAGAAGATATACAGGATTTGATTAAAATCAATACCAAGATTCCTAAAAAGCGATTCCTTTAAGCTATGATATACGTTATGCATTCAGTTTATTTTGAATTTAATAATAATTTTTATAAAATAAAAATTCAACTTCCGTAGCTTCACTTCTGTCTCCTATTCTAGCATAAACCGTTACGGAGGATTTAAAAATCTTCGAGTCAACACGCAAACCCGACCACACCCGCTCGGGTTGGGTTCTTTTTTTGTTTAACACCCCTAAAACAAGTAGTTTAATTTTCAACTTAAACCAATACATTTTCAAGCGTATAGTTAAATAGATAAATTTTCGATTAAAAAATTAATAGCAAAAAAAATCAAGAAAATAGTGAAATTTTTAACCAAAGAGACGAATTTTCAACTAAAATGAAGAATCTTTAATCAACAGAGATAAATCCTTAAATAAAAATCTAATAGTTATTATTTTAAAAAAAGGATACTTTTTAACAAAATTATTTAAATTTCAAGATACTAAATTAATTTTTTACCAAATACATAAATTTTTAATTTACGAGAATCATTTTCTACCAAACAGTTGAATTTTCAACTAAAATATAAACATTTTGAATCGAAGAATTTAATTTTGAACTAAAGAAAATCAATTTTTAACCAAATAGATAAATTTTCAAATACAAAATTTACATTTTTAACAAACAATGGAACACTTACGAGTACGGTGAAGATTTATCCTTTTTTTCATTGTTTTCAATTTTACATTTAATATGTTGGTTTTGAGACAAACTTGCGAATTATTTTTTCAACTTTGACCCTAGGAGTTTATGAAGATATTCATTTTGCTTTTTCAGAAGAATTATGAATAATGCACTGTTCAATGACAAAGCTGAATTTTAAACTATGATGAGCCATCTATAACCAATAAATAATGCATTATTAACAAAGTGATTCTTCTTTTAACTCACTAGTTGAATTTTCAAATAGAAGGATTAATTTTTCACCGAAAGACAAATTTTTAACAAAATATTGAATTTTCAACCATGTAGACGAATTTTTAACTCAAAAAGATAAATTTATAAACAAAAAAGGAACAGTTAACTTTTCAGTTAAAGCAATTAATTGTCAATAATATATAACGAATTTTCAATCAAAAAGATTAATTTTCTACAAAAAAATGTTTAATAAAATACACGAATTTTCAACCAAAAAAGAAAAAAAGAGACAATCATTTTCTGTTAAAAAAATTCATTCTTAATATAAAAAAATTCTTTTTTAAAAATATAGTTAAATTTACAACCAAAGAAATGAATTTTCTACAAAGTAATTGAATTTTCAATGCGCCAAAAAGTCGAATGTTCAATAAAAAACACTACTTTTTAAGCAAGAAAATTATCTTCTTAAAAAAAAAATTTTTAACAAAATGTATGGAAGTACAACTAAATAGTTGAATTTTCACCTCAAACTACGAAACTTTGAACGGAGATTTAATTCTCTGCTGAAAGAATAATTTTTAATAAAAAATAAACAAATATTAAACATTATGCTTCAATTTATCACCAAATGAATTTTCTATGAAGATGGTTGAATTTTTCTTCGGAAAATACGAATTTTTAACAAAACAGTTGAATTTAAAAAAATTTCTTTGTGGTATAATTGTGAAGTTTCGTAGAAAGTAGATAATTTTTCACCGAAAAGTTGAATTTTGAACCAAAAACATGAAATCTTAACAAGTAGTTTAATTTTTTTTACCGAAAAACACCAGTTTTCAACAAAAACCATTTACAATGTAGTACTTATCACTCTCGGCAAAAAGTGGATGAATCTTTGATAAATTTATTCTTTGTTCTCGACAATAAAGTCTTAAATGTGTACCTTTAAACAAAAAGGGCCATATTGTCACATTTATTTGAGGAGTTATAGGTGTTTATGTGAGTGGTGAAATCATTAATTTTTTATATAGGAAATCATACTTTAATTTTTGCTCTATCTAGTGATATTATACTAGTTTCCCAGAAGTGACCAAGAGAGAATAAATTTTAAAGAAAAAATACAATACCTGAGCGTCAATCTCAAAAGTTGCCTATCTTTGAAATGATTGATAAAATCGACAAAAATAGATCTATTATTAGTTTCTCTGAACCTTGAAGGAGGCTTCTAAGCACACCTCAGAAAAAAATAATTCAGGTTAAAATTGTTTATTTAGCAGAAGTTATTTAGAAGTTCAGTTTTTCCTTTCTATTAACAGAAAATTTACCCTTCTTATTTAATCCTAATGATCAAGACCGTATTTTATACTTCGAAGGATTCTCTAAATTTCTATTTTAGTTGGTTTTATTTAAAGAATTAATTTAGAAATCAAACCGTTATTATTGTTATAAAAAATGATATTTTAACTTTTAATTAAAATCACCCAAATAGAATTGTAGAGAATCCTTCGCAAAGAATAAAATGAGGCCTTAATAATTAGGATTAAATAAGAATTGTAACCTGTCCCTAAAGAGAAAATAAAAACTGAAACTCTAAAGAACTATTTATAAATAAAAAATGTTACCTTGAATTCTTTTTTCTAAAGTATATTTAGAAGCTTCCGCCAAGATTTAGAGAAAATATAAATAGATCAATATTTTTCGATTTTATAAATTATTTTAAAGATTGGCGCCTTTGAGAAAGGCGGTCTTTCGAATTTCTAATTTAAAAAGTGCCTCGGTGTCTCATTTTCCCATGTAGATATATAGGACGTTCGCTCTGGGCCTAAAATGTGTCAAATTTACTCGGTATCATGCCCCTATACGTACCTCATACCGGCAACCTTGACCCTTTTCATTTGGATGTACCCACATATGCAAATCAATTTTCACCTAAGAATGGAAAATTTGACGAAAAAACTTTTTTTGAATAATTCTCCGTGTTTTTATTTTCAGATATTATGTGAATTTTAATTCATACAAGGTTTAATTGTTCCAACCGATTGTTTTCCTATAATTAATCCATGATGCAGAAGTCTAAATTGACTTCGAACATGGTCCCTAGTGGTATCCTTTTCCTTCCTATGCGTTTTTCAGTTTATTCTACTAATCCGGAAAGGAATTAATTGAAAATCTAATTTTGGATTTGTGAAATTTGTTGTGTTCTGATTTTCTAAATTGATTCATAGGAAAGTAGATTTCATTTCGACGTGTTTCTACTTTCTCTAGGAGAATGATGGATCTTTTGATCCACTCAATGATATGTACTTAGAAGAAAAAATAAATCAAATACTCTTTCTATGTACTTGAATATCGTCAAAGAAACCATTTAATATGGAACAAACGGCGTTTGTTTCGATTCACGAGATCTCAGGTCTTAGATAAGAGGTCCCTGTCCCAAAAGTCGTATGCTGTGGTCACGATTATATATAACTATATATAGTGATAGAGCATCTTGCCTCGGGCAAAGATGGGCCGTCGACCTTCTTCTCTAAGTTGAAGGTTTGCTTACCGCATTATCCCTACGCACGAGTGAACAAAGGATTCACGAAAAATAAAACATCACCACGTCGAAGAGATGTCGGTGGCCCTTCTCTAAAATTGCCCTTCCGCGTTCTGTTCCTTGAAAAAAGCCGAAACTAAACTCGTTAATTGTGTTCTCATCTTGACTCAGGTATTTTTTTCTTTTCATTTTCAAAACTCTAGATTTATTCGTATATATTTAAAATTCAAAACATTATTTGATTATTTATTTATTTTGTAATCTAATTCTATAAAATAAGGTTTTCACTACCATAAAATATAAAAAAAGGCTGCAAAGAACTGTGGGTGTATTCCTTATCATGATGGATTTATTTGCGCTCACTTTATGAACACTTTGTTTTCTCACATGCATCAAACAAATTTGCTTCCTTATAGAGGGAGAATTATTTTTAATAAGAAAAAAAAGTGACTCTTATTTCCTCAAGCTGATCTTTTTATCTCATTATGTACCGAAAATATTATTCCCAGACAATTAGAGAGACCACCAGTGGGCCAATCAATGTGTATTGTTGCAACGAACCACTTTTTTAAGTAACAATAGTCTTATATTTCAAATAATTAATAAATTTGACTTATATAAATAAAGTAAAACTTCTTTTAATTCTATAAATCGTTATTGATAGATTATGAAAGATCATCAAGGGTTACTCAATAGGTAAATCGAAGCGACTCGAAAAGGCAAACATTTAAATCAATTTCAGTACAATTAGATTCCCAATATCAAAAAAAGTTTCCACCTATAAACAAGGCAAATAATTTACTTCAAAAATTAATAAAATGATATTGGTAAGTCACGGAAAGACATGAAAGATTCTTCAACAGATCAATCGATGCGTCTCGAAGACGCGAAAAAATACATCATATATAGTACTGTTGTATTATCAATATTAAAAAAGTTTTTACGCATAAACAAGAGTAACCATCTATTTTGAACAAGTATAAATAGCTCATAAGTCATATAAATACGATCATAGGAGGTTATGAATGATTGTTCCATAGGTCAATCGATGCGTCTCGAAAACGCAAACGAATGCATCATTTCCTTATTGTATTCCCAATAATAAAAAAATTTCTGATGTAAACAATAGTAACAATATATTTTGAAAAATGATAAATAGGTCTTATCTTATATAAGTAAGATCATATTAGTTTATGAAGGTTGTTCAATAGGTCAATCGATACGTATCGAAAACGCGGATAAATACATCATATAAAGTCCTCTTGCATTCCTTCTATTAAGAAAGTTCCCCTTATATAAACAAGATAAACAATATTTTTTGAAGAATTATAAATAAGTCTTGCTAGATTATAAGAGGTGAAAGGTTGTTCACTAGGTCAGTCGATTTGTTTTAAAGACGCGAACACATATATCATATATAGTAAGGTTGTATTCTCAATATTGAACAGGTTTCCTCATATAAAAAGATAATCAATATTTATTCTTTAAATTTGTAAATCAGTATTGTTAAATCATAAAAAGTTATGGAAAGTTCGTAAAAAGTGCATCTGACGGGTCTCGAAGACGCGAGCAAACATACCAGATATAGTAAAGTATGCATAATTCAAAAAAGTTTTTCTCATATCAACAGAAAAAAAGGTTTAACAGTGTTTCGTTCAATGCGTTCCGAAGATGCGAATAAATATACCATATAGTACACCAAACTCTCGTTTTCAGTCCATCTGTGCCCCTTCCGAAGCCACTGTCACAACCGTATCTCGCCCTGCCCCTTGAGAAACTGCGTGGTCCAGCAGTTCTAGCCAGACCAAAAACGGGGGGACCGAATTCGAGAGTTTGGTTTATTGTCGTATTTCTCATATCATTTTTTTATATAGGCAAGGTAAATTGCGTTTTAAAATGAAATATCTTCTACAAAATTAAATATTGTATAAGCTGTGGATAGAGCCATATGATTATTCTAATGAGATTTTAAATAGATTTGGACTAAATAGGATACAACACACCCGAAAATTATCTACTCGACTATTTTTGCAGCTACTGCTACAATGCCTTAATTTTTACAATATATCCCACAAAAATATCAGTTCTCGATATTTTTGAAAAACTGGAATAACTTTGGAAATAATCAAATATTTTGAAAGTTCTTTGGCTCACTTCCAAGGTAATTCTTTATAGCATTTTGATAACCTATTGAGATGTTTTTTAGATTTTCCCCTAGATCCTATCGTAGAGTCGAACTTGGTAAAAAAAAGTCGTAAAATTTCCCATACTGATTGTAATCACCAAATTATTTTTTTAAATTCAAAACAATAACATTTTTACAAATATCACTAACAAATTTTTTTTTAATGATGAGTAGTTAAAAAAAATGTTTGTCAGACGCAGAATTTTATTACCGTTCATGATATTATGAGGGAATAAATTTACTGGCAATATTATAAGAAAGGTACTCTAGCGGCAGCCCAAAAAAGAGGTATGCAGGTCATTTCCGCCGGCAGTGTATGCATTTTTGTATAATTTAGTACAAGAGACTTTACCTTAAAAAATTGTATGATTATAAATAATAATCTCATTTTTCTTATTTATTAATGGGTATAGAGAAAGATATTTTAGTTTTTAACAAATTAAAAAAATAATTATCCTTCTTACAGCATTTCAGCATATTGTATATCATCTAAAGAACATTTGTAGAAGCAATATTATAAGTAATAATAATTTATATTAATAATAAAAAGAACTTACCAATATTTTATTCAAAGTTCGACCACTTGCACACTGAAAAAGGTATCATTTTGTTAATAAATTATCACAATTCGACAGAATTTTATTTTTAAAATCATCACCAAACTGCTTCAAAGTCTCAATTCTATTTTAAAAGTAATTTATTTTCTTTCAAATAATGAAAAGTTTTACAATTTAAAAATATTTTCTAAATAATTAACCAAATTCGATTAATAACTATTCATTCAACGGATAATTTTCATAATTTCAAACTATTCTTGAAGAAAAAATAGTAACTTTTTCCGAATTAGGAAAAAATGATGCAGTTTAGAAAAAACATAAAGTCTCGCCATTTTTAAAGGCAGTTTATCTAGGAATCAGCACTACTTAATCTAATTTAAATGCTTCATTCCTTCAGAATCTTATTGTAATTTAACAGTAACCAAAAAAAAAAATAAATAAGAATAAATTAGTTATCAAATATAGTAATTTGTTTATGAGATATTTTATTTAAAAACTTTAAAACTTTTTTCCTTGAAACGGTAAGAGTAATATAGAAATAATTGGAAAAATAATTTTTTCCGAAGACCTGGTTTTTCACTCGTTAAATATCTTGAAACCAATTTATTTTAGGTTCTAGCTTTTTGTAAACAAAATTCCCATCTGTTGATTTATCAAACTTAAACTTTTTTCGGTGCAGAAATTGATGATATTCAGAATTTAAACTTACTCTCTAAATCTGAATGAGTGTATTTGTAGTTGATGAAGAACCAATCTATATTCAGATTTTTCAATTTTTATATAAAAAAGTAATAGACCAAACAATCACACATTTCTAAAAAGCGCTAATTTCCTAAACATCCTTCGAACAATATTTAACAAAAACCGATATCTTTTGATAAATTGAGGTTGAGGCAAGGTAAGGTAAGATTCCAATCTATTCATATCCCATTTTTCAAACTGAAAAAAGTAATAATCCAAATAATCACACATTTCTAAAAATTGCTAATTTGATAAACATCCTTCAAATAATATTTAAACGAATAACAGATATCTTTTGATTAATTATTGAGGTTGAGGTAATAAATCTTGATGGTATTCACAGACAACCCTGCAGATTGAAACAAATCTTGAGCTTAATGTCTCTATTTTTAAATTTGTGATTTAAATATAAATGAAACCTACTTTCTTATAAATTCTTTTAGACATCAAAATCAGAATAAAAACAAGCTGAAAAATAGAAAATTAGAGTATAAAAAAGTGTTGTGCTAAGAAAATAGTACTTTAATCAAAAGTCTAAAAAACACTTTAAAAAAGTCATGTTCAATTTTCTGACGTTGAAGATTCATATCTATGGTTGAAAATTTAACTCCTTTGTTAAAAATTCATTTCACTTTTGGTGCAAAATGAATTTCTTAACTGAAAATTAATTTATTCTAATTTTAGTTAAAAATGTACCTTTTCTAATTAAAAATGTAACTATTTGATTAAAAACACAATTTTTGTGGTAATAGATAATCTTCTCGTTTGAAAAAATCTTTTTGGTTAAAAAATCGACTATTTGGTTTAATGTTGCACTCTTCTGTTAAAAATTCAGTTTTTTAAAAAAGATGATCATTTTAGTTAATGCTTCATCTCTTGGGTTGAAAGTTTACATCTTTGTTGAACATTTGTTTTTTTTGGTTTAAAATTATTTGTTGTAAATAAAACTGTAAATATGTCATTTATGGTTGAGAATTGATAATTTTAATCATAAATTAATATTTTGTCGTTACAAATTTCATTATTTGGTTATTTTGTTAAAAATTCACATTTTTGACGGAAAATTAATATCCTTGATTAAAAATGTTTCCTTTTTGCTTCAATATCCAACTGCTTCGTTAAAAATTATTCTGTTTTGGTTCATAATTCAATTGTAGTTATAAATTAATTATTTTTCTAAAATTCCTATTTTTAGTTAAAAAAAAATTAACTATGTTGGTAAAGTATTCAACTATTTGGTTAAGAGTCATCCAAATTATTTGAAAGTTTAACTTTTTGGTAAAAAAATAACGTTTAAAATTAAAATCATATTTTTAAGTTAAAAATTAAACTATTTTGTAGATAATTCGTCTTTCTGGCTTCAAAATTCAACAATTTTGTTGGAAATTTGTATTTTTAGTATAAAATTCACCGTTTTGGTTGAAAATTCATCCATTTCTTTAACAATTCACATTTCTTGGCTGAAAATTCTAGTAGTTAGTTAGAAATGTAATTATTTGGTTGACGAGTTCTCTTTTTTATTTGAAACTTTATGTATTCTGTTGAAAAGTTATTTTTTTGCCTTCTTAGTTAAGAAGTCATCTTTTTCGTTAAAAATTCATTTATTTCGTTCAGAATTGAACTATTTCTTTCAAAGTTCATATTTTTTCTTGCATTTAACTGTTTTTTACTTAATGTTTGAAAAGTCAACTACCTGACCAAAAGTTTAAATCTATTTTTTTTTAAATCCAATTTTTTGTGAAGATTCATATATTTTAGTTAAAAATTCATTTTTAGGTTTGAAAATTTAATCTATTTTTTTTTAACTGAAAATACAACTATTTCATTTTTCGTTGAAAATTTATATTTTTAATTGAAAATTGATCTTTTCTATTTGCATATTAAGACATGTAATTGAATATTAACTATATAGTTGAAAACTAATTTTTTTCCTAAAAATTCTTATTGGTGGTTGAAAATTCAATTATTTTTTTTAGGAAATACGTCGGTTTTAGTAAAAAGTGTAAATTTTTGTTTAAAATTTCATCTTTTTAGTGAAAAATGTAACTATTTTGGTATAAAATTTAACTTTTTGGTTCAAAATTAAACGATTTATTTGAAGAATTAACTACTTGGTAGAAAATGATCTTTTATGTTGAAAATTGGCTTTTTCTCTTTGAAAATTAAACTGATTGGTTGAACATAAACTATATAGTTGAAAATTAACTCAGTTGGGTTAAAAATTCCATTTTGTTTTGTA
This sequence comes from Acraspis erinacei, assembly GCA_035041075.1. Classification (NCBI taxonomy): domain Eukaryota; kingdom Metazoa; phylum Arthropoda; class Insecta; order Hymenoptera; family Cynipidae; genus Acraspis; species Acraspis erinacei. The sequence continues at coordinate 34,728,022 of JAWWLR010000158.1, read as the reverse complement.
GAAAATACGCCTTCTTTTGTACAAAGTGCAAATGTTCGGTTAAAAAATCATATTTCTAGACTAAAATTTAACTATTTAGTTGATAATTAAACAATTTGAAAAATTAACTACTCCGCACAAAATTAAATTTTAAACAAAAAAATTGATTTTCTCTATTTGAAAGTTAAACTAAATAGATGAATAATAACTTTTTGCGCTGAAAATTCATTTTTTGTGGAAAATTTATCTACCTTGTTTAAAGTTCGTCTTTTTCAGTTCTATACAACCGATAGAAACAAAATTTTTGTCAAAAATTAATTTTTTAAACTCAGAGTGCAACTATCTTATTTTTGGTTAAAACCTTTTTTTTAGTTTAAAATTCATCTTTTTTAGTTAAAAATTCAACTCTTTTATTAAAATTCAAACCTGTTATTTGAAAAATTAACTACTTGATAGAAAATTTACTTTATTGTTCATAGTTTATATAGTCGGGTAGAAAATTCAACTGCTTTGTCGGAAAATTGAGCTTTTGTTGAAAATTCGTCTTTGGAGTAGAAACTTTTGTTTGTTTATTGAAAAATCATCAAATTGTTAGAGAATTGAACTATTTTGTTAATTTTTTTAGTTGAATTCAACAGTTGTAAAATTATTTGTTGTTTGTTTAAATTTAATTTTTTTAACTGAAAATGTAACTTCCATTTGTGATGAAAAACATTTATTTATAATTTTAAAAATTCAACAGTATTGTTTACAATTCATCGCTTATGATTTAAAATGACACTCTTGCGGGAAATTCATCTTAGCCGGTTAAAAATTCATTATTCAAACTGAAAGTTGAAAATTCATCTTTCTTTCTTTTGTATTTAAAACTAAAATCTTGTTTCGTTGAAATACGAAACATTAAATCTTTCATTGAGAATTCATCTTTTTTGTTTTGGCTTCATTACTTTCGGGGTGAAAGGGAGGTTAAAAATATCCCAAAATTAGTAAACTAGTTTATAGATGATCCTTTATAGACGACCCCATATTGGCCTTCAACGTATCCGCGTGGATTTAAATTTTATTTTTCGCAAAACCTTTGAGAGCCTCCTATGAGAAAGTGTCAACAGTGGCGTAATTCCCAGACTCGAGTATTTTAAGAGTGAGGGAATCCCATAAACAGTGTGATTAGATTCGTATCGAGGCAGCGCGAAGGTCTCATTATACATGGGGAAGCCTAAACTCTTTTCAAATCTAAAATCTCAAGATAAAAGCTAAAGCCAAACTATCAGTTACGTCTTTTAGGGTCGATGGCCTGCAAGAAATACGGCAGTCTCCGCTGTCTATGCAGGCCCACCATGAATTTAGTTCCCCATTGGGCCTCACCTGCACCAAATTCCTAGCTGGCAAGTGCGGTCGACGACCCCATAAAAAAGATCACAGGGGTCTCTGCACCGCTGAGGGTTTTTTTATTCTCAAATCTAGACTCGAGCCTCTAGGAACTCGCAGGGAACGATGCTGCAGAGGTTATTATACCGGATACTAGTAAACCGGGTCTAAAAAATCAGGTAGAGGTTGAAGGACCGCTGTCCGCCGATCAAAAACCAGATCGTAGGGTGAGTGTCCTTGAATTGCCCACGTGTAGCTAAGGACCGGTTCGAGGTCATGCTGAATTTAATGATGCGAGACTGAATTTTTATTTTTTTTTATTTTCTCGAAATGAACTTTACACTTGCATTTTTATTTTGAGTGGAAAGGACCGTGAATAACACTACGAGATCAAAGTGATAACGCGAATAAGTTTTAATTTAAAGATTCTAAATTGAACAATTTTGAATACAAGTGTTCAAAGTTGCCAATTTGAAATTCGAAGAGGAGAGATTGAACAATTTCAAATTCAAAAGCTCAGTAGTCTATATTCAAATTTAAAACTGAAGGTCTTGAAGATTAATTTGATTCAGAGTCAACAATAAGAGAACTGATTTCAGTAATAGATCCTTAGGTCTTAGAGGGTGGCCGAAAAACTTCTTTTGCAAAATTACCGCACTTTTCTCTGAATCTTCTTTCACCGATTTTTTATATTATTTAAATATTAACATTTTTAACATAGAATCTTTTATGAACCTAATAAAATAATTTCTAACTAAAATACAATACTTTCAAATTTATTTTTTTATTCCAACCGCAAATGATGGCTTTTCTAAAATAAAAGATTAATTTTCAATCCAAAAGGAGGAGTTTTCAACAAAAAAGTTCAATTTTCGACTCAAAATGTTGACGTTTTGTCAATATAAATTTTAACCAAATTCTTGTACTTTCAATCTACAAAAATGAATTTTTAAACAAGTGGGCGAATTTTTAAATAGGATATTTCATCCTAGAATAGTTGCACTTTCAACCATATAATTTAATTTTGTAGAAGAAATGTAAATTTCAAACAAACAAACAAATTTCAATCCAAAAGAATTATAATAAATGAATGTTCAACAAAACTGTTTAACTTTTCAACCACAATAGATATTTATGAAGACAATAATTTAACATCACAAAATTATTGAATTTTTAACGAAGTAGTTTAATTTTTAAATAAATACTTTAATTCCCTTCCTACAAAGATGAATTCTAAAGAAAATAGTCGAAATTTAAAACAAAACGATTAAACTTCAATCAAAAGCGAAATTATTTAAAAATAAAAAATATTTGTAACCCAATACTTGCATTTTCAAGCTAAAAAGTCGAATTTGTAAGAAAATAGTTGAGTTTTAAGTCCGAAAAGATGAATTTTGAACAAATAAGTCAATTTTTAATTAAGAAAAATTTATTTTCAACCAAAAAGTTCAATTTTCAAAATATTAACCGACCAGTTTCATTTTAATCGAATAGTTGAAGTTTAAAGGAAAAGAGAAGAATTTTTATTTGAACTTTTAATCAGATAGTTGAATTTTCAACATACAAAGATGTATTTTCCACAAAATAGTCGAGATTTGAATTGAAATTTTTTTTTAATTTGACCAAATAGGCAAATATAAAAATCTAAGAATCAAAATTTTTAGAAGATAGTTGAATTTTCGACCGGAAGAGTTGAATTTCGAACAAAAAGATGACAATGGTCATAAAAATTGTTGAACTTTCAAGTAATAAAATTAATTCTTTGTAAAACAGTTAAACTTTTACCTCAAAATATGAATTTTTAACAAAAAAGTTATATTTTCATCAAGCAATTGTATTTATATCCAAAAAAAGAGGAAATCGTAACCAAACAAGATAAGTTTTCTACCAAAAAGAGAAATTTTCATCTAAAAAATATTAATTTTCAACCAAAAACAAAAAAATTACAGTTAAAAAAATTAATTTTAAGCCAAAAAGAATCATAGAATTTTCAACAAAATATGTATATTTTGCATCAAAGAGATAAATCTTCAATAAAAAAAATAATTTTTAGCAAATGAGCTCAATTTTTCCACAAGTACTTTAATTTTTAATTTAAAAAGATCAATTCTGAACTAAAAATGGAAGAGTTGCATTTTCAATTTGAAAAGATTATAAAAAAATGGAAAAATGAGTTTTTAAGAAATTAATTCAATTTTCTGCAGAAGATGAATTTTAAAATAAAATGATAAATCTTTAACTGGAATAGTTGGATATGAAGCAAAATAAATAAATTTACAACCAAATAGTTAATTTAGTAAGAGAATTGTGGAATTTTAAACCTATGAAAGTGTATTTTCAACAAATTAGTGGTATTTTCAATTAAACAAAAAGAATGTTCAAGGAAGAATATTAGGTTTCTTTATAAAAGAGGAA
>JAWWLR010000158.1:34589556-34600901 GCA_035041075.1 Acraspis erinacei | reverse complement strand
AATTGTATATCCGTTTGGAAAATAGATTCCAAATCAGAACATATTTTTATCACTTGGCAAGAAAGTAGGATATGAATGAATGAGTGGGTAAATATATGTAGAAATAAATTGTTTATCAAAAACTAAAAGTGTAAATGTGGATCAGGAATATTTTTTAACTCAAAATGTCCACCTGGTTTCATAAGGTCGTACGCCACAAAAATGAAATTTCACACTAGAGTTATAAAAATATGATTACAGGGTTAACAGTTCAGAAGCTCGTAAACAATTATCTTTTTTTCTAAAATAAATAACCATAATTTTCAAGTAAATATTTAAACTTTGAAAGATAAAGATTTTTCAACTAAAATAATGATTCATCAACCAAAAAAATTAGTTTTTTTTTACAAAATGGTTCGATAATCAACTAAGTAGTTAAAAATAGTTAGTAGTTGATTTAACTTCAAAATGGTTTGGTTAAAAATGGAACTGTTATGTTGAAACTTCTGTCCATTTTTTTATCAATATTAATTTTTTTGTAACTAAAAATTTAACTATTTCATTTTTGGTGACAATTTACCTCTCCTAGTTAAAAAATCCTATTTTTTATAAACTTAAGATTTTAAATTAAAATTAAAATTATTGCTGGAAAATCCATCTTTTCATTCAAAAATAGAACTGCTTTGTTGAAAAATCAACTATTTGGTTGAAAATTCATGTAATTTTTAAGAAATTCATTCTTTTTCTAGAAAATGAATCTTCTCGGGTAAGAATTCATGTTTCGGTAAAAAATTTAACTATTGTTGTGAACACATGAACTATTTTGTTAAATATTCATTTTTTTTTAATTTGTAAATTAATTTTTTTATTGAAAATTTAAAGATTCCATTTTTTTGTGATTTTTATCTTTTTTAGGTAAGAATTCAACTATTTTATTGAGAATTCACGTATGATACTAGAAATATATATTTTTCGGCTAGTGCTGCATCAGTTTAATTCAAAATTCAACTGTGGTTGAAAATTTAACTATTTTGTTAAAAAATAGTTATTTTTTGGTTGAGAATTAATTCTTAACTAAAAATGAATCTTTATTAGTTGAATATTGATCAGTTTGATTCAAAATTAATCTCTTTGTTTAAAAATTTAATTCTTTGTTGAAAATTCTTTTTTTTTTGCTGAAAGGATACGTTTTTGATTGAAATTGTAAATATTCCATTTATGGTGCAAAATTGATCCTTTTTAATAAAAAATGCAACTATTTGGCTGAAAATAGAGCTTTCTTATTTTAAATTAGTGAATTTCATTAAAAATTAGTATTTTTCCGCAGATAATTAATCATCACAGTTTAAAATTACTGTTTATGGTTGAAAATGTAACTATTTTATTTTTGGTGACACTTTATCTGTCTTAGTTGAAAACCGGATTTTCAACTAAGAAAGATCCCAGTTAAAATTGCATGTGCTATAGTGTAAAAAATTTTGTATAGAATTAAGATTTTGCTTGAAAATTCATCTTTTTGGTCAAAAATTGAACTAATTTGTAGAAAAATAAACTATATGGTTAAAAATTCATGTATTTTTTTTAAATGCATCTGTTTTTTGGCATAAAATTACTTTTCTTACGTGAAAATAGATCTTTTTGGTTAAAAATTGAATTATTTTGCAATAAGTTTATCGATTTTGTTAAATATTCGTTTTTTTTTAAATTTCCGAACTATAATTTTTAACTGAAAATTTAAATATTCCATTTTCTATTGTTAATTAATATTTTTAGGTAAACATTCAACAATTTGGTTGAAAATTTGTGTATTATATTAAAAATTTAAATTTTTCGATTGAAAATACATCTCTACGGTTTAAAATTTAATTATTTGGTTCAAAATTCTTTTTTTTATTGCTAAAAATATTTAATTTTTTTAAATATAAATCTTGCCTTTATGGTGCAAAATTTATCATTTGTAGTTCAAATTCAACTGTTTGGCTGAAAATAGAGTTTTTTATTTGAAAATTCATTTATTTTATTGAAAATTCCTTGCCTTCGATAAAAAGTTCATATTTTTAGTAAAAATTAATGCTTTTAGTTACAAATTTAACTATGTTGACAAAAAATGTAATATTTAATTAAAAATTCGTTTTTTTCCATTGAACATTAATCTTCTTATCTGAAAAATAAAGAATTCCATTTGCTGGGAATTAATCATAAATTTAGCTATTCCATTTTTTTGTTAATTTATATTTTTACGTAAATATTGAACTAAATGGTTGAAAACCAGGAATTATGTTAAAAATTTGTATTTTTCGGTTGAAAATTCATATCTTTGATTAAAAATTGAACTATTTTGTTAAAAATTCTTGTCATTTTTGTTTTGTTTTTTTTTTGTTAAAAAGATAAATTTTTTAGTGAAAAGGTATATTTTTTGTTGAAAATCAACTGTTTGACTGAAAATTGAGCTTTTCCTTTCAAAAAAATTTATTTTATTGAAAATTCGTTGACTTGAGTGGAAAATTAGTGCTTTTAATTGCAAATTTAACTATTCGGTTAAAAATTTGTAGTTTTTGGTAGAAAATTAATCTTCTTGGTTGAGAATTTTTTACTTGAAGATGCATTGTTTTAGCTGAAAATTCATCTCTGGGTGAGAAATTTAACTAATTGTTTCAAAGTTGATTTATTTGGTTGAAAAGTCAACAATTTTGTTAGCAAAATAAACCTTTTTAGTTAAAAATTCGCGCGAGCCTAGTTAAGGTATAATTTTATATAATCCAAACTAATCCTATAAAATCTGGAGTAATCTTGAGTAATTCAGAATAACTTATTATAAAGATATAATCCAAGAACCTTAAGTTCTGCGCCGCTCTACGCTAATCACATTGATTACTCCCAGCTATAAAAATAAGGAATAAATTACAGAATTTGTCTAATGCATTGGTCCACGAGATTCGTAGAACTTGTTTTCAGATTTTCTCTCAAGTGTTGGAATCGCGTGAGAAGACAATTCGATAAGATGTGTAGAAAATATGTTGAGATGTTATTAAATCACTTATTATTCTCGGATTCGCCTTGCGTGGGGTCAGAGATGTAATCGTATGACGTATTTTCAAGGGGTCACGTGTATGGAGGTAAGGCATCGCAGTCCTCTCCTATTGGTCGAACCTAGTATCACACCACCCATTGATATTCCTCTGAGATTAGAACTACAGAAGCCTACACTGATAACACATATTTTTCATGTTGACTTCCGAACAATAACGTTTTGGTGACTGCTCGATTCGATGTTTGTGCTCAGATCGCGTGACAATAGAGATTATATTTTTCCACAAACATGTGAAACTCTAATTGAGATATGCTCCTCGCAACCGCTGAATATCAGTATCAGGCTATCGTGAAACAGTAATAAGAATTTCAATCCCACAATTGCGCGGGTCATTGCGCCACTGATCTTCAAATATTAATTAATCAGCGATTTGTTTTCACAAAGAATCGACTCATCAATTATGCTTCAGGCCAGCAGATTATTAAATTTATATGTAAATTTCTTTCCGAGCGTTCTAAAAATAATCTCTAAAATTTACAGTTATTGTAAGCATACAGATACAGACTGGCAATCTGAGATAACTGGGTTCGAATCCCAGCGGAGATAGAGAAGATTTTTTTTACAGCTAGAAACAATAACCATTTTGGTAAATTAAAAATTCATTCCATTTACAAAAAATTATAAAGTATAGGCTGGCCTCAAGACTCCATTTCGAAAATTCCCTGACTTTTTTCTTACTTTTCTAGTATTAATTTTTTTTCTGGCGCAGTCTTTTACAAATTTAGGCCTGGGGCTCGCTTCAGAGATCGAAAATAGTGTCAAAATAGTGTGAAAAATTTTCTCGGGTATTCAAAATTAATTTAATTGTTTCTTTGAAATTTTATTCTTTATTCTATAAATTATCGAAATTCATATTTATTGACCACAGGCTTCACAGTCTTGCCCCTTTTTCTCATTTTTTGCACTTAAATTTGAACTGAATTAATACAACCCAATAAGAAAATTTGTATATTTTTGGTCGAAAGTTCATTCTTTTTGGTTGAAAATTCGACTATTAAATTTTGGTTTGAGAATTAATCTATTCTGGTTAAAAATGTCATTATTTGGTTTAAAAATGAATTATTTTGTTGACAATTAAATAACTTTTATAAAAAAAAATCTTTCTAGGTTGAAAACTCAACTGTTTTGTTAAAAATTCGTCTTTTTAGCTTGAAAGTTTAACAATTTGATGGACTTTTTCTTTCTTTCTTATGAGCCACAACATTTTCTTTTATTGAAAGTTCATCTATTTTGTTGAAAATTCATCTCTTTCAGATGAAATTTCACCTTTTTAGTTAAAAATGCAACTGGCTGCTGAAAAATTAATCTGTTTCCGTTGAAAATTAAACTGTTCCAACTATCTGGCTGAACATTTCTTTCACTTCTTAAAAATTAAAATTAAAAAATTTAATTGTTTAAAATGTAAATGTTTGATTAAACATTAAATTTTATGTAGCTTGTAGGGAATTGATCTTTTATTGAAAGTTCAACAATTTGGTAGAAAATTGTATTCTTTGGATGATAATTTACGTGTTATTTTTTTGAAAATTCGACTTTGTTAGTTATATTCCAAATTTGTTTTGTTTGAAATAAATTTGTTTGTTTTTGAAATATCAGCTTTTACCTTTTTGATAAAAGTACATCTTTTTAGATAGAAAATTCAACTGCTTAGTTAAAAGTTAAACTAATTTCTCATGCGTTTTTTTATTGTTGAAGATTCATGATTTTAGTTAAACAAATAATTTTTTTCTAGTTGAAAATTTTTTTTCTAACTAAAAAATTGACTATTTTCTTGAAAGGTCAACTCCTTGGTTGAAAGTTGTCCTTTTAGCATAAAAACCAACACATTTTGGTATAAAATTCAAGTAGTAGGTACAAAATAAACTGTTTTGCAGAAAGTTCTTTTTTTCATTCAAAATTATTTCTTCTTAACAAAAATTTGCCTACTACATTTTTGGTTTAATACTGATCTATTTTATTTAGAAATTAAAATATTTATTAAAATATAATTAAAAACAAAAAAATAAACTAAAAGGTAATCAAATAAAATATGGACCAACAGCACATCCATTGTTAACACTAGTTGAAAATTTATTTAATATTTCTTCAAATTTGTGTGTTTTATAGAAACTTAATCTTCTTGATTGAAAATTGAACTATTCGATTCAAAATGGATAAATTATGTTGAGAATTCATTTTTTTGGGTAGAAAATCAATCTTCTGATTTGAAATTTTATCTTTTTGGTTGAAACTTTTGTACTGTACAAAGCTCGACTTTTTTGCGCTAATATACAATATTTTAGATAAAATTTTTTTTCTAGAGAGAAAAATCTTTTCTGGTTGAAAATACGTCTTTTTCTTTCAAAATTCATCTCTTTTGGTATAAAGTTCTCTTTTTACATTCTCATCCAGAGAAGGTATTAGATTTGTGTAAAATTTGCCCCCCTCCCCACTCCCGGTTTTTGTCATATGTCCACGTTTTGAGACCCCCTGAATCCGAAAACAGATTTTTACGAATGCATGTACAATTATTTATATTACTCAAAAAGACAAACATTTTCTCCTAATGACTGTTTTTTTATCAAATGAAAATTTTCAGAGATATAGCATTTCCAAAATCCCGAAAAATAAACGAAACTGAACATTTTCAGCCAAACTACGCATGATACGAAAAAAAGTCAAGATAAGAAAAATGTTTCTTTTGACACACCCTACAAGACTATCATAACGACTTTCTGAATTTTTTTAGAAAATCGAAAATTCAAATTTTTATTGCACAAAAAACACTAAAAATCAAAAACTCCATTTTACGGTCAAACTATGCAAGATACGACAAATTATGATTAGACCAAAATTGTGCATTCAAAAAAGATCTACAAATTTGTTGTGACATTTTGATAGGATGTGTAGTTTTTTTAATTCTTAAAAAATGACATTAACAGTGAAAAAATCTGCCAGTTGAATGGGCACATTCTCATTAAAACTTTGCTTATTTAATTTCTTTTTCATCTTGTGTGTGGGGTTTCAAAACATTTACTTTTTAAAAAATGTTGTAAAATGTTTTAAAAATTAATAAGAAATTAATAAAATTAAAAAAATTATATTTTTCATTGAACTAAATCACAGTATTAACAGATGGGATCGCATGAACTCCTATCTAACACAACGCTGCTGAAGGTTGGTGACCTTCTCAGCATAAAACACTAACCAGCTATGACACGGTTTAAACTATTCACTCCCTCCGCGTCCCAAACCCTCATAAATCGAATTTTCGTAAGTGACTGAGGCTAGTGATATAATTTAGAAGTTTGAAAAAGGTCATGCTGATGTGTAGACCGTTTGTGTAATGTTCAAACCGTGAAAATAAAATTGTAAAGGAGCAAATTCAGTTTTTGAAAACCGGAAGGAGTTGCAATAAAATTTTTCATAGCAAAATTTTGTTAAGGAATGCGCATTTTTTAAACGAGTCAATAACACTGCGTCTGTTTTGATATGAATGCATGTTATTAATTCTAATAATGTACATTTATGGAAATGATATACAATTTGAGAAACAAATTCGAGTGCGAATCACGAGATACGTGATGAGAATGTGTTCGTTAAAGCCGAAGGAGCTTTAACAAAAGAGAATTCACTATCGCCAAATTACTTTTGTCGATGGTTTGACTTTTATTTTTAAAAAATCTGTGGGAATATACAAAGACAGAGAACCAACAGTCGCGCATCCTAAGCGCGCTCAAAGTTGAGAGCGAAGCGAGTCACGCGTGTAGCGCGCGATGAGAATGTGCTCGCGACGCGGGCGGATTTTTTTAATTGCATCTGTATGGATAAAAATTAATCTTTATTGCTTAAGCATTCAATATTTTTGTTGGAAGTTGGTTCTTTTTGGTTTAACTCCCGTTTTTTATTTAAAATAAACATCTTTTCTAGGTTAAATACCAACTATAACACTTTTTGTTTCCTTTTCAACTTTTTTTCTTTAAAATTTAACTACATCCTTGAACAGTTTGTTAATTCTTTGAGATAGTGGACATATTATTTTAGCCAATTAGCGAAGAAGTTCAAAAATATTTTCCAAGGAACATTTGAGAACACTTGAAGTAACTGGAAATTCTACTATTTGGTTAAAAAATTTATTATTTTGTTGAAAATGTCATTATTTGAAGGACTGACATTCGAAATTACATGACCTATCAGAATTTTGGAATTCTAAATTTTTTTCATTTTTGAAGTGTCTAATCATATGTCCTTCAAACGCCGATAGTGGAAATCTAAAATAACTTTTATAAAAATCCTCAAAAACGACTACATGCTTACTGTAAAATACTTTCATTCGCTGTTTGCTGAAAATACGCGTCAGTTAGCTGACGTTTATGTAAAATTAAAAAAAATACTTTCTGATAGTTTTTAATACTTGCATAGATTTTTATAATTTTCAAACTTTAAAAAAATTCCAGTAAGTCACTTAAATTTCGACATATGCCCATAAATTTAATATATTTCTCTAATTACATGATATATCTATGAATTTTGTAAATCCTGAATTTCTGCCATTTTCACGAATTTTCAAACTTTCCATGAATCCCTGAAGTTCTTAGATTTTTTCAAGATTCGCATAAATTTCCGAATTTTTAGAAATTTGTAACAATAAAGTACTTATGTAATACTTCAAATAAATTTCCGCAGGGTATGGTACTTGCAAAATTACAAATTTTATCGAATTTGAACAGATAAAATTCAGGAATAAGCAAAATAGTAGTGTTTTTTCGTCGCCATAGACCAATTTGGAAAATGTGGGTTATGTATGTACTTTTGAATGACAGTCCTTCAGTTGATTAAAAAGTCATTTTTTTGTCAAAAATTCATCTTGGTTGAATTTTGAATTAAAAAATTTACTTGGTTGAAAGTCGAACTTCTTCGTTTAAAATTATTTTTTTTTGGTTGAAGATTTATTTCCTTCGTTGTAAAATTGACTATTCCATTTTTAGAAAATGAATCTTCTTGGTTAGAAAATCATCTTTTGGGTTAAGCTCTTTTGTTACAAATATTTTTCTTTTCTTAAAAGTTCATCATTTCATTTGAAAATTTATCTCTTTGGTTGAAAACGTAAGTTCTGAAAACTCGTATTTTCTGTTGAAAAATCATATAAAGTGAAACTCTGATAAAGGGCCCCCTAACTATAGCCGGCACAGTATCAGAGTTTCACTTTAGCTAATTGAAAAAAATAAACTAGGAAAAGAAACGTAGAAAATCGGAAAAATTCGAAAAGTCCGTGGAGTGTGAGACACCCCGTGTGACCGTTAAGGGTTAAAATTCAACATTCTAGTGGAAAATTAAAATATTTGGATGAAAATGAATGTTTTTGTTGAAGATTCAAATTTTCGGGTTGAAAATTCAACTGTATTTTAAAAAATTTGTCTTTTTGCCTTGAGATTCCAATCGTTTTTGCTTGATTTTAATTTTTTTTGTTTAAAAATTAAGGCTATTTGTTTGAAAATACACCTTTGTAGGATAAAAAGTAAAATATTTTGATAGCCATCGTTTCCGGAGGAAAATGTAACTGGTTTGCTAAAATTTCGTCCTTCTGGATTGAAAATTCATCTTTTATAATAGAAAATTCATCTCACTGGTTTTGTTTGAGGATTTAACTATTCTGTTAAAAACTCGTAATTTCTCTTGAAAAATCCACTACTTGGTATAAAGATTAACTACTTATAAACAAATGTATACAAATGGTGCAACATTTTAGTTGAAAGTTGATCTGTTTTGAAGAAAATTCGTCTTTTTGGCATGGAAATTCAATAATTTGGTAGAAAATTGAACTATTTTTTTTGAAAATTATCTTTTTTGTTGAAAAATCCTATTTTTCTTTGTAAATTAAGCTTTTTGGTAAAAAATCGTTTTTTATGTTTAATTTAACAGGTTAAAAGCTCGTGTTTTTTTATTAATTGTTTTAACTAAAAATTTGCATATATATCATATTTTTTAATGTAAATTAAGCTAGTGTGTAAAAAAATCGTCTTTTTTGTTTCATTTAACAGCTTGAAAATTCGATTAGAAACAAAATTTAAATAAAAATTGATCAATTTTCTAGAAGATTCGTTTGTTTGGCTTAAAAATGAAAGAATTCATTATAAAATTAAACTATTTGGCTAAAAATTCGTCTGTTTTTGAATTATTAAACAGTTTGAAAATACGGTTTCTTTTAACGGAAAATTAAAAAAATTCCGTTTAAAAAAATTTTTTTTCAGTTGATAATTCAACTTCATATTTGGTTCAAATTTCATCTTTCTTGATTAAAACTTGATATATTTGTTAAAGGCCGTGGATGCTCTGCCAGTACCTGAAAAAAACTTCTCTGTCGGTATATTATTACATATCGCGTTATTGTATATTAGAACATTTTCATTACATTCTTTATTACATTTTTATTAAATTATTACATTGTTATTGCTATTTTATATAACATTATTTCTGCGACCAGTCACAGGGCTGCCTTCGACAATATTTCTGAGAACACTTGGAAAGGTCTGCCTTCCCGCCCCACGAGACTTTGGAAAGGGCAAGGGGTTTAACCAACATTATTTCTGTGACCTGTTAAAGGCGTGCCTTCCTGCCCTCACGAGATATTGGAAAGGGGAAGGGGTTTGACCTAAATTATTTCTGTAACCGGTCAAAGGGGTACCTTCATTCTCCCACGAGACGTTGGAAACGGGAAGGGGTTATGACCAACATTATTTCTGTGACCGGTCAAAGGGGCGCCTTCCCGCCCCCATGAGGCATAAGAAAGGGGAAGGGGTTCGACCTACATGATTTCTGTAACCGGTCAAAGGGGTGCCTTCCCTCCCCCACGAAATGTTGGAAACGGGAAGGGGCTTAAACAAAATAATTTCTGTGGCCGGTAAAAGCGGTGAATTCCCGCCACCATGAGACGTTGGAAAGGGTAAGTGATTTTGACTAAAATTATTTCTGTGGCCGGTCAAAGGGGTGCCTTCCCTCCCCACGAGACCTTGGGCAGGGGAAGGGGTTTGACCAACAGTATTTCTGTGACAAAACAAAGGGGTGCCTTCCCTCTCTCACAAAATTTTGGAAAGGGGTTTTACCAACAGTATTTTTGTGAGCGGTCAAAGCTGCGCCTTCCGGCCCCCCATGAGACGTGGGAAAGGGGAAGAGGTTTGACCCACATTATTTTTGTGACTAGTCAAAGAGGTGCCTTCCTGCACCCATGAGACCTTGGAAATGGGAAGGGATTTAACCAACATTATTTCTGTGACCGTTTAAAGGGGTGCCTCTCTCCCCCAAGAAATGTAGGAAAGGGGAAGGGTTTTGACCAACATTATTTCACTGACCGGTAAAAGTGGCGCCTTACCGCCCCCCACGAGACGTTGGAAAGGGGGAGGGATTTGACCAACATTATTCCTGTGACCGGTCAAGGGGTGCCTTCCCTCCCCCACGAAATGTTGCAAAGGGGAAGGGTTTTGACCAACATTATTTCACTTACCGGTAAAAGTGGCGCCTCCCCCCCCCCCACTAGACGTTAACGGGGGAGGGATTTGACCAACATTATTCATGTGACCGTTCAATGGGTGCCTTCCCGCTCCCACGAGACCTTGGAAAGTGGAAGGGGTTAGCCCAACATTGTGTATGTGACCTGACACAGGGATATCCTTCCGCCTCCACGAGAATTTGGAAAGGGTTAGGGGGTCGAACCCTTATAACAAAATATCTTTAAATCACATAACCTTACTCTAAGTTGTCTGACAATCCCTTCGGTATGCTAAAAATGTGTTCTTTTACCGGTAACGGCAGATGAATTTATTGCTGGCGCCGGCAGAAACCTATTTTGCCGGTACCGACAGAGAACTTTTTTGCCGATACCGGCAGTCTACCCTCTCCGTTTGGTAAAAGATTGAACTATTTTGTAAAAGAATTATCTATTGATAGGAAATTCATCATTAATGATAGAAAAATTATGTTTCTTCATTGAAAATGAACTTTTTTTACTTGAATTTTCAACTGTTTGGGTTTAAAAATTAATCTATTTCATTGGAAAATCTTTTTGGGTCGAAAGTTCAAATTTTTGTAGAAAATACAATATATTTCGACCTGGAATCTTAGGAATTGAAAGTGTTCAATGCGAATCCTTACATTAGTTTTATTCAAAAGAATTTACGCCCCTATCAATGTACCCTATTTTCGTAAAAATTCACCCTATTTCCCCGGATACGAGATAATTTTGGGCTACGTTACTTTTCATAGAGAGGCTGGGGGGGGGGTATAAAAATAAGTTACAGAT
>JAWWLR010000158.1:34573154-34587181 GCA_035041075.1 Acraspis erinacei | reverse complement strand
GAAGCAATACGTTTCAGAGGAATTTAGGCGACACCTGTTTCGACGAATTGATGAAAATTTTTTTTTAACCAAACTGGGAGTATATGAACTTTTAAGACTGATGACGCCTATCAAGAATTCATCGAAAACAAATTTTAAAGTTGTGTAGTATCTATAGCAATATAGATATTTGATGTTTTCTTTGGATTCTGAAATAGCTGTCCATCCTCTTTTGAAATCAACGTGAGAATGTTAAAAACTTTCAAAATTGACCAAAATTTTTTTATCTCAATTTTATTAAAGGTTGATACTAATGTGGTGAATATATCTCATCAGAGTTGATCTTGTGCCCACGTCTTGGGAGACAAAATTTTTCTTTTGAAACATGACAATTTACCATTTCTGCAAAAACATGACGAAATATGAAAAAACTAGACGAATAAAAGTTACACTTTCTGAGAAATTCTACGAAAAAGTACTTTTTAACACTTTTTTCTCTCTTTCTAGAGATTATAGCGAAAAAGAGCTAAAAAAAGGGAAAATGGGTTAATTTTTCACAAAAAGGAGGAATATAGGGAAAAGATTAAACATTTATTCTTACACTTAAAAAAGAAGGAACAATCTTTTGATAAGAAATTGTATAGTTTTTAAATCCTTTTAATTGATTTTTAAACAATTTCTTCTGCTTAGGAATTTATTTTTTAATTGAATATACTTAGGTCTTTAAAAAACCATTCACGGCAATATAAAAGTCCCGAATAGTTTAGAATATTACCGAGCTGAAAAATTGTAGATAGTTTACGATATTTCCGAATTTTTATATCTGCAGATTTATAAAATTACTGACAGAAAATAGCCGAATTATTAAATATACAAAGTAAAATAATCCCGTATGTAAACAATTAATAAAATTGTTTTTAATTGATATTATTTATTTAGTAAAAGTATAACATATAAATAATTTCATCACCGAATTTTGTTATAGTTTAAAGTTTTCTAAAATAATTTTTTTTCATTTAAAATTAAAATAATTGCAAAAATTATATTTCAGGTAGAAAAATTTTATTTCAAAATGTGCATAGGATTTTTTTAATTGCAAAAAACGTTCATGAAAATTGAATTTTTGATTTGTGAAAAATATTCAAGAGAACTTTCGATATAAATCAATGCTCAATTACACACCGCAAAGTTTATTTGGAAAATGTTATCAGGTTAGAAGAAAATTTAGGAAGAATTTTTTTTCGTTCGAGGCACACATGTTTATAAATTTATTCTTTTATACCATTTTTATACGGCCATTGTCATTTCAAATTAAAACAATATTTTCAAAAACTTTAAACAGTAAGCAAAGTTTCTTTGATAAAAATATTTTTTCATTATATTCTTAATAAATAAATAATATTGATTACAACGCAAAATTTTTAATTCTATAAATTTAGGAATTTTACAGTTCGGGATTTTTTTAGTTCGAATACTTTATAATTCCACAATTCTATTACTTGGTAATTTTCCAATGCAGGAATTTTACAGTGTCGGGAATTTTATTTTTCGGGATTTTTTATAGTCGTCCCATCAAGAAGCTAGAGAAGCCATCAAACTTGTTAAATAATTCATGTATTAAATTCATAAATTGTTGAAATCCGTAGAAATCCTTTTAAATTAAATTTAATGTATTAATTAAAGCTCCATAGAAATTCTTTTAAATCTCTTGAAAAGTTAAAAATCCAAAAATAAGTAAAAATCATTTAAAATTCCTTGGCCATAAATTAAATTAAAATTATTCATTAAATTTATCTAAAAAACGGTTCAATAAAAATGCCCGCCCACGAGGCGCACGTTCACGTTCCTGTATTTTTATTTTAAAATATTTAAAATATGATGTTCTTAACCAAATGTTTTGAAATTCTTTGGAGCCTTTTAAAATAACTTAAAATCTTTAAAATCCTTTGAAATCTTTGTATGTATTTAGTATTTCTTGATATTTTTGAAATCCGTAGAAATCCCTCGGAATAAAATTTATTTTATTATCTCAAATTCTTTAGAACTTTGCGAAAGCTCTGTAAAATATCTAGAAATCTTTGGAAATCCTACAAATCCATTAAATTATTATTATTATTACTATTATTCATTAAATTATTAATTAAATACTTTTTACATATCTTGAGATCTTAACTGTTTTCATAAATATTCCTTTTTTCACCTAAAATTGAAAACTGTTTATATTTGAAAAATATACACGTACAATTGATAATGAAGAAATTGTTAAATTGAAAATGTCTAGAAATTGTATAATATCTGAAAATGTAAATTGTTTAATTTAAAACTATTATGTAATTTAAAATTGTCTTAGCACTAAAAACAGTATCATTTGAATAATTTTTGAATTCATGCTAACCTAGAAAAAATTAAAAAATGAGATTATAAAAAAATCGTTTCATCGGGATGTGCATTATAATTTTTTTTTTAAAACTAATAATCTCTGGTTTTTTCAAGTTTTTGGAATCCTATAATCCCTTGTGGAATGCTAGCTTTCATTTCTCTAATAGGGTATTTTAAAATCAAATTATTATTTTTAATTTGAAGAAAAAAAAATGAATGAAATTTCATTGCTACTGAGTTAAAAACCAGGAAATGACCGTGAAAGAACTGGGACCTGACAGTTTATTTGCTCTTTTTTTTACCTTGAATCTTTTTAATTCTTAGCTTTAGTAGAAAAACCTATCTAGTCACTTTAGATAACACTTACATAGAACTTTTATAGTTTTAAGCTCTTCTAATTTGAAATTGTTAGTTTTCAAAGCCTAAAAGTAAAATCGTATAATTTTCAAGGCTTGAATTTAATGCTCTTAATTTTAAAGACTCTACATTTTTAGTTATTTAATCATTCTCCCCAAAAAATGTCTAATTAAATATGAACTTGCAAAAAACTTTCGACAACCAGGCGGAAAAATTACATATAGTTGATACTAATTGGAAACAATTATATATCATTTTTCCCACTCATTTTTCCGCATACGAGTTTCACCCAGAATTCTTAAATTTGAAAATTTAGTTTTTGTTTAATTATGACGTTAATTTTTGACTACAGGCATTTAGGTCTTATGTATGCGTACACAACGAGTACAGAGATAGGGACTGATTAAAAGTCACGTGAAATTATTATCTGTATGGCCCCCAAAATATTTTCGTTATTTGCATTACTTTCTGGAATTAAATTCAAACGAGCTGATGATAATCGTATTTTGCACTTTGATTCAAATGACCCGAGTTATGATAATTTTAGAAATGATAAGAATTATTTGAAATAATAAGAGAATGATAAGCTGGTGTGACATTCATTAAGGATGCACATCAATTTGGAAAAATACCAGTAGTGACAATGTATCACGTAATAACATTTTTGTCTACAATTTTGACAAAAAATATCAGCAGGAAAACATGAAAATGCAACAACAAAAAAGTTCTTTCTCATTTCCTTTAAATATTGAGAGTAAAATTTAATCGAGGAGCAAATGTATCAGCAAACATATTTTTTCTTTATAGCTAATACTTCAAGATATTATTTTCTTTTAAACAAATGGAAATTAGAAACTGTATGGAACTAAAAAAAAAGATCCAAAAAGTATTCTTCTAAAGAAAAAAATATCCTCAAAAAAAGTAGTTTTGCAATTAACATTCTCTCATGATACTTTTTAAACTGCCCTCCCTAATAAGGGACCTGAAAAAGTCCAATTAATTTGCGCGTTAGTAAAATGTGTTTGAAAAGATGTTTATTTCCATAGATTCTATATTTTCGTTTTTGCCAATTTAAAAAAAAAATGTTTTTAGAGGTGAATAAATCCTATTTTTTCATTCTTTTCTTCTCCTTCTATTCTATTCTTATTGATATAGTTTTTTATGTAGAGCATTTTCCTTAGACATACTTTTCCTTAATTTTTCATTTGAAAAAAATGAAAATTGTGAGTTGGATTATATTTTTTTATATCGCTTTACTGAAAAAAGTAGCAAAAACGTAGCATTACCTAAAAAAGTATCAAAAAGTAAAAAGTTTGGAACATAGAAGCGTGTGTTTATTAAAGACACAAATAAAACCTTGTATCAACTTGTTAGTTTGCCTGACTATTATATCCGCATGCCTTGAAAATTGATAAGAATTTTATGAAAGGTCGTCAATTTGGATTTACTCTGTAAATATATTCTTACCTTATTTGACTAAAGCTGAGAGTTCCAAGCCTAAAAAAAAATCAGCAAAGACTGAAAAATGGAGAAAAAAAATTTCAGTGAAATTGAATGATATCCATTGGTAATTTAGAATAAAAAGAAACTTTTGAACTGCAAATAAAGCTCTCAAAGTAGAAAACTTTTGAATTTTAAACTTTTAAAATTCAAGCCTAAAAAATATTTAATCCAGAAATTTTTAACTTGTATTTATTAAACAGGTTAAATATTGCTGATTAAAAACTATCAATTCATGCTATAATTTTCAATGCTATAAATAAAAATTAATTATCCTTTTGAAATCACATTAATAAAAATATTTTTTTTAATCATGCCATCTTTCGATTCAGGATAACATTGAAAAAAAGTTCCCTCCTTCTTCCTTCCAAGTAAATAAAACTGTTCAAAAGCAATTAAGTGCCTTTTCCAGCTGAGAAAAAATTTAACCCGATATTTCCTTCATTTCATCCCAATAAAAATCTTGAAAACCAAACTTGAAAACCAATATGTTGTCCTTTGCAATTGGACAACAATTTTTTAAATAAAAACATGTTTCTTTTCCTGTTCAGAAAAAATTACAATAAAACTTTCCTACCTTCCAACTCAATAAAAAAAAGTTTAAACGAAAAGAAGTGCTTTTTCAAATTTCGAAAAACTTGGAAACAAAATTTTTTCCCGTTTAACTAGATAAAAAACTGAAAAATAAAAAAATATTTCTCATCCAAATTAGGAAACATTTGTAAAAAACGTCCTCCCTTCCAACTCAATCCAAATGTTCAAAACAAAAGAAGCTTTAAAGATTAGAAAAACTTAAAAATCAAAATATTCTTCCTTGCATCGCAAAAAATATCTTAAAAGCATTAGGAAGTTCCTTTTCCCGATTGGAAAAACTTGAGAACCAAAATTATCTCCCTTGTAATTCGATACAAATCTTAAAAATAAAAAAATTGATCCTTCTCAAATGCTGCAAAAATTAAAACAAAAATATCCTCCTTTCCAACTTAATAAAAATGTTCAAAACAAAAGAAGTGCCTTTTCCAGATTGAAAGAACTTGAAAATCCAACATTTTCTCTCTTCCAACTAGATAAAGAATCTTAAAAATAAAAATGTTCCTCTTCCAAATCAGGGAAAATTCTAAATAAAATTTCCTCTTGTTGAACTGAATAAAAATGTTCAAAACAAAAGATAGGCCTTTTTCAGATTAAAAAAAAAGTTCTTCTGTTAACGCAGAAAACCAAACCTAAATTTTCTTCCTCTCAACTCGATAAAAATCATAAAAATAAAAAAAATTCAGAAATATTAAAAATAAAGAAAAATGTCCTCTCTGCCAAATTAATAAAAGCTTTAATAACCAGAGAAGTGCCCTTTCCAGATTAGAAAAACTTGAAAACCTACATTTTCTCCTTTAAAACTCGATAAAAATGTTAAAAATAAAAACAAATGTTCCTCTTTCAATACAGAAAAAATTTAAACCAAAATTTCCTCCCTTTCAACTAAATTAAAATGTTAAAAACAAAAGAAGAGCGTTCTCCAGATTAGGAAAACTTGAAAACCCAAAATTCTGTCCCTTCGAACTCGATAAAAATGTTCAAAACATAAGAATTGCCTTTTGCAACTTGATTAAAATATTTAAAATAACAAAATATTCCTTTTCCAATGCAGAAAAAAATTTAAACGAAAATTTCCTCCCTTTCAAATCAATAAAAATTTAAAAAATAAAAGAAGTGACTTTTAAGAAATGAAAAACTTGAATACCAAAATTTTTTCCCTTCTAACTCGATAAAAATGGTCAAAATAAAAAAATTGCCTTTTCCAACTCGATAAAAATCTTCAAAATAAAAAAAAGTTCCTTTTCCAATCCAGACAAAAGTTTAAACCGAAATGTTCTCGCTTTAAAATTCATAAAAAAATTTAAAACAAAAGAAGTCACTTTTAAGAAATGAAAAATTTGAAAGCTAAAATCTTGTCCCTTCCAACTTTAAAACAAAAAATTGTCCCTCTTCTAATTAAAAAAAAATTTGAAAAATATTAGCGGCTCAAATATTAATTTACGATTTCCATTTTTTCGTCTACCAAATTTAAAGAAGATTGAGCTCCACAGCTATCAAACCTCTTTAAAAAAATTCGAATTTAGTTTTTTTATGCAAAAAAACTTTTTGATTACAAATTTTATTACATGTATTTTTGCACAATCCGTAAAATGGTCCACATTTCCGAAATCCAAAGCAAAATCTTTCATTTCATCGCAGAATTATTCATAATTCATTGAATTTTACAACATGAAAAAATAATTTTAATAAATATATTTTTTGAGACGTTTTTCTTGGCATCTTTATCTGCGAATTTTTAGTTCTCAAAATATTTTCCTGCGGATTCATAACAAGCATAATAATGTTTTCAAAGCTAATACTTCCAAGGTTATAAATGATAAATATTGAGATCTTCATGCAAGAAAACATTATAAAAGAAATCTCTTTAAATTAAAAAAAAAAAAATTAAACGACTTTTAAATGTATGATGAATGCTGATCTAAGCTTATATATACTTAAAAAAACATACGTGGCCAATTTAATTCCGTTGTTATAAATTAGCTGTTGTAAAATTTCATCTCTTATGAGAGCAGTTTGCCGAGAAATTCGTGAATTAAAAATTAGCGCGCAAAATGTAATGATAATTTATTTGACATACTTATAAAAAAGTAAATTTACATAGTAGGTACTCCTTTTGCAGAAATTTTGTAAGCAAGGCCGTTTCCAGCAAAAAAATTCTGGTGTATTATTTCTGTTTCGTGAATTTCGAGAAAGGCGAAACTTTTTTTGATCCCCGCCCCTTCCGGGTCTTGTGTATAAATATTTTGATTTTAATCTAAAGTTTCGAAAAAAGCGAATGGTTTTTTTAGAGTGCAAATCGTAAATATAACCTATAAAGTTCATTAAAAACATTCAGGTAATGTCTATTTGAATAAAAAAAATTCTGAATACCACTAATTTCTTTTTTTTTAATTGAGAATGAATGGAAATTGTAAATATATCCAAAATTCTGGGTATATTTTCATCGAAAAACGAAAAAAAATAATGAAGGTTATAATGAACCAAAATTACCTTTACTCGATAATAATTAATGAATCTGAGAAAATCACTGATGCACTCGCGTTATCGAAACCCGTAATTACCTAAATTACGATTAAAATGTAACACGGAACTTTCGAAAATATAATAATTCAGTCATTATATTTGAGATAACTTGTCCAGTCTTCCCGCTTAAAGTTCCGCACCGAAACTAAAAACGTACAACTAGAGAGATCTCTCGGTGGTTTTCGTCTTTTCGAAGGGTCTGTCGGTACCTTTTTTTCTAGCGGCTGTTAACCAAACTATTTCCAAATCGATCGGTAAGTTCGAAAAATGACAAGTCGAAGAGAAGCGGCTAGGAAACACGTTAATCATGGCGCTCACTGAAGTTTGTGGTCTCAATTCTTTCGTGAATTTTAAAACAACGGAGGAAAATGAAAATGTCGATAGCGAAATCGACTTTCGTAATTTCTCTAACAATCTTCAACTAGCTGTGCCTCCTTATGCTAACGTAAGTACTGTAAATCTTTTTGGATGAATTTGCTCTTTACTACAAAAAGTGCTTCATCATCTACCGAATTTTGAAAAATTTAATAAATAATGTATCCTAATCTATTAAATATGGATACTATAAACACTGTTTGATTACCACTTTCCGGAAATTCAAATATAATTTAACATAATCGTATTTAAGGTCTTGCATTGCAATCTAGGATTTTTAGGTTATGTCTTCACTGTGAATGTTCGGTATTTTATTTGGGCCTGATTTTGGACTAAGGGAGTCTTGGACTCACTTTAGAGATTTAACGTAATGTGAATAGTGTCACAAATTTGTTTAAATTGTGTGAAGATTTAAAAAAATTGAAAATGCAACTTTTATTGAAAATTAATTTTTTCCGCTTGAAAATTCATTTCTTCAGGAAATTTCCCCGTTTTTTTTGTTTAAAACACTACTGTCTGGATAAAAGTAAAGTATTTTGTTTAAAATTCGTCTTTGATGGTTGAATACAACTGTTTTTTAACTCCTTAGTTGAAAGTTGAAGTACTTTCTTAAAATTTAATTTTTTGTTGGTAGAAGATTCATAATTTTAGTTGAAAATTCGTTTTTTTTTTATATTAAAATGTAATTTTTTATACTGAAAATTGAACTATCATGTTGAAAATTCAACTGATTGTTTGTAAATTAACTTTTTTTTCAATTCGTTCCCCCGATAAAAATCTTAACTACATTTTCAGTTAAAAATTGATCTTTTTATTGAAAAATTCAACAACTTGATTAAAAAACCTTTTTTTCACTAACACATTTTTTTCTTATTGACCATTCAACTATCTTGTTCTACATTCATATTTTTGGTAAAAAAATCATCTCTTTCTGTAGAAATTTCGCTGTTTTTGTTTAAAAATTTACTGTCTTTAAAAATTAACCTTTTTTGTAGAAAATTCGTAATTTCGGTTCGAAATGTACAAAATTTGGTAGAAAAACGAAGTATTTGTTTGAAAATTGCTGTATTTAATTGAAAATTCGCCTTTTCTGGTAAAAAAAACTCATTTAATTTGGTTGAAAATCAAGCATTTTGTAGTAATTCTTAAAAACTGTAAATTTAATTATTATATTGAAAATTCAACTAATTATCATTTGTAAATTAATTTTTTTGTTCAAAATTCAAATTGTCGAACTAAACATTTGTTTTTCTTTTGCTTGAAAATTTAACAATTTAGTATAAAATTCAACTATTTTGTAGAGAATTAAACTCTTCTCTACAAAATTGATTCTTCTTTTATTGAAAATTAATTCTCCTCAATGAAAATCTAACTACTTCATTTTTAGTTAAAAATTCATCTTTTTGGTTTAAAAATTCAACAATTTGATATTAAAAAGTTTCTTTCTTGACTATAAAATTTTGTTCTTATTTATGATTCAACTATTTTATTGAAAATTTATCTTTTTGGATTAAAAAATCATCTCTTTCTGTCGAAATTTCACCGTTTGTGGTTAAATTTTTTTACTGTTTCGTTAAAAATTAACCCTCAAATTAACCTGGTTTGAGTGAACATTTGAAGGTTGAAAATTCGTAGTTTTGGCTCAAAATTTCAACAATTTGGTAGAAAATTGAACCATTTGGTTGAAATTTTTGGTATTTTGTTGAAAATTTGTCGTTTTTGGTAGAAAATCCATAAATTTGGTTTAAAAAAACAATTATTTTTGTTTAAAATTCGTGTATATTGTTTAAATACATTTTTTTTTATTTTTAATTACATTTTTTTTCGTTGAAATATTAACGATCCCGGTTTTCGTTGCAAAAAGGTTAGAAGTTGAACTATTTTCTTAAAAGTTCTTTTTTATTGAAGATCCATAATTTTAGTGAAAAATTAATTGTTTTTTCTTTGTTATTAAAAATTATATTTTTACTGAAAATGTAACTATTTTGTTGAAAATTCAACTGATTGGTTCTAATATTATTATTAAGTCATGTTATACATTTTTCTTTAGAAAAATGTATTTGTTTATATACCATGTGCGATTGAACATTTCTGGGTCGTTTAATTAATAAATTATTTTTTCGTAAACTATTTATGAAAAATTGATGCAAATGTCAAGGGATGGTGAAAATGAATTCAATTAACAAGAACCAACTCAAATTCGTGCTATTTTTTATTGTCCCTAATTTATATAATTTTTTAATTAATAAAATGTTGATTTTTCCTGTTCTATACACGGAATTTGATAATTTGCTAAGATTTTTCAAAAAAGTAATAATTTATAAGGAAAAATTAGCATAATTTAACATTTTTTTGTATGATTTTCCTAAAATTTAATAAAGAATGAAATTTTTTTTACTAATTATCACCAATAATAATAAATGGTAGACCTTTATCGTGCAAGAAATAGCTTTTTTATAAGATTGAACGTCAGGTTATTATTTTTTTTTTATAGAAATTGTTACTAACAATTACGCAAATTGTTAGTTTATGGTCGAATAATTTCAGTGTAAAAACGTATATATTATTTTTTAAACAACTTTGTTGGATAATCATTGCAAGAAATATAATTACAATAATAATTGAAAACAACAATTTTTTCTACGATAAAATGGCCATTTAGAAAGATTTGTTTATTAAAATGTTTATAAAAATAAAAAATGTTAAATTATTTTAATGTGTGTTTAAAATAATTAGTTGAATTTGTATCTTTAATTATATTATTCAGTATATTATAATGCGCTATTCGAAAATCTTTTACTTAAAAAATTTTTCCATTTCAGATTTTTATTTTTAAACGTATATTTTTAATTTAAAGAATTTTAAAATGCAGTCTGTGAAGACTTAAACATTAAAAAGTTAAAAGCGTTTGATATTGAAAATTTTAGAGAAAAAAGATTTTTATTTGATCAAATGTGAATATAAATAATTTATTTTAAAAACTGAACTGTACATAAAGAATGAAAAAGTGAACAATAATTGATTTGTTATGAAGATTGTCAATCCGCTCAAAGTTTAAGAATTTCCAGAACTTGGCGTTAAATATTAAACTGGTTCAATTCAAAAGCCTCAGTCGTAAAAAAATTTTAATAATTTAAAACTGAATTGTTTAAAGTAGAAAGCCTGAATCGTTAAAATTTCAAGGAGCTTTTAAACTTTGATCGTTAAGATTTTAATTGTTCTGTTTAAAAAATGATTCATTTTTAAGGGAAATTGTTGAATTTTTATGTATAAATAACAATTGAACCACTATTATTGGTAGAAGAATTCGAGGAATTTAGAAAGATATTAGAGATTTTGAAAAGATTCACAATTAATTTCCAACTTTAAATGATTTCAAATAATTATTTGCAATATATTTTTCAAAATTTTGAAGCTTTTTAAGGATATTTAAACTATTTAAAATAAAGTAACTTAACTTCTAATGTAAAATTTTTTCAGTTTAAATTCAATGGTTCAATTTTTAATGTTTCTAGCTTAAAATTGGTTAAAATACTATAGTTCTTTTTTTAAATTTTAAATGTTTTTATTTATTTTTTTATTTAGAATATTGAAAATGCTAACATTGATTTGTATTTAAAAAGTTTTATTTAAAATTTAAAAATTCTAAGATTTTCAGTTAAAATGAATTTAATTTAAAATAATTCGATTGAAAAGTGTTAGTATTTTCCATTTTATAGGTTTTTTATTAATAAATCTTTAAACGTCTATTTTGAAAGTTCAACATTGAAAACTTCAATCTTGAATGCTTAAATTTGCAATTGACTTTTTAATAAAATTCAAATAGAAAAGTGATTAGCTTTAGATTTCGAATTTTTTAATTTAATGGACCGTGAAAAATGTTTGCGAACCGGAAAGATAATTTAGAGATTAAAGAATAACATTTTAAATAAACATTTCAGTTTATTTTCAATGCTTGAAAAATGTTATGACACTATTTTCATGCTATTTTTTTAATTTGTGCTACTATTTAAATTCTTTTCAATCTCTAAAGTGAGGCCAAGATCCGTAATAGATTTATAAAGTCTCTTCACGTTATTCTAGGTTTAGCCACTCTATTTTTCATTTTATTTTTTATTCTCTACAGCCAGCAGCACAACTTGCACAATTCTCTGATGATCCCAACACTGTTGGAAAGGGCATTAAAATTAAATTTGATCATGGAACCACGACTCTGGGTTTTATGTACAAAAACGGAATTATTCTCGCTGTTGATTCCCGAGCCACTGGTGGCAACTTCATTGGTGAGAATTTCTTTGATTCCACTTATATAATTTAAAACAAAAATTTGTTTCAAATTATAAATTTCCTGTGGAAGTTAATGATTTTTGTTTAAAATAAGCGATTTGTGATTTAAAAGTCTGAACACAACTTTAAATTGTTCAAAAAATTTTAATATTCTTTAGTGAATCTTCTTTGAAATATATATTTTTTGGAATTAAAAATACCAATTTCCGATGAAAAATTCCAATTTAATCCAAATATTTTAGAAGCTTCTAAAATTTTTTAGTTGAAAATTCAACTTTTGGGTCTAGAATTCTTGAATTTTGTTAAAAATTTCTATTTTTTTTTTTGTAGTAAAATAATATTTTTGTTGAAAAATTCTTGATTTTTGTTAAAAAATTCAATTTTTAGTTTCAGAATTCTTGAATTCTGTAAAAAAATGTCTTCTTTTTTGGTTGTAAAATAATCTTTTTGTTGAAAATTCTTGATTTTTATTTAAAAATTCAACTTTTTGTTTCAGAATTCTTGAATTTTGTTTAAAATTTCTTCTTCTTTTGTTAAAAAATTCTTGATTTTTGTTAAAAAATTCAACTTTTTGTTTCAGAATTCTTGAATTTTGTTAAAAATTTCTTCTTTTTTTGTTGAAAAATTCTTGATTCTAAGTAAAAAATTCAATTTTTGGATTCAGAATTTTTGAATTTTGTTAAAAATTCTTCTTTTTGGTGGTAAATTAATATTTTTGTTTAAAAATGCATCTTTTTTAGTTGAAATTTAATCCAAATATTTTAGAAGCTTCTAAATATTAAATAAAGTTTTTTTTTTACAAATTCCAACTTTCGATGTACATTTTCAACGTGTCCTAAAATCGTTCAAAAAATTATGGTTCTTTGAAATCTAATGATTTTTCAATACAAATTTCAAATTCCGACGAAAAGCGCGATCAAAATCCAAAATTATTGAAATATTTCAAGTTTATTATTTTAAAAACATAAATATAATCTAAAGTTTTTTCTAGTTGAGAAATAAGTTTTTAAGCAAATAAGATAAATTTTCGACGAAATAGCTCAATTCTCAACTAAATCAATTAATTTTCTTTCAAAAATATAAAAATTTCGATTGAAATAATCAAAGAAAAATGAAAGAAATGAAATTTTAACCAAAAAGATTTATTTTCTACCGAAAAATTATTGTTTTCAACAAAATACAGAAATTTTCAACTAAGTAGTTCAATTTTCAACTGAAGAAGTTAAACGTTAACCAAAAACAGAATAGTTAACTTTTCAGTTAAAAAAATTTAACAAAATAGTTAAATTTAAAAAAAAACAAATTTTTCAACTAAAATTATGAAATATAAAAAAAATTAACGAAACAGTTCCACTTTTAATTAAATTGTTGAATTTTGAACCAAAAATGGTGGTTCAGTCGCGATTTACGATTAGCGAAAATCTTGAAAATGAAATCAAATAGTTATATTAGGAGAAAAATCCCGGGACGAAAGTCAAATTTACAGGATTATTGGATCTAGAACTGATTTAAATGCCCTTCGAATTCAAGATTTTTTCGTTTCTCTTTCTACGAGGTATTAATGTTGAAATAGTAAATGTTTTTGTTAGGAAATTAATCTTTTTGTTAATAATTTTTAGTGGAAAATTTAACTTTTTGGTTCATAATTCTTTTTTTTTTAAATTCTTGTTTTTTGGTAGTCGATTGATGTTTTGGTTTAAAAATTTGTCTTTTTTAGTTGAAAACTCAACTTTCCGTTTGAGAAATCTAGAATTTAATTGAAAATTTGTATTTTTGGTAGTAAATTAATCTTTTTGTTTACAAATTTAGGTTTTTAGTTGAAAATTATACTTTTTGGGTAAAAATTTGTCTTTTTTGGTAGTAAATTAATCTTTTTGCTTACGAATTCATCTGCGTTAGTTGAAAATTCAACTTTTTGATTTAGAACTTAAATTTTATTAAAAAATCTTATTTTTTGGTAGTAAATTAATCTTTTTGCTTACGAATTCATCTGTGTTACTTGAAAATTCAACTTTTTGGTTTAGAACTTAAAT
>JAWWLR010000158.1:34539339-34549657 GCA_035041075.1 Acraspis erinacei | reverse complement strand
TGTCTAGAAGATAAAAAATGAAATTAGAAAAATCGACATTTTTTTCGATGTTTGCATTAAAATAAAAATTAAATAAATAAAAAAATAAAAAATCTACTCTCACCCTTTTCTGAAAAATTTAGCCCTGAATTTTTCCAAAAAAGAAGATTCTAAAATCGGTGCATAATTGCGTTCTAAATGTCATTTTGAACCTCGTTTTCCGATTTCACCCCCCTCTGCGTTGTTTCGGCTTATCTCCCCACCCCCGAAATTTGTAACGTAGTTTCTAGACGGCCAGTTTCTCCGTACAGGCTTTTATCGAGTGAATTCTCTCTCTCTCTCTCTTTCTCTCTCTTTCTCTCTCTGTACTCTCTTACAATGCGATCTCCCCAAAACTCATGATGATTCCTGAAGACAAATTTCAAAGTGTCACTTTCACCATGTGGCCCCACTGCTCCACACATTAGTATTTTTCTGAAGAAAGGGTAAATAATGTTTGCTAAGCGCGCACAATCTCGTAGCTTTTTTTTAAATTTATTATGCGCAAACATACGAAATGTTATCTAAGTTCATAAACTTATTTCCACTGACCCCCTTACGCCCTCAAATTTGTAATATAGTTTCTGAAGGGCCCCTTACTCCCTACACGTTTTTTACAAGTGTATTCTCTCTGTATTATTCTCTCTCTCTCTCTCTCTCTGCACCTTGTACTATCAGATCCCCTCATTAACTCATGATAATTCCTCACGAAAAATGTTAAAGTTGCATTCATGACATGTGGCCACACTACCACAAACTTTTTTTTAAAAGAAAAAGTAATTAGTGTGCGCACAGCGCTATGAATTTTTTGCTGCTTGAAAATTTATTATCGATAAAACATACTAAATATTATCTACGTTCATAACGTTACCTCCACTGATCCCCCACACCCCTCAAATTTGTAATCCAGTTTCTTAACGGCCCCATGCTTCTTAGGGGCCGTACTTAAATTACGTAATGGATTAGATTCCCCCTTTAAGACCCCTCCTCCCCCTGTCAAAAAACGCAAAAAATATTTCTACTCCCCCCCCCTCCACTCTTAATGTACCTAATTTTTAGTTTTAAAAATTTTTTACCATTTATTGCTAGGTAGAATTAGTCAGGTTGTCCGAGAGCTTCAGTTTCAAAATTTCCTGATTTTCCTTGACTAATTTTTCATTTTCCTTGATCATTAGCAGTCAAATAACAGGATTTTAATCTTGGAATACTTTCCACATAGAATATTTTATAAAAGGAGTGAAACAGTATTTTAGAAACAAATATAAAAATTTCAAATTTATTGATTTATTTCAAACAAAAAAAATATATTTTATAATATAAAAGATGGCTTTTTGACAAAATACTTAAATTTTCAACTTAATAATTACATTTTTAACATAATAGTTGAATTTTTAACCCAAAAAAGATAAATTTTCAACAAAAAGTGGTATAGTTTATATTTCAATCAAAAGAGATCAAATTTTTTTTTAACCGACGAATTTTCAACAAATGAAGATTTTTCTCACAAGAAATAAATCAAATGTTATCTAAATTTTTGAACCCTCAAGCCAAAATAAGAATTTTCTCTACAAAAATTGAATTTTCAAACCAAAAACATAACTTTATAGCAAAAAATTAATTTCCCACGAAACTGATGCATTTTCCACAAAAAAATTCAATTCCAAAGAAGAATTTTCAACTGAAAAAGATCAATCTTAAGAAAATGGAAAGTTACATTTTCAGTTAAAAAATTAATTTTAATGCAAAAAAATGCTTTCAGACTAAATAGTTCAATTTTCAACCAAAGACAATAAAAAAATGTTAATTAAGATAATTAAAATTAAAAAACAATTTAAAATTTTTTTAAATATTAATCTGCAACAAAATAGTTGTAATTTCAAGCAAAGAGATGAATTTTCAACTGAAAATATAAATCTTAAAAAAATACCATTTCTCAACAAACTCAGTCAACCAAATCATTTAAACAAAATAGTTGAATACTCAAACAAGGAAGAAGAATTTTTAACCAAAAAGTGTCATTTTCATCAAAAATTTTAATTTCTACAAAAATGGATTAATTTTTAAATAAAAAAGGTAAATTTTCAAAATTGTTAATAAAAAACAATGACTTGTTGACAAAATAGTTGAATTTTCTATTATTTCTCTTGTATGTTTATCCAAGTAAGATCAAATTTGTATTACAACAGATACATTTTTTATCAAATAGGAAATTTTTTTTTAAAGTTGAACTTTCATACAGAAAAGATTTCAGTTCTTTTTTCAACATAAGAATATAAGATTTAAACAAAAAGTAAATTTTCTTAGGAATAATTAAATTTTCAACCAAAAACTATGCGTTTTTAACAAGACTGTCAATTTTTTAACCAAAAAGTTGCAATTGACTTTTCAACAAAAAAATACGAATTTTAAATAAAAAGTAAATTTCCTAGGAAATAGTTTTTAATTATTGAAGCAAATAATAAAATACATAACTAAAAAGATAATCACCAAATATTCACGTTTTGAGGCCCACTGAGTCAGAAAAAACGATTTTTACGAAGGTGTCTGTCAGTCTGTCTGTCTGTAGCCTGTATTCTGTAGGCACGGTAACTTTCGCAAGAGTGATCAAAATTTTCAATTAAAATACTGCATTTTCATTAAAAAATAAGAAAATTTTGCTAAAAAAGAATTTAAGTTTTAGTAAAAAAAGATTTCAATTGACTTTTCACGATCAAAATATGCGTTTTTAAGCAAGAAATAATTTTTCACGAAAAAAATGAATTTTCAATCCAGAAAGATGAATTTTTTATCCAAAACGGATGAATTTTCAACCAAATATTTGAATTCTCTACCAAATGGTTGCATTTTGATCCATGAAAGATGAATTTTTTACTATACCAGATGAATTTCAAATAAAAAAGGGCAAATTATTCTTTTATTTGAAGAATTCCTGAAAATAAAATCAAGAATTTAATGAACAAATTTGGACAACCAGCATTAAATGTTCTCATTGCAATATGAAAAAATCCCTTCCTTTCCTCTTCTAAAAAAAAGGAAAAGAAAAGAATTCATTCTACATTTGGACAAAAATAAAAAAGAGGACAGAAAAATGAGAAGGCAACCAATTAAATCCCCTTCCTTCTTTTTTTTATTTCTTTCGTCTTTTTTATTTTTACTAATATCAAATCACAATAAAAAAAATTCATGAAAAATAATAACCAAGGTTTCGGCACTCACACAGCACCCTTATCAAGGCAATAAAAAATATAATTAAAAATAAAACTAAATAAAACAAAACTAAATAAATTAAATTAAAATAAAATAAAATAAAAATTCCAGCAAACAGGAACAGCACCGCTGCCACGATACTCTCTCCCTGAGAGCTGAGAGAAAAGGGGATTAAAAAGTTAAAACGGGATTTTAAATTTGATTTTCGTCTAATTTAAGGTTCTTAAAATTTTAATTTTTTAACAGAACAGCAGAATTTTTAACCAAAAAGTATGACTTGGAAAAAATTGATGAATTTTCTACCGAACAGTTGCATTTTTATTCAAGAAATATTAAATTTCTTCTAAAACAGATGAATTAGAAAACAAACAGTACAATCTCCATGCAAAGAACGTTCCAAAAAGCATGACTTTCTAACAAGAATGTTAAATTTTTAACCGCACAGTTGGATTTTTATCCAAGAAAAATGAAAATATTACTAAAACAGGTGAATTTTGAAGTCAAAAAGAAAAATTTTCAAAAAAAGAAAGTGTTGAATTTTCATCGAAAAAGATTTCAATTGAGTTTTCAACATAAAAATATGAATTTTAAGCAGAAAGTAATTATAAATTATAAAGTAATTATATATTTGGAATGATTTTTTTTATTTTGATTTAAAAATTGTAAACAAAAAAATACTTAAAGTTTTTATTGGAAGTTATTAACAAAAACAAGACTTGTATAAATTCGGTGTATATAAATTTAGAATAAACCGAGAATTTTTTAAATTTCGAATTTTAAATTTTAAATAAAAGCAATACTTATAGAACTCTGTAAATATATATTTGGAATAAAGTAACTTTTTTTTTAAATTTTTTATTTAAAAATTTAAAGCAAAAAAATAATTAAATTGTTTATTGGAAGTTTTAACAAAAACAATACTTATATCGTTTTTTCTTTTGCCGGCTCTTTTCACGAAACCTTCCGGACGCCATAATTTACGAGTTTTAAATGCTACAGCTGACTACTACGAAAGTCAAGATGCTGTATAAACTCCGCAACATTGCCACGTTTCTTGGTCATTTGATAATTTACAAAAAAATGCATAATATTATATTTTTTGAAAAAAAACTACTCTTATTAAGAAGCACTATCTCTATCACTACAACATCTTACGTATTAAGTGGTATTGATAGAGGCGTTTTATAATATTTTTTTTACTTTTCGGGGCTGGGACGACTGATTAAAAAAAAATTTATTTATTTATTGATTTTTATTTTATTTATTTTACATTTGATTTTCACAGTTTTTCGCATATTTGACTCCCATTAAAATAAAGAATTTTTAGATAATACTTATCTATTTTATATCAGTCTACATACTTTATCACAAACGCTCACATGATTCAAAAGTAGCGCATGTTCCTTCATTTTGAATTGCGCGCCAACTGGGATCAACTACCGCGGGCGAACCTAACGCATGCGCAGTACATCAGAGTGTCTGCATTGACGCCATTGACATCTTCATTCTTCGTGGCTACTGGTGGGTGGCACTGGCACGCTGGCAATAGTAAACCAAGCACTTTAAAAAGCGGCACAACCTATCTTTTTATTTTGCGATTCAGAAAAAATTTCGAGACAGTTTGTGAATCATGTCGGGTGCTGAAGACGGAGAATTGAAGGCTGGGCATCTTCCTGCAGGTTAGTTTTTACAAAATCGTCTTCTATTTGAATAAACTGTATGCATACGTGATTAGACACAAAGCATCTCAAGGTCACTGCGGGTACGTGTTTATTCTTTCAATTTTTTATGTTTTTGCAGTGAAAGCTGGAGGTATGAGGATAACTCAACACAAGCTACCTAAAGAGGAACGCGAGGTCAAACCTTCTAAGGATTCTGACGAGACGAAACCTTCAACGAGGTGAGAAAAAAAATAAAAACCTTCTGTGTATTCTAACCTTACGCGTTTTCCCTGCTTGTGATGTGGCAAAATGTTTGTAAACATATTGGATGAACAATGGCATTTGTGCTTATCATCGCTTATTGTTAAAATGGGGCATATATGAATGTTTTTTATTGTTTGGGGTTATGATTGTCATTTTTTCCATATTTTTTTTCGAGGGTAAAACGGTTTTACCGGTTTCTCTTTATTCCTTTATGATTATTATTAGATTAGAGTGAAAGAGGGTCCGTTCTATTTTTACTTGTTTTCCAGTTGTAGAAAATGAGGTAAATAACTGTATTGCCAGATGTTAGTAATTTTTGGAGTTTTTTAACATTTTTTTTGATAATATGCTGTAAAATTTTCCTATTGTAATTTGAAAATAGATCCGCTTTTAAAATAAAAAAATAGAAAATTGCTCAAAAACAGAAAAGAACCGGTTTCTTTTTTTTGGACAATTTTTTTGCAAATTTGCTCATTGGATTTTTATTTTCAGAATTTATATACATTTATTGGATTATTTGACTTTAAATTTTATTTCAAATTTCTTATATTTTAATAATAATAATAATAATATATAATAATAATAATAATACAAAAGCTTGAAGTTGCTTACGTTGGCGCGAATTGTGTAATATTTATATTTACTTTTTATCGTCATTAAATCTCGGAAAAGTTTTATTTAGGACAATCAGAATGTTTTTTTCCATTCTCAATCCGTACAAGGAACTCAAGTGATATGACCTTCGTTTATCTTTTGAGTGTGGTCGTTACTCCGTCATTGCGGTTGAATTGATTTTTCAAAAACAATTTCTGATAATATAGAATGACCTTTGGAATGCCGTAATTCAAAATAGTTCAAGCAACAATTTAATACATTTGAATAAGAATTTTAAATTCTTCGATTTTTGCAACTTGACCGATAATATTAATAATATTAAAGGAAAAGAATATTTTCGAGCATATTAGAAATCAAAACATTTCCCGGAAAAGTGAAAAAATCCATTGAAAAGAGAAAAAAATGGAGAAAATCCATTGAAAAGAAAAAAGTTTGATGTGGACAAGAAGTGCATTCATTTTCAATATTTTTATTCAATTTTTTTGTTAGAAATTCAAATACTTAGTTTAAAGTGCAACTAATTGGTTAAGAATTAATTTCTGCTTGCTTCATCATTTTAGTTGAAACCCCCTTTTTTGTGCATAATTAAACTGATTTTTAAAAAATGATAATTTTTTGATTGGAAATTCCTTTAAAAATTAAAATATTTGTTTGAAAATTAGTCTTATTGACAATTTTTGTTTTTTAATGAAAATATAACTACTTTCTTTTTCTTTTCTCTCGTTTTTTGATAATTCATCCTGTATGGTTGGGAATTTAGCTATTATATTTTCGGTTGAAATTTATTTTGTTTTATTTATAATTTAACTATTTTGTTGAAAAATTGTTTTTTATTCAAAATTTCTTTTTCTAACTGAAGATTTAATTATTATATTTTTGATTCAAAATTCATTTTCTTTAATTGAAAATTCATCTATTTTGTTCGTTTGGATTTGAACATTTTTGATAAAAAAAAGATTTTATTTTATCAACTGTAAATATAAATAAATAATTTTTAAAGTGGATTTGTACTTTAAGTATTAAGAACTGAACAATAACTGATAAACTATTTTCAACTTAAAAATAACTTAATAATAATATATTCGTAAATAAAGGCTTTTCTTAAATTAAAAAGATTTTTCAGTCTAAATTATGCAGTTTTTAACCCATTTAATTTAGATTTTTTTAAATAAGAAAAAGAATTATTATTTAATATTTAGCAATATTTGATTGTTAATTTATGACGAGTAAATTGAAGCCAAATATTAAAAAGTAAACAATTTGAAACTTAATGTTTGACATAGAAAGCTTTAAATTGTTAAATTTTCGAACAGCTTTTAAACTTTGAATGTTACAAGAAAGAATTTTGACAGGCTTCAGAAGAATAAATAAAATTTCGTAGATAAGTTTAAAATGATTTTTTATTTCGAAAAATTAATTTTGAGAGCATATTGAAAAATATTAACAAAATTATCAAAAATATATGTGTAATATTTAAAGAAAATTTGTTTAATTTGGCAGAATTAAAAGTAGTTAATTTCAAAATCTATTTAAAATAAAAATAATTTAACTTTTAATTCGAACAATTGGAAACAGGAAATTTTTTCAAAGAATTCTAGTTCTGAGTTGAAGCAGGGAACATTCAAATTTTAACCAATTCTGAGTTAAAACTGGTATTTATCAAAAAGAATTGTAATTTGTCTTGGAACAGAGAATTTTAAATTTTAAATAAATTCCGATCTGGAACAGGGAATTTGATTAAAGAATGAATTCTAAGGTGAAATGGGATATTTTATGAATTGAAAAAGGGATTTTTACAGACAAAGTCTAATTTTTTATTGAAACGGAGAACTTTCGAAAAGTATTAATATTCCGAATTTGAAAAAGGAATTTTCAATTTTTAACCAATTTCCAGCCGGAATTATAATTTAAAACTGCCTAAAATGGTGCAATTTTGAACATTTTTTAATTCTTCAATTTAGAGCATTGGAAATGATAACGTAGATTTTAATTTTTGGAACTAAATCTGAATCTTTGAACTCCACAATTTATAAAAGTTTAAAATTTTTATTTGGCAGTTTAACTGTATTTAATTTAAAATTGTTCAGTTGAAAAGTGTTAGTAGCTTCGATTTTTTACGTGTAAATTATTGATCATTTGAATAAAAAATTGTAGAATGAAATTTTTTATTAATTTAATTAATTTTAAGTGATTTTGAAGCTTTTGAAATATTTTAGGATAAAGAATTTTCTACAATTTTTAAAGATGTGGAAAGATTTTACAGAACGGGATTTTACAAAAGGTTTAAAAAGATTTCACGGTATTTTATAAGATTTCCGAGGATTTCAATTATTTTAAGGGATTTTAAAAATCAGTGTACTTTCATACACTTTCCACGATTTCAGAAAATATTATCATAGAATTTCACCGGATTTTATAATATTTTAGTGAAAAAAAAACCCTGAATTCTTATTAATTTATCCTAAATTCTTTGAAATTGACTCTAATCTACTTAATTCAATGGATTTTCTTTTGATTTTTTGAAGCTTTAATTCTTTAATTTAATTGATCTTGAGTTTTAATCATTTTAAGGGATTGTCATATTTTTATTGACTTCAAAGAATTTTTACAGGACATGAGGGATTTCGAAGATTTTCAAATATTTTTTTTGGAATTCGCCCTGAATTCTTATTAATTTAACCTGAATCCCTTTAAATCTTTGTTCATTCTTCTAAATCCACTTAATTCTAACAAATTGAATTAATTTGTTCGATTCTCTTGATTGCTTTTTAAGTTCAGCTTCATTTTTTATGAATTTCATCTAAATTTTCTGATTTCTTTTAAATTTCTCTAAATTCACTCGAAATTTATTGTGATCAATAAAATTTTTCTTGGATTCTTAAAATTGTTCCAATTTATTTGAATTCTTTTGAATTGAACTTGAATTCTCCTTAATATAGTGAATTTAAAAAAATGTATTTAATTGATTTTATAAAATATTGTCATAGAATTTCACGGGATTTTATAATATTTTAGTGAATTTTAAAGAATTTATTCGTGAGAAGTTAGGTATTTTTTTAGGGTTTTAAAGATTTAAAGATGTTTGGAATTCACCCTGAATTCTTATTAATTTATCCTAAATTCTTTGGAATTGACTCTATTCTACTTAATTCAATGGACTTTTTTTCGCTTTTTTAAAGTTTTAATAATTTTAAGGGATTGTAATATTTTGATTGATTTCGGAGAATTTTTACGGGACAGGAGGGATTTCGAAGATTTGAAAAGATTTTCAAATATTTTTTTGGAATTCGCCCTGAATTCTTATTAATTTAACCTGAATCCCTTTAAATTCTTCTAAAGACACTTAATTCTACCCAATTAAATTAATTTTTCCAAATTTTTTTCGATTCTCTTGATTGCCTTTTAAGTTCAGCTTCATTTTTTAAAATGAATTTCGTCTAAATTTTCTTATTTCTTTTAAATATCTCTATTATTGTGATCAATCAAATTTTTTTCGATTCTTAAAATTGTTCCAATTTCTTTGAATTCTTTTGAATTGAACTTGAATTCTCCTTAATACAGTGCATTTTTAAAAGTTTTTATTTAATGGATTTAAAAAAATACCATAGAATTTCACGGGATTTTATAATATTTTAGTTAATTTTAAAGAATTTATTTGTGAGAAGTTAGATATTTTGTAGGATTTTAAAGATTTAAAGATATTTGGAAATCACCCTGAATTCTTATTAATTTATCCTAAATTCTTTGCAATTTATTCTATTTACTCTATTCTACTTAATTCAGTAGATTTTGTTTTGATTTCTTAAATTTTAATTTAATTGATCCTGAGTTTTAATAATTTTAAGGGATTGTAATATTGTTATTTATTTCAAAGAATTTCTACAGAACATGAGGTTTTTTTGGAATTCGCCCCGAATTCTTATTAATTTAACCTAAATCCCTTTAAATTCTTGTGAATTCTTCTAAATTCACTTAATTCTACCCAAATGGATTAATTTTTTCAAATTTGTTTTCGATTTTCTTGATTTTTTATGAATTTTGTTTAAATTTTCTGATCTCTTTTAATCTTCTCTAAATTCACTCGAAATTTGTTGTGATCAATCAAATTTTATTTCGATTCTTAAAATTATTCCAATCCATTTAAATTGAATTTAACTTGAATTCTTTGGATTTCTCTTAAATTTCTAAAATTTATTTGAATGCTTTTAAATTCACTCAATTCTCCTTAATTAAGTGAATTTTTTAAATTTTGTATTTAATTGTTCCTGAAGTCTATTAACCTCGCCTTGAATTAAGTTTTTTTTTTAAATTATTTCAAATTCATTTAATTTTGAATGTAACTTGAATTTTTCTGAAATCTTTTGAATTTATCATGAATTTGTTACCCTTTGAGCGTGAAAAAGGACCCTTTTTTTACTTCATTTGCAGTTTAGTTTTCATTACTTCGAATAGAAGAATTTTTAAATTTAGTGTTACATTTTTTAAATTTCATTGACCGTGAAAAATGTTTCATGACCGGGAATATTTGAAGGGTGGATATTCAAAATCGTATA
>JAWWLR010000158.1:34452906-34467932 GCA_035041075.1 Acraspis erinacei | reverse complement strand
TATTCTTAGCCATCCTGAAAAATGTATATCATTTCAATAAATTTATATTATTACCATTCATGATATACATTAGTATTGAAAAAAATTACTTTTACTGTCTTATTTTTATCATTTAAAAAATGGGCAATCTATTAAAATAAAAATTGTTATTAAACATTGTACTGAAGTTGTGTCGTTTTGCCATAAATTTAATTTGTTTATATTCAATGTAGATATAATTCAGGCAAACAATTTTGGTAAATAAAATGTTATTGTAGTTTATAACAAACTTGTAGATATTTATTGGTTAAACAACTTTTGTCTTTTAATTTTGTTCGATTTTTTTTTAAATTTTGAATCCTATTTTTTACGTTTGAAAGAAAATTCAATCGTCCTATCTAAAAATGATTTATAACAAATTTATAGATCTTTTATGGGTGGACAGCTTCAGTCTGCTAATTTTATTTTATACCTTGTGGTTTTTTACGATGAAAAAAAATTGCGTGTCCCATCAAAAATTATTCATGACAAATTTGAATGAGTTTTCGCTATTTTTTGCAAGAGCAACGTATGCCTATTTTTTCATAGCTTTATGCCGTTAGTCCAAAACTTTAATTTTTTATTCTTAATGTTGTTTTTTACGACTGAAAACAAAAACTATACATCCTATCGAAAAGTGATTAATTACAAATTTGTAGATCTTTTAAGGGCGCGCAATTTTAGTTAATTCATTTTTTTTCTTATCTTACGTAGATTGGCCGTAAAATGGAATTTTTTATTTTTCGTTATTTTTGGTATTCTCTAAATTTGAATTTTCAACTATTCGACAAAATTAAAAAATTTGTCATGATAATCTTTTCGGGCTTTAAAAAATGAGCGTTTGTCTTCTCTTGACTTTTTTCA
This sequence comes from Acraspis erinacei, assembly GCA_035041075.1. Lineage (NCBI taxonomy): Eukaryota > Metazoa > Arthropoda > Insecta > Hymenoptera > Cynipidae > Acraspis > Acraspis erinacei. Next base: position 34,467,050 of record JAWWLR010000158.1, on the reverse strand, counting down.
TATCATGCGTTGTTTGACTTAAAATGTCCATTTTGGTGTGTTTTTTGGATTTTGAAAATGCTATAACTCTGATAATTTTTATTTTATTAGGATAAATAAGTCATAAGGATGAATTGTTCGAGTTTCCAAGTATTGTAGATAGCTTTAAATAGAATTTTTAAATCTTGAAAAAAATAGTCTCAAATATTTTGAAAATGTGCTCACTTTTTGAATTTTCATACAAAATAGCTGGTTTATGAACTTGTTCTTTCTTTTTAGACCTTAAAAAAGTGTGTCCAAGCAGAATCCAATCTGCTCAATCTTTCGAAAGTTATCGTACCTACAGAATACAGAATACAGACAGACAAATAGACACCTTTGTAAAAACCTTTTTTTCTGACTCTGGAGGCATCAAAACGTGGAAATTTGATGAAAACCGACAAAGTGAAATTTTACATAAAACCAATACCTTCTCATTAGGACAAGAATGTAAAAACGGAAATCGATGAGCCACTTTTTTCTTTTCAAATAGAATACCTCAAATCGAACCCTTAAAAATTACAAAAATGTTAATTTCGCAGCATTAAAAATAATAAAAAAATTCAAATTCAAATACCACACGCTTAGAGTTAAACATTGATTAAAGTAGTAGCCTGATTTAGAAAATAGAATTGAACAAATTTCTGTAGAAAGCCAGGGTTGAATTTACCGAAATTCTAGAGTCCTCAAGGGTTTTCACGTCCGCACTAAATTTAGAAGCTTTTAGGTGGTTGTGGAGGATCATTGTTGTTCACACGACCCGATAAAATAACCTCCTATATCTATCTAAAAGCTCATTTGAGAAAGAAGACATGGTTCTCACTAGGGGCTTTATCAGGAAATTTGAAATTTTCAAAGTTTTTAAATTTTTATTTCTATAATTTTAACTGTCCCATGTTACAATATAGAACAATACAATACATTCTTAATCAGGCTGTCATGTGATCCTCAATTTGTTTTCGTTATAAAAAAAATGCGTGCAACCCTGAAGTTCGCCATGGCTATGGATTTAAAAATATTGTAATTACTATAAACAAAATAAGCGTCCTACAAAAAAACAAAAACACCTTTGGATTTGTCTCCGAAATATCTAGGTGCGCTTTTTTGTGTGTTAAAATCATTTTTTAAAGCATTTTAGACAAATGAAGCTTCTTATAAAAAACTGAAAAAACCTTTGGATTCTTTTTGTAAACATCAAAGTGGACTATTTTTAAACAGTGTTATTGGCCATTTTTTTACATCATTCGAAACAAACATACGTTTGTGTAGCTCTGCTATGAATTTTAAGTTTAACTTATTATTTATAAGCAAAATAAGCGTCCCAAAAAAATAAAAAAACACATTTGGATTCTCCTAAAAAATAACTAGGTGCGATTTTTTCTGGTTAAAAAAGGCGTAGCTAGATATTTTGGAGATGAATCAAAAGGTGGATTTGGTTTTTTTATCGGTAGCTTAGTTTGTTCAGAATTAATCACAAATTTATGAAAACAACATTGTTTAAAACGCCTACTTATATATAGATAGATTATTTGTAAAGTTTGAAATTATTAACAAATGATTTAATCTTTTGAAAATGGTTAAAAAATAGTTTCACCTAGATATTTTGGGGAAGAATGAAAAGGATTTTTTTGGTTCTTCGGTCGAACGCTTAGATTATTTATAACAATTGCGGAAAATTAAAAAATAATGTTATTGTTTAAAAAAATGGTTTGAAAAAACACAAAGAAGGCGCATCTCGATATTTCAGTGAAGAATCCAAAGCAATTTTTTAATCGGATGCCTAATTTTTTTTATAATTACTGACAAACATTTTAAATCCATAGCTTTAGCAAATTTCAGGGTCGTAAGTTTTTCTAAAGTGCGTATAAAACATAAGAAAAGATGGCTAAAAATATAAAACGAACATGCGTTTTTTATGAAACTTTTAGGAGATAGAAAATAAATTTTCTTAAAAGTTTTACAAAGGTACACGGTTTTTTAAACGATTGAACAGAGTACAATTTTTTAAAAAGAATTCTGGGAAAATTTTGTAGACTTTTTTATTTGGAAAAATGAATTTTCGAGATATTATTTAAGATGATTTTAAAACATTTTATAAGATTTAAAAAATTTAAAAAAAAGTAATCTGGAAGATTTTAAGGCAATTTTTTAATTTTAAAAGATTTAAAAATATGTTTGAGAAAACTTGAAGGATTTCAAATTGTATTTAGATATTTATTATATAATATTGATAAAAAAATTTATTTATATAATATTAATATACAATATGAAATATATTATATATTTAATGTATTTAGCTTTTTATTGCTTTTTATCTTAGAAAATTAGTTCTAAGAGATTATTTTAAAATATTTTAAAACATTTCAAAAATTTGCCAAAATTGTCGGAAATGAACCTTATTGAGAATTTTTTTAATTTTGAAAAATTATTCAAAATAATAGGAGTAATCCAATTCAGTTAAAAGCACATTCAGAAATTTTTATAAATGTTGAAGAGATTAAATCTTGACAAATCTTTTCGATTTTGCCAAAGAATGTTAGGAAAATTATATTGACATAATTTCAAAAATAAATTAGCTTGAAAATTAACTTTTTAATGAAGTCTTCTTGCATTTTTACAAGAATTTCAGGAAAATGATATTTCTATAAGCTCAAAAACAAAAAAACAAATAAACTTACAAATTAAAAAGTTATTTCAAATTTTTATCTTGTATTAAAAATTATTTTTCTTTTTAAATTATAGTTTAGTAGACATTTTTTTTCTTTATGGATTTAAAAATCTTTTTTTTTCATAATTCAACTATTGGGTTGAAAATGAGTAAAATGATATTATTATAGCCTTAAAACAAATGAAAAGATTAACTTGAAAGATAAGAGGATGTTTTTTGTAATAAAAATTGCTTGTTCTCTCAAACAAGAATTTTTTTCATATAGTTTAAACTGTTTTCAGTAAGATATGTAATATTTTCGGAAAGTTTTATGATTGAAAACAAAAATTTTGGTGAATTTTGCATCTTAATATCAACTTTATTAAAAACTCTCAACTTTAAAGGTAATACATACCTTTACTGTTTTCTAATCGAAAACAAAAATCGAGAGTCGCATGGCATCCAGATAAAGAACCTTCGGCATTGCAAATTATGGGATAGTTAAAATTATAGAATTAAATAATTTAAAAAAATTAATTTTTAAATTAAACATTTTCATTACATCTAAATATTTTTTTGAAATCTCGGAAAATAGGGGTCAGTTTTGCACCGAAATAAACAAATTTCTGATTCAAGGTCTTAGAAAATCGAAACGCGAGGACTAATTATTGTTTTGAATGTAAAAAATTAGTTTCCAAAAATTGGTTTTCGATTGATTTTGCTGGCAATTTAATCGAATATGTATCTGAAAAAATTTGCGATCTCTGAATTTGATTACAACAATTTTAAATTAATTGTCCCTACTTTTTCTCAATTTCCTGTAAAAGTTTTTGTCCCTGAAAATATATCTAGTAAAATTCGTCTACTTGAAATGGCTCATGGAATGATTGATCCGTTCATTCACTCATTTTTTTCCTCTCTGAGTAATAACTCGAAGCTTTGAACCCTTAAATTGACTTTCACACCTAAATTAACTTTTCTCCTCTAGCGGAATAATTCATTTAAGGGATGGGTTACGAATGATAAAAAACTGAGTCCATATTTCCAATGCTGTCTGCAAAATAAGAAAAAAGAGACATCCATCTTCAGGATATCGACAGCGGAGACCTTCTGCAGTTCAGAATTTTTCTCAACGTTTCACCTACCGAAGGAGAAGTTCTCATTCCTGAGACTCCAAGTGAAATAGTTATTAGTGCGTAAAGTCAGAGAAAATATATCGGTACAACTGGGTATGCATTTCGGTGTTTGAATTTTATCTTGTATCATTTCAAAAACATATTGCAGATTGATTTGAACGAGATCAGAATAAATTTTCATAAAAATGATAATGCTTCTGCCTTCCCTTGAAGAATAAAACTTTCGTATCCTAAGGAATGCAAAAAATTCTATGCATATCAAAATAAAAGTGATGAGTTTTCAGCTTGAAATTTTCATCTTAAAATTATTTTAAACTGGTATCGCTTAAAATTAAATAATATTGAATTTAAGCAATATACCGAAACAAATGATAAAAACCCACTTTTTCAAACTTCGATCACAGCGTTTTAAATAAAAATTTTTTTAATTCGATTTTCTAAAAAATGGTACCAATTATATGGTCCAATTTAGAACCTTTCACATAAAAAACCTACAGCCTTTTGAATGCAAAATTTACAGCTTTTTAGGCATAACTATTCATTTTATTTTCAAAATTAGGAGTATTATATTTAGAGCAATAAAAAATTTGCAAATTTCCTGAATTCTCTCAACTTCTTGTTTTATCTGAATTCCCTGAAATCCTTGAATATTCTGTATTCCCTGTATTCCTGGAATTTTGTGAATTCCAGAAGTTCCTTTTATTACATAAGCGCTCAAAAACCCCTAAAATTCTCTGAATTTCCCTGAAATAATTGGATTCAACAATTTTCTAAAAATTTATTAATTCTGTGATTTTCTTAAATCCTTGATTTCTTTGAATTCCCTGAATTTATGGAATGTTCTGAATTTCCTGAATTCTAGAATATTCGGAATTCCCTAAAGGCGCTGAAATCTTTGAAATTCTAAGAAAATCTGGAATATTCGGATTTCCTTACATTCTATGAATTCCTGAAAAGCTCTCAATTCCTTAAATTCTCTGCATTCCCAAATTGCCTGAAATCCCTTAAAGTCTCTGAATTTCCCGGAAATCCTTGATTTCTAAAATTTCCTAAAAATCTTTAAATTTCTTGAATACTGCTATATCCTTGATTCCCATGAATTCTCTGAATTCCTGGAATATTCTGAATTCCCTACACACTCTCGATTCCACGAAATTCTCGGAAGTTCTTGAATATCTTGAATTCGTTGAATATTTGAAATTCCTTGCATTTTCTGAATTCCTCAAAATCTCATAATTTCTCGAATTCTCTAAATTCCTAAATTCTATGAAATCCCGCGGAAGGTAAAGTGCAATTTACCAGCCTAGGACGATAAAGTATCCCATCATCCATAAATACTTACTTTGCTGCTCTGAACCGCCTGTTTTGAATGGTTAAAACCTATTAAAAATTTTACATTAGTTAACAAATTAAAGATTGTTATGTTTTTCTTCGAAATTAAGAGTATTATATTTAGACTCAGTTTCCCTAAATTCCTTAAAATCCTTGATTCCTTAAATGTTCAGAATTCATTAAATTCTTTACATTCTTGAAACTCCTTAAACTCCTTGAATATTTTAAACTCCTAAAATTCCTTGAATTACTGACACATTTTTAATTATTCTCTGAATTCCGTGATTCCACTGAATTCCCTAATTGCACTAAATTCTCTGAAATCCCTTAATTCCTTCAATTACATGAATTTCTAGAATTTCTGTAATGCACAGAAATGCCTGAAATTCTCTAAACTTCTGAAAATATTTTAATTCTTTCATTTTTCGGAAATCCTTGAATTCTTTGAATATTCTAGAATTTTTCGTGAATTAATGAATGCTCTAAATACCTTCACTTCTCTGAAACCCTTGAATATTCCGATTTCCTACATTTCCTAGAATACCCTGAATTTTCTGAACATTTTTTATTTCATGAATTTATTTGATTTCATGCTTTCTAGTCCATATTCTGAATTCCTTGAATTCTTTAAATTCATTGAATTGCGTTAATGCTTCCAAATCCATGAAATTCTCCTGAATCATTTAATTCCTTGAATATTCTGAATTTCTGAATATCTTTACTACTATGAAATCCTTGAATATTCTGATTTCCCGCAATTTCATGAATTTTCCGAACATTTTCTATTTCATGAATTTTCTTAAATTTCTTTAATAATTTCTAATCCCTGAAATTCTCCTTATTTCCGGAATTCCTTTAATATTTTGATTTGTTTTAATTATCTAAATTCCGTTAATTTCTTGAATATTCTGAATGTCCCGAATTCTTTGATTTTGTAAAATTCCTGAAATTCTTAAAATTATCTAAATTCCTTGAATTACATATATTCTATGAAACCCCTTAGATTCTCTGCATGCCCTGACGTCCTCATCTTGAATAGTCTGAATTCATATAATTCTCGGAATTCCTTTAATTCTTTCAATTTCATGAATTCCTTAAATTCCTTTCATGCTCTGAAAATTCTCTAAATTCCTTAAACTTGCTAAATGCTATGAAATTCCCTGAATTCCTTGAATGTTTTGAATTCTCTACATTCGTGAAATTCCCCCAATGCTGTGAAATTCTCTGACTTTCTGGCGTTTCTTGAATGCTCTTAAATCCCCTAAATACTGCGAATCCCCTACATTCTTGGAATATTCTGAATTCTTGGTGTTCGCAAAAATATCTGAATTCCTTAACTTCCCTGAATTCCTATAATTCTTCAAATTATCTGAATTCGCTGAATTTCTTGACTTGCCTGAATTCCTCAAATTCCTTGAATTCTCTGAATCCCCTTGAAAAGTCTAAATACCTGAAATTCTTAACATTTTCTTAACATTTCATCTAAAGTTCTGGATTCCATAAATGATTTGAAATCCCTGGAATTCTCTGAAATTCTTGAAGTCGTTGCATATTCGGAATTCCCTGAATAACTTGACTGTTTTTAAATCCTTCAATATTCTGAATTTATAAAATTCCTCGAATATTCTGAAATCTCTGAACTCTAAATTCCTTTAATATATTGAATACTCTGAACGCCTTGAATATGCTGAATTCTCTGAATTCATTAAGTATATTAAATTCCCTGACTTTATTAAATTCCTTGAATTCAGGGAAATCTTCGATTTCTCTGAATTTTCAAAAATCCTTGAAAATTCTACATTTTGTGAATTCTTAAGATATTCGGATTTCTCGGAATTTATTTACTTCTCTGAAATTCTTGATTATTTTAAATTCCTAAGGTTGATGAATATTTTAAATACCTGAAATGGCCTGAATTTCCTTAATTTCTTCATACTCTTGATTTCGCTGAATTCTCTGAACTCCTTGAGTTCCTTGAAAATTTTGAATATTTCGAATTACATGAATATTAGAAATTTCTTAAATACCTTGTGTATATTGAATTCCCTGTATACCTTAAATTTTTTGAATATTCTGAATTCTTTGAAATTTCGAAATTCTAGAAAATCTCTGAATTCCTTGAATTTGATTTCTCTTAATTTTCTGCATTCTGTAAATGTTCTGCATTCTGGAAATTTTTGGAAATCTCTTAATTTTCTTAAATTCTTAAATAATCTGAATTTCCTGTATTCTGTAAATGTTCTGAATTCTGGAAATTCTTTGAATTCCCTACATTTCTTGAATTACCTAAACGCTCGGAAATCCCTGAAATTCTTTGAATTTATTGAATCTCCTGGATTCCTTGAATTTAGGGAATTTCGATTTTAAGTTAGTTAAAAGAATGCAAAAGAATTTGAAGGAATTAAAAAGAATTTCAAGCGATCCAAAATAATGAGAAAGAATACATAGAATTTAAAGAATAACAAAAAATTCAAATAAATTAGACATTCGAAATTAAAAAAATTGAAAAAATTCTATAAAGCATCAAAAACGGAATATTTTTCAAGTAATTTTCTAATTTTCAAAGTCTCTTTACATATAAATCTGCGAAAAGATTTAAAAAATGTAACATAATAAATGAAACCGTGACAAATATTTTTTTAAACTAATTAATTTAAGAATTTAAAATTGGAATCATAAATTATCCTACTGCAAATACAGGCTTTTTATTCTTTTCAATTCGAGTATATTTCTTCCCTTACAATTAGCGGCATATTTTTACATAATCATTTCATTATTGGCTTACAATAAACAGTAGGTGTCTATATATAAATATTTACAATCATAACTTTATTTACATCGATCAATAATATTACAAATTAATATTACCATTTAGACAGCTTGATACAAACGTGCTAGAAATTACATTAGGTTTTTCGAATATCACATGTACATTATTGGTATTGATAAAGCTTACATTACTTCGAAGTTTTTTTTACAATATTTTCGATTAGAAGTCGTGAAAGGAGCAATTTCAAATATTCTGAATCCCATTGTATTATATTACATGTATATTACGTTAGAGACTTCAAAAGTAAATATTGCAATTCAAATTTCGCGCCACATTAACGACAAAATTATGACGTCACTATTTGACAACATAACCTTTAACATAATGATTCTACTAACCAGTTACGTAACAATTCTTTAAAAAAATTTGGGTTAAGTGAAAATTACACGATATTTCTCTTATTTATTACTATTTGTGTACAAAAAATTTATATTAGTAGGATATTTTCAATAATGAAATTTTAAATTTTGGAAGCATACTCTAATGCTTGATGAGTCCTAAAGTTTTAATATTTTAATAAACTATTTATTATTGTAACAGAAGGTTCTCAGATTTTTGAATTAATAAACAATTTATACAATTTATGTATCACATTTATGTTAATATTACGTCTTCTTTTAATCAGTAATTTTGTATTTGCCGATAAGATTCTTATACTCTATACGAGATTCGATAATATAATTAACCTACTTCGCTCTTTCTCTCTTTCGAATACTGCATATAAAAGTTCGAATGCTTTTAAATCAATTGTTTCTTAACAATAAATCAATATTCAATATTCAAGTAATAGAATAGAGGAATAAATTTTCACTTGCTGTAAAACAGGCTGCGCGCGAAACCTCGTTTAGTCTTTAAAATTAAAGAAAATTCTAATTTTTCAAATTTTTAAATGTAAAACCTTTTAATAATAGAATGAAACCATTCGAAATTTAAATTTATAAAATTTTTATTTATTTTTTCCAGGACTGCAGTAAAAAGTTCGCATTAATAATGAGACCAAGTTTTTTTTTGAATTCAAAATAATTTTATGAATTTTATAAAAGTTCCAAGTGAATCGAAAAAAATTCAGGATAGATTCATAAGACTTCAAAATTTCTTAAAATATTTAGAGAACTTCTAAAAATCTTTAATAATCACTGAAATCCTTGGAAATCCTATAAAATATCTTGAAATCTTTAAAAATATGCTAAAGCCATATAGACCCTACAAAATCGTCCCACACCTTAGAAAATCATTAAAATTAAATCCTCTCTCGAAAATTTGTAAGGCTCTTGAAAATTCCGTCTTAGTTTTAAAAAGATCCTTACATCTTTAAAATCCTTTGGATCTCTTCAAGTTATTGGAATCACTTAAAATTCCTTGGCATATTTTTTAATACCCGAAAATATTTAAAATCCCTTAAAAAGCTGCTCCATTAATGAAATCAATTAACAAATCTTGGGAATTCTTTTAAATGCCCGATAAAATTTCAAATCTCTTGAAATAGCTTTAAATCCCACAAAAGTTTTTAAAGCTCGAAAAAAAATGTTCAGAATTAAGAAGAATGCCCTAAAATCTTTGAATCGAAATCTATCAACAGTTCCTTGGAATTTTTGTAATGCCCGGATATGTTTAAAATCCCTTAAGATCCCATTCGATTATGGAAATCAATAAAAAATTCCTTGGAATTTTTAAATAACCGATACAATTTCAAATATTCTAAACAGTCTCATAAATTATTATAGCTCTAAACAATTCCTCCGAATGAAAAAATACCCTAAAATCATTAGTAATCCTGTTATCTTTCGGAAATCTATAAAAAAATTCCTTTACATTTTTTTAAACGCCCGAAAATATTTAAAATCCTTTAAAATCCCTTTCAGTTACAGAAATCAATAAAAGATTGATTGGAATTTTTTTTAAATAACCCATCAAATTTTAAGTCTCTTGAAATATTTTAAAATCCCTCTAGAATCCCTGTAGCTTTTCGGAATCTACAAACAAAATTCTTTGGAATTTTTTAAATACCCGAAAATATTGAAAATCTTTTAAAATCCTATTCAGTTGCAGAAATCAATTAAAAACTCCTCGGAGTTTTTTTTATATACGATACAAATTCCAATTTTTTGAAATATTTAAAAATCCCTTAAAACTTCTTAAAGCTCTAAAAAATTCCTCTGAATTAAGGAAAACCTAAAATCCTTTATAGCTCTTTGGAATCCCTTTAGCTTTTCGAAATCTATCAAAATTGCTTCGAATTTTTTAAATATCTGAAAATATTTAAAATCTTTTAAAATCCCATCCAATTACACAAATCCATTTAAAATACCTTGGCATTTTTTTAAATACCGCATGAAATTTCAAATCTTTTGAAATATTTTTAATTCATCAAAACTTCTTAAGGCTCGAAAAATTCCTCAGAATTAAAAATAATACCTTAAAATCTTTAAAGTCCTTTCAAATGCCTTTAACTTTACGAAATATATTACAATTCATTGAAATTTGTAAAAATATCCTATACAATTTTAAAGCTTTTAAAATATTGACAAATCTCTCAAAACTTCTTAAAGCTCTAAAAAATTTCTCAGAATTGATCAAAATTACCCTAAAATCCTTATAATCCTTTGGAATACCTTTAGCTTTTCAAAATCTATCAACAATTGCTTAGAATTTTGTAAATACCTGAAAATATTTTAAATCCTTTAAAATCCCATTAAATTATCGAAATCAATTTAAAATACCTTGGCATTTTTTTAAAAATCCCATAAAATTTAAAATCTTTCGAAATCTTTGAAAATCCCTTCAAACTTCTTAAAGTTCAAAAAACTTCGTCAGAATTAAAAGTAATACCCTAAAATCTTTAAATTCTATGGGAATTCCTTTAACTTTACCAAATCTATTAACGATTCCATTCAATTTTTTAAAATATCCCATACAATTTTTAATCATTTGAAATATTTTAAAATCCCTCAAAACTTCCTAAATCTCTAAAAAATTCCTCAGAATTGATTAAAAATATTCTTAAATCCTTATAGTTCTTAAAAATCCCTTTAGCGTTTCGACAACTATAAATAATGCATTGGAATTTTTTAAACGACGAAAATATTAAAAATCCTTTAAAATTCCATTCCATTACAGGAATCAATAAAAAAATTCATTGGAATTTTTTAAAATAATCTATAAAATTACAAATCTCTTGAAATCTTTTAAAATTCCTCTAAACCTGTTAAAGCTCTAGAAAATTCCTCAGAATTAAACAAAATACCCTAAACTCTTTTAGGGTTCTTTGGAATCCCTTTAGCGTTACGAAATATATTAACAATTCCTCGGAATTTTTAGAAAATACCCTAAAATCTTTAAAATCCTTTGTTATACCTTTAACCATTTGAAATTGATTAAAAGGACTTAAATTTTTTTTTAAATATCCTAAAATATTTCAAATCCTTTAAAATATTTTTGAATCCCTCGAAATTTTTTTAAACTTCAGAAAATGTCTTGGAATTTAGACAAAATACCCTAAAATTTTCTATGTCGTTTGAAATCTCTAAAAATTATTAAAAACTATCAAATATTTTAGGCATCTTTAAAAATATCCTAAAATGTTGCAAAGAATATTTTTTAAATGTTACTTTAGTGTCTTTATGTTAAAAAATTTATTAAAAATTAACTTAAGAAAATAGTTAGATCAGTTCTGATTAAGCTTGGCAGTTACTTGCATTTTTTTTCAAAATTGCAGACTTTTCCCTGATTTCCAGTTTTTCATTGAACAGCGGCCACCCTTGTTTGAACAATCTGAAATTCGAAACTGCTCAAATGTGTCTCAAAAAAGATGCTTTTAGGTGTAATATTCCACGCCAATTGGCTAGAAATATGAAATATCATCTCACTTAAAGCAAACAGTCCATACATCCTTTATGACAACATATCCTTGACGGTTAAATTCTGCATTTAACCTTAACATTTGGAACTAACAGAGGTTATTTTATCACTATAACGTACATTAATCAAAATTAAATGCTTGGTTCAAATAGCACGACCCAAGCAAATTTATTGGATACTTCGGTGTAATGTCTCTCAAGTCAGTTCGCTTGATTAGTTTCTTCTATGTGAGAATGATTGGAAATTCAACATCCATGCTTTCCACTTCTTAGAGCTAAAACCATTTAATTTAATTTGATCGATGTCACAGCAGAAGCCACGCCTAGTCCTTTTTGTATTAGGTGCGCTTAAAAAAAAATCGATTGGGGTTCTTTAATGGCAAAATCTTGTTTTATTCTGATCCATTTATAAAAGGGATGTTGCTGCATACAGATGTCGAAACGCAAAGGGAAATGTAACTGAGAATTATCTGAATCGTGCAAGCTAATTACAAAATAAAGCTTATCAATGAAAATTGACAACGGTGTCTTAAGGGATTACACATTTGAAGAGAGATTCTGAAATGAACAAAATCCCGCACGAAGTCTATGAAAATAAATTAGACTATTCCAGAGAGTTATAAAATAAGTTTAAATCTCTGACGGTTGGCTTTAAATTTTTTATAGTGTTCGGAATCGTGATAAAATTCTAGGATGTCCTGTCGAAATTATTTTTACAAAATAGTACAGAAAACTAAAACCATTTTTACAGGAATCTACAAATAAATGCAATGAGTTACAAGCAAAATGATTATAAAAGTTACTATAAAAATTACTATAAAAATTTCTTCATTTAATGTTACAAAAACTTAGATGCAAATGAAAACCCTTAGAGTGGAATACTTTTGAATTTTAAACTTTTAAAATGAAAGGTTAAATCTTTTTTAATTTAAACCCTCAATAATTCACGCGTTTAAAATAGAAGCTTTCAGCATTGAAGAATAAATCAAAAATTTATAAATTTATAAAATTTATAACAAATTTATCAACTTTTGTTATTCTCATGGAATTCGAATTTTTTCCTAAAGTTTTTCGAAAATCCTGCAACAGATTAGTAATTGTTTAATTGGTTTTTAAAAAATTATTTTTCTTTCTCACAGAGGAAACTTTGTTTAAATAGCCTTTCATAATTAATTCTTAATAAAAAATAATTTCAAACTTTTCCAGCAATCTCAAAAAAAATTTGTATTGTCATAAAACATTTCAAGATCCTTGAAAAGCTTAAAACTTTATTTGGATCGCTTTTATTATCAATGTACCTATGATGACTGCGTACTGAATGTTAAAATCTTAGAAAAAATATACACACTTTTAAATAGGTTTTTTAATGAATGAAAATAAATTTTCCTATCTGACTCAATTTATATAAAATTATTTTGAAAAATAAACAGCATCTCTGATTTAAATCTAGCTAAAATTTTCATTTAAAAAATCGTAGTTTTTTGCAGAAACCTATATTTTACATATCCTGCAAAAATTGACAGTAAAATTAGTAACAAATTTTATAAAAATTTTAATATCCTGAATTTAATAATTAAATAATCATATTAAATATAAATTTTTAAATTTAAATGTAATATTTATAAAGTTCTGAGTTGACACTTCGATATGGATTCTAAAAGTATTGCTTGTAAAATTGTATATTTTTTAAAATTTGTACATTTTGACAAAACACTGCGAGTATTCACAACATTATTTTAAGTTAAGTTTCTCAATATTTTAGCTTTGGTTAAATCTTGTATTTTTTATAACGATTTTTAATTTTCTAAAATAATTTGCGTAAAATTAAAACTGGTTTTGTGACGCCAAACACAAAATAAAAAAATATATATAGATTAGAAAAATGTTATACAATTTTTTGAATTTTAGAGGCGCATACTTTCTTATTAATATTTTTACTTTTCTACAAAAAAATCAGATGCATTTGTATTTAATTGCATTTTTTGTTAAATTATGAGCATTTATTTACAAAATAGTTCATTTTTTAATAAAAAATTACAGTTGTAGATATGTTGTACGTTCTTGTGAACATTTTTTCCACCAGGGTATTAAAAAAAGAATACTTGAAAATGTTACAACTCAAATCCAAAAATGAACGCTAGGTTTGCCCTTATTTTTTGTCTTTAGAATTTCTTCAATCTCATTCCCCAGTTATGATTGAATTTTTAAAAAAATCTACAAATTTGAGCAAAATCGGTTAGTATTTAAGGGTCACGCAAAGACCATGAAGTTTCCCATTGATTTAACATTGGAAAAAGTCAGCTTGTTGTCAATGTAATATTTAA
>JAWWLR010000158.1:34427624-34439223 GCA_035041075.1 Acraspis erinacei | reverse complement strand
ACCACATAGCAGATTATGTTATCGTTGTGAAAATTACAGCTTCGCCAGCAGGCAGTGTAAATAGTAAAAATGTATGGATTTCAAAGACAAACACAATCAGATATGTTTTAGAAGTTTGCAGGATAATTTATATCAATAATCGAAATTCACTTACACGTAAAGCAAATATGAATGATAAAGTAATTCCAGATAAAAGAGATTTTAATTTCTCTATACTATAGATACATTGTAAATCTGTAATTATTTGAGGAATTTCAAGGAAAAAAAATAATAATAAACTTCTCTCTTACCATCTTATAAATTGTGAAATAAATGAAAGAAAAATGATAAAGACCAAATTTCAAACGGTCCACATTGTAGTTGTATAGTGAATAATTTTTATTTATTTTGAAAAATGAAGGTGGCTGGTGAAGGTGGCTTGTTATAAACTTTGTGTGAATTAATGTAAAGTTATCTCTTTAGGAGTATTTAAGACATAATTACCACCCAAAATTTTTTTATTTGGACCCCTCAAATCCCCTTATATTGAGCCCGGAAATTTCCTGAAATATGCAAAATAGCAGTTTTTGATCAAATTCATGCTAAAGACGGTATATTTTGGATTTTTTTCAACATGGACTATTTTTAATTGGTAAGCGAGGAGTTTCCAAGTATTTTTTAACTTTACATTGTTAAAACCATTATTATTTGTTTAAAAAATTTTTCCCCTGTAAATCGCGAAAAGATTCTACTTTTCGGGATAAATTATACAAAGTTTATGAATATTAAGAGTCGTACTTCTTGCTTAAAATATATATTAATTATTTAAAGAATATTCATTTTTTAAAACTATTTTTTGCCCTCCAAATCTGAAAAAGATCATATTTCCTGAAATTAACGATATAATTAATGAATGTTTAGAATAATATATTTTTAAAGGATAGTTGATAATTATTCAAACAATTTTAATCTGTATAAAATATTTTTCCCTGTAAGGCGTGAAAAATTTTTACTTTCTGCAATTAATGACACAATGAATGTATGCTGAGAGTAATATTTCTTCTAGAGGACATTAAGCATGGGTAAGGTGGAGAAAGTATAGTTTATTTAAAATCTTTTAAACTAGGTTGCTTATTACTCAGTCTTTCCTTATTATAGAACTTATACCCTATATTGTTTAAATAATTAAACTCAATTGCTCTAAGAAGAGTCTAGTCTCGTAAAATATCCTTTGAAATCCCTTTGAATTTTTTTAATATCTTGAAATCTCTAGGAATCGCTTGAAATTGAATTTAGTTTATTTAGATATTTTTTAAAAATCTCTAGATATTTCTTGAAATCTATTTCAAACCCCGGAAATATTTGGAAATCTTAAAAAAATTAATCCCTTTAAAATGGTGGAAATATTTTCAAGTCTTTTGAAAAACGATGAAATCCATAAAATGGGTAGAGATTTATTAAAATCCATTGCTATATTTAAATTATTATTTCTACACTGATGAGTTTATACTGATTAAATAAAAAAATTTCTTTACTACGTTTTGAGTATTAGAAGTTTTGAAGATGGTGATGCAAATTATAAAAAAAAATTCAAAATTTTGTGATGTGTAAATCAATGTTGATGATTGAATTTTTCTTCTTAATGCTGATAGATTTTTGCATTTAATTTAAAAATGCAGCAGAAAAATATACAAAAATGTTAAAATTGACAAAAGTTCGGTGGTTTTTATGAGAACCTTTTAACCCAATTTTCACTCAAAGTCTTTTTTTGTTTTCGTTTTTTCCTTGATTTTTTCTAAGTTGCATAAGGTGTGATAAAGAAATATTTAAAAAAATAACGCGTTGGTCAACCAGAGAATATTTAGTTTAAAGATTTTCATACAAAATACAGGCCATTTTTCAGTTTTTAGCCTATTTTAGTGTATTTTCTTGTGGATTTTAAAAACGAAGGAAAAAGTCTATCAGTAATCAAGAAGAAAAAGTCAAACATAAATATTTGTTTAGATACGGCAAGACAAAAGAATGTTCACAAATTTTTCTAAAGAAATTTTCTAAAATCCCTTGAAGAACAACTAATTTTTTCCCAACATGATGCTGTATCATTTAGCATGCCTCAAATGAATGCAGCTTTTAAGAAATTTATTATTGGAAAATCATTATAGACGGATACTAAATTTGCAATAATATTTTCTCTTAAGGGGATTGTAGGAGATTGCATAAGATTTCAGAGAATAGAAGTAGTGGACAATGACCCTACAGTATATCATTATTAATTAAAAATAGTAATGTATACAAGATAATTTATTTAATATGTTTAATAGAAAAGATATAATAATCCAATCTTTTGTTATTTAATCAAAGTCGAACATATTCAACAAATTAAAATTTGTATTTAACATGAAAAAATTTACTTTATTATAAAATGTCAATCAAAAGTTGTATTTTTGCAACAGGTGAAAAATTACAATTTTTCAATATTTTTATTGCACAATTTAAATTGACATAATTATTTTTAAATACCAAAACTTAATCTAAAAGGTAAATTTCAAACAAAAAATGAAGAAATTACATCACCAGTTGAATTTATTAATATTCAACCAAGAGAAATTAAATTTTTAACAAATCAGTTAAAGTTTAAACGTAAGTGATGAATCTTCGCTAAAAACAATAACCCAAAAAAGTGTAATATTTCATATTTCCTTAAAAAAATATTTTAATTTTTAATAAAAGACGCTAGAATTAAAATAAAAAGAACGAATTTTTGACAAAATAGTAGAATTGACTACCCAAAAAATACGAAAAGTGAATTTTGAGATGAAAAAGATAAACATTTTAACAAAAAATAGAATAGCTACATTTTCAGTACGGAAAAATTCCTTTTCAACAATAACACAAAAAGTTATTAAAACAGTTACATTTTTAAGTACAAAAATGAAAAAATGAATTTATTACTCAGTATTATCACCAAAGAAAAACGAGTTTTCAAAAACATTTTTAAATTTTTAATAAAAAATCGAGTTTTAATGAAAATAATTATTATGCAACGAAAAAATGAATTTTTAATCCAGGTGTTGAATTTTCAACCCAAGAAATGAACTTTACACTAAAAGAGGCAAATTCTTAACAATATAGATAACCTCCAAGAAACTAGTTAAGTTTTAACCAAAGAGATAAATTTTCAACCAAAACGATTAACTGTCACTGAAAAAAGATAAATATTCGAAAAAAAATATAATAGATAAACTTTCAGATAAAAAATAATTGTAAATAAAATAAATAATTTTCTTATAAAAGAAATTAATGTTCTTCTATACCACATTGAAGAATATAAAGGTTATACCAAACAGAAAATTTAAATTTGCAATTAAAAAATTAATTTATAACGATAAAATATTTGCAACAAAGTAGTTAAATTTTGAAGAAAGAGAAAGGGTTTGAATTAAACTAATGATGAATAAACCAAAAAACGAATTTCCAGCACAGTAATGACACTTTTAACTAAGTATTTTCAAATAAGGATTCTGTTGATGAGAAAAATAATCTGCTAATTGTAAAGAATTGTAAATAAATGAAAAGGAATATGTTGTACTTATTGAATTTACTGGAACTTTCTCGCTAAAGTAAATAAAATTCTGTAAATCATATATTTAGAACGTTTTTAAATCAAAATAGATTTTCTGAAAAATCTAGAACAAAATGTGGGAAAATGAACAGAGTTTTGTTCCAAAGAAAGGCTAATTAGCAATTTTGATCTACGTTATTATCCTAAAAATGGTATATTTCCTTTAAAAATGATCGACTTTGAAACCAACTTTTTTGATTTAAAAAATAGTTTAAATAAAAAAAATGTATTGTCTGACTTTGCATCTATAAAATTTATTTATATTATTATAAATAATTAATTGATCAATCACTCTAAATTTAATAATCGAATTTTTATAATAATTCTCTTTGCCTAAGAATTTAGGCAATCTTCGATTGAAATACTGTTTATATTTAAATACAATTTGTAATTAATAAATTAATTTCTCTTATTCTATTCCCCGACCTCCTTTATTAGAACATTGATATTATTATAATATTTATATATATATATATATACAGAATTACATTTAATTTTGACACCTTAAATATTAAAGTTATTAAACAAAATTGATTGAAAATTTAAAAAATAAAATACAATTTTTAAAAATTTATTTTTTATCAAAAAAAAATTGTGCTAATTATGATTATTATTATCTACTGTAGGGTGGTCTCCCATACATGTTAAAAAAATAATATTTTGAGTCTTTATTGAAAGCTTCGACCGGGCGTTTCGGTTTGTCCCAGTCGAGTGGCCGATTCATTACACG
The DNA here is from genome assembly GCA_035041075.1 of Acraspis erinacei. Classification (NCBI taxonomy): domain Eukaryota; kingdom Metazoa; phylum Arthropoda; class Insecta; order Hymenoptera; family Cynipidae; genus Acraspis; species Acraspis erinacei. Next base: position 34,434,892 of record JAWWLR010000158.1, on the reverse strand, counting down.
GGCCTGGAGTTCCTGCTTTGAGAGTTATTGAGGCTTCGGCAAAAGAGCTTCCTGGTATTTTCTACAATAACCAATTAAACGCTGTTGCTGGTAATCAACCGGTTCTAACTCATTTACATGTAGTAGCAAGAGGGAATACTATAATTGGATGGAACTTCAATAATCATGTTTGTCCAATATATGATGAGTCTGGACATTTGGCTAAAATGGAAATCGCAGGCCGTCATGTCATCAGAAGCTTGATCGAAGAAGCTGTACAATTAGGTGTATTTAGTAAGTTGCCAGAGTACGCCCGGACACAAACGGGGAAAGCCAGACACTTTGAATCTTGATTTTCAAAAATTATATTGAATTTTCTCGTTGAAAAATAGGCGGATGTCATGTAAGGTTATACTGCGTATAATTATATTTTAAATTTAAAGAATTCATTTTCACCAAAAAAAAAAACGAATTTCAAAAAATTACTTACATTTATAAGCAAGAAAATTAGGCTTTAATTAACATAATTATTCTTCATAAAAAAATCAATTTGTATCCCACTAGTTGAACTTCTAGTCCAAAAGATGAATTTTCTTGAAAAAAGGCAAATTTTTGACAAAAGCGATGATTTTCAAAGGAAATCGTTAAATATTCAACAAAATACTGAAATTTTTAACCAAAAAGGTGAATTTTCAACCAAGATGGTTAAATCTCTGTACCAAAATCACACGAAATTTTGTCTATGTTCCGCTTTACCCCACGTGTCCTGCTTAGCCTTGTCTTACGTTATATCAAAAAGTCAATGGGTTACATGATTCAATATTTGTCATTAATAATCGATTATCTGCATTTAAAATTTTAATCCAAATTTAAATAAAAAATTATATTGTGGAATGAGGAAAATTAATGAGTGAAATAAATGTAATTTTTTTAAATTTCTAAATGATAAGGTGATGATTGGTAAATTGTTCAGGGATACGATGTACCATATAGGGAAAACTAGACAAAAATAGATTAAAAAGTTCAAGATAAGAAATATTTGTAATCAAAACGATATTTATTGCAATCATACTTTAAAATATGAGAGACTAACAAATAATATTTTTATTTCACATTAAGATTCCTCAATTTACTGCTTTTTACAATAAAGTTACGATTTCAAATTATAGACATTTTAAGACCAGGAGATTTTTAAATCTAAGAACGTTCAATTGAAGTTTGATTCATTATTCAAAATTTATTTGGATTCAAACTAAAATGCTATTAATTAACCATTAATTAATGCTGCCCATTGATAACTTTTTTTGGTTGTCATTCTTCCAATCTGTATAATAATCTAAATTTCAGTGGATCAGGATCTCGAAACAACATTTATAATATAAATTACTTGAAATTTACATTATTTTAGAGCGAAATATCTGAAAAATGTGTTATAATTAAGAAAAACTGATTCGAACAATCGTATGCCTTATCAAGAATAGCCGTATCTACTTAAAAGGAGAGTTTGAATTAAAAAATTCTATTTATCTCTATCTTTAAGTAGAGAAGGTTACTTTCGTAAAACAAGTGCTAATTGGCTTAAATTAGTCAGCTTTAGTGCTATAAATCATATTTAAAAAGATTCTTCATTGGAACTATATTTTAAAATATGGTAGATTAAAAAATTATGTTTTTATTTCAAATTAAGATTGTAGATTTTACTATTTTTTAGCAATGGTTTTAATTCACTATCAACCATGAATGATTCTCATTCAAAATTGGTTTTGGCCTTCGGTCTTCTATTGATATAATCAACTAGATTTTAGTTAATTAGGATGTGGGAAAAACATTTTTATTGTAAATTACCAGAAGTCTACAATATTTTGAAGCCAAATAAATAATTAAAAAAATTGGTTTTAATAAAGAAAAACTGGGCCGAGATTTCGATCGTCCTACCAAAAATCACCTTCTATACTTAAAAATAGCGTTTGAATGAAAAACGTTATTACGCTACTCCTCACCATCTTTAAGCAGATAAGTTTACTCCTGGTAAGGCGTGCAATTTTTCGACATGAATATAGACGAATGTATGTATGTATATTTAATCTCTCCCTTTTACGGGTTTGAGGGTATTTAAAAAATAAATCCAGGATTTTTTATTATTAACAATTTTTCACAAATATTTGGATGCATCTTATTCGGTCAAACTCGTCAGCTGCAGTGTCATATATAATATTGAAATAATTTCTTTATTGGAACTATATTTTAAAATATGAAAAATGAAAGAAAAAAATTTTGTTATTTCATTAAGATTGCTGAATTTCCTATTTTTAGTAAAGCTTAAAAATGAAAATGAACAATGAAAAGTATTCACACCTCAATTATAAATTGTTTTAAATAACCCTCAATGAATGATTCACAATTAAAAATCGTTTAGGCCTTCGTTTTTTGGATTCATATACTCATTGCAATTTAATTCTATCGGGATTTGAAAACAAAATTTTGATTGTAAATTGCTTGAAAATTGATATATTTTAAAATGAAATAAATATCTAAAAAAATTGGTTTTAATAAAGGAAAACTGGGTAGAGAAATCATTCGTTTCGTCCAGACTAACATTATCTACTTAAAAATAGAGTTCGAGTGAAAAATAATATTCCTCTATCTTTAAGTGGCGAAGGTTACGTTTAGCATGCCAAGTGATATTAGGGCATGCCTATTTCCGAATGAATATTAAAAATTGATCGAGTTTATTTTATTAAGAGACTATTTCAAGAAATATCAGGATGCATCTTACTGTTAAATTCGGTTAAATTCTTCAGCTGTGGTGTCATAAATTCTTATTGTAAATTACTTGTAATTTGCAATATTTTAAAGCGCATTAAATAACTGAAAAAATTGGTTTCAATAAAGAAAAACTGGTTTGAGTAACCGCTCGTCTTAAGCAGAATCGCCTTTTCTACTTAAAAATACAGTTTGAGTGCAAAACAATATTCTTCTGTTCCTTTCTATCTTCAAGTAGAGAATGTTACTGCTGGTAAGGCGAGTGATTTTTCGACATGAATATTTAAAAAATCGGATGGGGCTTTATAATTAATACAACATTTTTACAAATATAGCTATGCGTCTTATTAGATCACATTTTTCTGCTTCAGTGACATACAAAATATTGAAAAAATTTCTTTATTGGAACTATATTTTAAAATATGAAAAATTGAAGAATAATATTTTGTTATTTCAATAAGATTTGTGGATTTGCTGGTTTGTTTTAGTAAGATTGAAAAAAACAAATGAAGAACGAAAGGTATTCACACTTCAATTATGACGGTTCCAATTTCAAATTATGAAAATTTAAACTAGCGGTTTGTTAAATATAAGAATATTAAATTCAAAAGTTTTTTTTGGTAATGAAAATTGATTAACTTTGAAACTGCAATGCTTTCTATATCAGGACATATCAGGATGAATCTTATAGTTCAATTCGGTTAACGTCTGCAGCTTCGGTGTCATAAATTCTGTACAAAAAATTGTTTATTATAACTATATATTAAAATATAAAAGATTAAAAAAGAATAAATAGTTATTTCACAATAAGATTCCGCGATTTACTGTTTATTGGTAAAGTTGAAAAACCAAAAATAAAAAATGAAAGTATTTACAGAACAATTTTGATAGTTCCAATGTCAAATTATGTAAACTTAAATAATAGAAGCTTTTGATGCATGATAACATTCATTTCAAAAGTTTTCTTTCAATATTAAAAATTTATTGGATCTGTAACGGGAGTGTTTTGAAGTAACCATCAATTAATGCTTTTCATTCAAAATTTGTTAAGGGCTTCATTCCTTCGATTTATTCAATAATCTAAATTTCATTCAATCAGGTTTTAGAAACACAATTTTTACTGTAAATTGCTTGAAATTTGCAACATTATAAAGGAAAAAAATCTGAAGAATTGGTTCTAATAACGGAAGACTACGTAGAGAAATCACTCGTCTGATCGAGAATAACCTTATCTACTTCAAAATTGAGCTCGAACATGATTTTCCTCTCTGTCTTTAAGTGGATAAGGTTACCTGCAGGAAGACGAGGGATTTAAGGGCATAACTGTTTATGAATGATTATCAAAAAATGTAACCACTCCGTTTTATTAAAACAATATTTTTAAAAAATATTGAGATGCATCATACTGTGAAATTTTGACGAATTCTTGATCCTTAGTGCCACAAATTATAATTTAAAAATTTTGTTATTAGAACTATATTTTAAAATATGAAAGATTAAAAAAGAATAGGTCTATCTAACATTAAGATTACTCGATATAATATTTAGTGGTAAGGTTGAAATACAAAAATGAAAAATGAAAGTATTTACATTACAATTTTCATGGTTCAATGACGATTTGAAAACAAAATTTGTATTGTAAATGACTTGAAATTTTTAATATCTTAAGGCGAAATAAATATAGGAAAAAATTGGGTTTAATAAAGAAAAACTGGATCGAGAAATTTTTCGTCTTGTCAAGAATGGCCTTACCTACCTACAAATGCAGTAGGCAAGGGAATAACGGTATTCCTCTCTTTCTTTAAGTAGGTATGGTCACTGTTGGTAAGCCGATCAATTTATCGACATTATTATTTATGAATGAATTTACAAAAAAAAATGGATCCAGTTTTCATGATCAATACAAAATTTTTGAAAATATTGAGATGAATTTTAATTTTAAATTCGGTTAATTTCGTCAGCTTTAGTGTCGTAAATAAGTTTAAACAAATTTCTTACATTTCTATCCAAAGTAGGTATAAAAATAATTTTGAAAGGTATCGTAGTAATTTTTACGATTTTATATTACCAAGAGCCCAGTAAAATCTACAACGGAAGCAAAATTTACTATAACCTGTCTATTAGGGTTTCCTTATTTACATGGTAAAAATTTCTTTTGGGCATTTATCTATTCCCACTCTCGATTATGGTGCTAATTGTTTCCAAAGGATGTCTTCGAAATACTGATTAACTAAGAATGATAAAAAATGGTAAAAAAATCTAATAAATGAATTAAGGCAAATAAATAAATGTGAATTGTGAAAAAATTAAAAATTTAAAAAATCTAAGATGGCATCCATTTTAATGTTTAAAATTGTGCATCTATATGGGATCTTATAACGATTCTGAGACAAGAAATATCTATCTTGAGATAGGATTGCTCTTTTCACATTTTGCAAGCATGAACGGCATTTTAAATAAATAAATAAATAAATAAATAAATATATATATATATATATATATTAATTAAATAATTTTTAAAAAATCCTACTTACCAGAAATTATTCTGAATTTTAGTGTTTCATTATTTTCTTTTTTGCGTTTTCGAAATTTTATTAATAATAATCATTATTAATAATGATATTTTAGCAAAATTTGGAACGATTTCCTTTTTCTAACAAAGTTCAAAAATATTTCCTTGCAAACTGCAGAAATGAGTTATTTCTGGGATTTCTAATTGATCGCCAAAATATATTTATTTAAAATTTTGGACGTCTGAGATCATCAAATAATTCTTCTAGACAAATTTATTTTTCCAGCAAAGTTGACAATGATTTTCTTGCAAAGTACAAAATAAGCTATATTTTTGGAATCTTTAATTGGCCGCTATTTTGGATTCTTTCCAAAATGTAGAACTTATGGAATCATCGGATTTTTTCAAAAGTGAAAATTCTTATTCCATTGAAGTTTAAAAATATTTTATTGAAAAATGCAGAAATAATATTTTTCTGCATTTTGTAATCGACTGCCATCTTAAATTTTTTAAATCTGAGGACTCCTGAAATCATCGAATGCTTTATAGAGTTAAAATCCCTTTTCCGGAAATTTTTGGAAATATTTATTAAAGATTACAGAAATCAGCTTTTTATGGAAATTTGCACCAGAATCGTGAGTGGGAGCAAAATATTTAAAAAAAGTCAACAATTTCTATCCTTCTGTCTATTTATGGGGTCTCAATCTCTTAAGGTGCTTCATAGGGCTTGATTTTTAGTCAATTTATGTTAATTATGAATTGTTTGATATCATATTTTAACCACATAATCTAAAGGGCTAAATAAAATCCCTCGCAGAGGGTTTTTTTCTTTTGAAAAAATGGACATGTTGTTTTTAAAAGTTGAATTAAAGTATGATGCATTTTATGCGTATAGAAATGAGCAAGCCGCCACCGTGAGTGTACCCATGGTGAACCGATGGCGCCGATATTCGGCTCACCGTGGGTGCACTCGTGGTGGCGTTTTGCTTCTTCCCAGGCGCATGAAATACGTTATATTTGAAATTAATTTTTAAAAAAACAACAAAATAATCATTTGTCGAAAAATTCCTCTGTCAGGGTTTGTATTTAACCCTTTAGGTTACTTGTTTAAAATATGACACCAAACAATTCATAATTGTAGGAGAAAAGTTGTAATTTGCAGCACATGGAATAAAGATGAAGACTTAGGAGACACCTTAAGGGGACTCAATATGTTACGAGACAGAATGGGGAGCTTAGAAGTTTTAGCTAAACTGCACACCATTTGCGGTTGAAAGTTTTACCTCTTTCTCGTCGAGAGGGTTATTGCGATTCTGACCGTTGCTGCGCAATGTGACAGCACTAGTCTGGACACTAAGTAAACTAGGTTTTCGTACTTTATCGTTGTCAGAAGAGTTCGGCTTACTGGATGTAAGAGTGTCCTGAGTCTTCCTCGTTCCGTGCGCTAAGCTCCTCAACATGTAGCAGCGACGATGTGGACTGTGGCGATTGTAAAAGCTGTCACAGCCGCTGCTCGAGGCTGTTGCACTGCGGCGAGAGTTCAGGATTCCGGGGCCTCCCGTGGGAATCACACCTCCAGGAGCCAGAGGGCCCAGGAAACCTCGGTGCCGTCCGTTGCAGCCGACGCAGACGTCCACCGTGCTCCCCAAAGTCTGGAACCACAGAATATCGAGACCAACAGCACCAATTGCACTTTTTTTTGTGTATAATTCAATACTTAAGATTAACCTCTGAGAATCGACGTGCGGTCCCACAGACCGCACCATGGTTCTGTTATGTGCCCCCCCCCCTGGTTATCATTGAGGATGCCATTACCATTACCATTAATTTTGCTTTGGGAAAGATAGCTCCGCCAGGCTGTCTGTGAGACCGCACGATTACGGTAGCATCAAAATTTTATATTAAAGTTTCAATTTTTACAAAGTATCTAAATGCAAGATGTTATTCACGAACTTGAGCTTGATGCATGTAACCCAGAGTACGGAACGTGATCAGTGACAGACAAATGTACGTT
>JAWWLR010000158.1:34404517-34427524 GCA_035041075.1 Acraspis erinacei | reverse complement strand
GAGTACGGAACGTGATCAGTGACAGAAAAATGTACGTTCTGATTATCCCTCGTTTGAGCAAAAAGTGGCACCTTAGTATTGACGTGTGGACGTGCGGTCTACCAGACAGCATCATGCTTCTAATATGTGGTTCCCTCTCCCCTACCTCTGATCATCCTCAAGTATGATATTATTAGTAGCTTTCGTTTTGCTTTGGGCTAGATAAATCCGCATAGGTGGTCCGTGAAAACGTACGTCCACGCTAGCGCTGCAGTCTTTTTTTTTATTAAAGATTCAATTTGTTTTAAGGTATTTAAAATGCAAGATGTTACACATGAACATGAGCTTGATGAGTATCACCCAGAGTACAGAACTCGACTGTCCCAGAAAAATTGTATGTTTTGATTATCCCTCATTTGAGCAAAAAGTGACTTAGTATTAAAGTGTGGACGTGCGGTATCCAAGACCGCACCATACTTCTTATATCTGAGTCCCTCGTTCCACTGTTTTAAATGATTATCAGTAATAAAAATTGATAAAATTGATTTATTTCTTACTTCCTCCAATGTCTCTTCATATACTTGTAGAAGTTAAGTAACAAAATCTTATTTACTTATTGAATTAGATATAAGTATACTAGTATGAGAATAGTTTTAATTATATTCTCGAGATATATTTTTTTCTTCATTTAAGAACATAGATATGATTTATAGATTACCTTATAAGGCAGATTAACTTAAATTGGGGGCCGCCAATAGACTTTTTCCCTCCTTTTTCCAAGAAATCTTATTTTTATTCCTGTTTTCAAAACAATTTCCCTCTTTCTCGTTTTTTCCCTTGAATGTTTACTGAATTATTAGAAATAAATGAGAAAACGCAAATATTCTTGGTTAAAAGTTAATTTTTTTAGTTGAAAAGTTTACAATTATATTCTTAGCTCAGAATTAATTTCATTTGGATAAAAATTCTATTTGATTTTGTTTGTATGTCCTCTTCTTTGGTCAAAAATTCAACAATTTTCTAGAAAGTGAGACTACGTTTTTTAAGATTTGTTTTGACTAATCATCTCTTTGGTAAATTTTTTAAACTATTTGGCAAAAAAGTCTTTTTTGGACTATGAATTAATTTTTTCACTGAAAATTTAGCTATTTAATTTCCTTTGAAAATTATTTTTTCTGATAGGAAATTCATGCATTTTGTTAAAATTGAATTTTTTTCGTAGAAAATGAATCTCTTTTGTCGACAATTCATCCTTTTTGGTTTAAAATGCAATTATTGGGTTGAAAATGATTCTTTTTGGCTTAGTAACAAATTCCCTTTGTTTTGCTTAAAGATTTGTAATTTTAGTTGAAAAATTTTCTACTAAAAAGACGAATTATTAACAAAATACATCAAATACATAAATTTTTAACGAAATACTTTAATTAATTCGAAGTACATTAATTTTTAATAAAAAAGTATAAATTTTCAACAAAATGCTTATATTTTTAACCAAATATTTGAACTTTTGACATATTTCGTAATTATAATAGTTGAATTTTCAAACTCAAAAAGAGAAATTTTTACCTCAAAATGGAATAGATCAATTTTTATTAGGCGAATCAATTTTCAATTTGAAAATCGTGTTTTTTACCAAATAATTGAACTTTTTACCGCATTGTATATTTTTCATACCAAAAAGACATATCTTTACAAAAATTTGAGTTTTTAATTATAAATTGAATTTTTAAGTAAACAGTTGAATTTTCAACTAAATAGTTAAATGTTCAGAGAAAAATATGATTTTGCCACCAAGAATATTAAGGTTACAACAAGGAAGACGAATCTTCAAAATAATACATAAATTTTCCACAAAATGGTTGAGTTTTAAATCCAAAAGGACAAATTATCTACAAAACAGGTGAATTTTGAAACAGAAAATATGAGTTTTAAAAAAGGAAGACTATTATCTACCAAATAGACAAATTTTAATAAAAATAGTTGAATTTGGAATTCAAGAACATAATTTTTCTATCCAAAAGTTTAATTTGCATGCCGAAAAAATGAGTTTTTAATTAAAATGATTACTAAAATTAAAAAAAGTTATTATTTCAGAAATTAGTTTAAAATTTAAAGTAAGGAATTGATTTTTAACGAAAAATTTAAATTCTCCACGAAGCATGTATAGATGACATTTCAACCAAAAAAGATTTTAATTCAAAATAAAAAAAGTTAAATTCAATAATAAAAGACGAGTTTGCAACCAAATAGTGAAATCCTCTACCAAACAGATTAAGGTCCTCCAAAGATTTGATTTTTTAATAAAAAAGAGAAAATCTCTACAAAAAAGTACAAATTTTCAACGAAAAGCAACATAATTAAATATTCAACCAAACAGTCGAATTTTTAACCAAATGAGATACATTTTGTACCGAAAATATAATAGTAAACTTGTCGACCAAAAATATTTAAATTTTCTTACTGCGTTCTATAAATTCAGTTCGCATTTCAGTCAAAAAATAAGAAAAACGGGAAGATTCTTGAGAAGAAGGAGAAAAAGAAGAATTCTTTAAAAAATGGCAAAGAGTGTTGAGTTTGAATTTAGAAAGTGATTTCTATGCTTATTACGTTATTATTAGACTTCCGTTAAATCACCCTCCACTTTACTTTCTTCTGTCGGTCATTTGGGGGTAAAATAATTTAACACAATAGAATAATTGCGCCTGTATTTTACCGGAAATCAGAATTCTACCCCCAACTGACCGAAAGAAGAAAGCGAAGTGAGTTACGACTATTAATACATGGAGGGTGATTTAAAGAAGTGTAATATTAATTTGAGTCCTGGTTCTGATATGGACTTTCCACAAATAAAAGCACCATCGTTTTTTCAAAACATCGAACAACATGATTTTTGCTTGAAGTTTATTATTTTTTATTCTAAAATTCGATCATTTGGTTAAATATTAATCTTTGCAGGTTAAAAATTAAACAGTTTGCTTAAAAAAACTATTTGCTTAAAAATTTAATTATTTCCTTATAAAATTATTTTGCTGTTCGAAAATTCTATTGAAAATTCATATTTCGTAATATAAACTCATCTTTCTTGGTTGAAATAAATCAATACAAAATTTATAAATTTGAAACTGATTTTTTTGGTTTTATTCCGATTATAAAAAAAGTTTGATGTTGATCTGAAATATTTTTTTCTATTCAATCAAAAATGGATCAATATTTATTTTTTTATTTTCACCATTATAGCTGCTATTCAGTTTTTCAACAGTCTTCATATACTAAAAAAATAAATGAAATATGTAGATATAATTTATATTTTTAATGATTATCTGATGAGAGATAAAATTTTATATTTTTCGAAACACCCTGCTAATTACTTATAAATCATTTTTAAAGGACTTTACATGTTTAAAGTATTCGACCTGAATACATTTTCCTAAAATGGAGAAAATGTACTTGTTTTGAACAACATGGGTAGGAAACTATTTCCAAGGCTTTAATTTACTGGCATTGTCTTCTGAATCTATGTTTGCCTTCATCGACGTTAAAAGAAAATCGCTATTTTAAGACCTTCCACTACGCAAATCACCCTCTATTCTCTGCAGGACATTGGCTTTTATTTCGAATTTATTCTCCATTTCTGAGAAAATTCATGGAACACTTCAGCTCAGTTAATCCTTTTAATTTTTACAATCTTCAATTTGGCTGCGTTTCAACTTTCAAAGCAAACGAATATTCAACTTCTAAGATCACTATAAAAAAGTTATCATGACATATATATTTAAATGCTTTTATTGCCCTATTTCAGTGATTCATTGAATTAATTTAATTACCTTTTATTAGTTTTTAATTTTCATGATTTTTAACATAGTAAACGCCGAGACATCAAATCATTGCATATATCATTCTTAATATCAACTTCAGGTCAAAATGATCTACTTCTGGAAGATATGTCATTTCGTAGGATCAGCAGAAAATATTTTCGAAAACGTTACATTTTCAAGAAATATATTAACTTTTCAACTAAAAGCCAACAAATTTTCAATAAAATAGTTTAATTCAAAACTGAAAAAGGTACATTTTGAAGAAAGCATGGAATAGTTCAATTTTTAGTTAAGAAAATTAATTTTCAATAAAAAAGAAAACAAGTTCTTAACAACATAGTTCAATAATCAACCAAAAAATGATCTTTTTCACAAAAGAGTTCCAATTTCAATCAAGTACTTGAATTTTCAACCAAAAAGCTGGATTTAAAGAAAAACATGAGTTTTAACTACCAAGTAGTTCAATTTTTTTACTGTAAAAGATAAATTTTAAACCAAAAATGAAACTGTTCAATTTTAAGCTTAAAAAATAATGTTCAACAAAATAGTACAATTTTTGAAATAAAAAGATGGATTATCAAATAAAAATGTCCATTTTCAACCAAATAGTTCAGTTTTCAACATAAAACATCAATTTTTAAACAAAAATGAAGCAGTTAAATTTTCAGTGAATTAATTAATTTTCAACTACAAAAAGAATTTTCATCAAAATCGTTAAATCTTAAAAAAAAATTAATCTTTAACAAAAGAGTTCAACTATCTAGCAAGTAGTGGAATGATTTTTTACTAAAAAATACCATTTTTGAACCAGTTTGAACTAGTTTTGTTCAAGTAAATTGACGAATTTTTAACTAAATAAACGAATTTTCAAAAAAATCGTTACATTTTTAAAAACAAAAAAATATTTATAACAAAAGCGTTCAACTTTCAACCAATTAGTTTAATTTTGAAAATAGAACGTTGATTTTATACGAACAAATACAAATTTTTAACAAAATAGAAGATTTTTGAACCCAACAGATAAACTGTTTTTATAAAAAAGATTAATTTTCAACCAGAACTGTAATTGTTAAGTTTTCGGTTAAAAAACTTAATTTTCAGCTGAGGTGATGGATTTTTGACTAAAAAAGATCCGATTATCAACAAATAGTTGAATTTATAACCAAAAATGAAATAGTTAAATTTTGTATTAACAAATTTATTTTCAAAAAAAAAAAGAGAATTTTTTGACAAAATAGTTTAATTTTTAATCAAAGAGATGAATTCTCAACTAAATACGATTTTTTTGCAAAATACTTACATTTCTAAGTAACAGGATGCATTTCCAACAAAAAAGAGTGACACATGAGTTTTCAATCAAATTGTTTAAGTTTTTTCTGAAAAAGATTATTTTTCAACCAAGGACGGAATATTCAAATTTTCAGATTAAAAGTTTAATTAAAAAAAATTCAATTTCCACTAAAAAAATGAGGTTTTAGCAGAGGAGTTCAACTTTCAACCAATTAGTTTCTTTTATTATTTATTTACTTTTATAATGAAATTTTCAGCCAAGTAATAAGATTTTTATCGAAAAAGGTGAATTCTCAACCAAAATACACTACTTCTAACAAAAATAGGTGGATTTTTAACGAAAGAGATCCAATTCTTACCGAAAGAGATGCATTATCGATTCAACGACAAATCTTAAGCTAAAAAAATTATTATTAAAAAATTTTTAATTTCCAACCAAGTATTAGTTGAATTTTCAACTAAAAAGATTTGTTTTCCACAAAAAATATTAATTTTCTACCCGAAAGGGTCAGCTTAAAAAAAATATAACGATTTTCAAACAAATAGTTGAATTTTTATTTTAAAAAGGTAAATGATAGTAGTAATAGTAGAATAGTTCAATTTTCACTTAAATAATTAATTAAAAAAAGTTTTATATACAATTTAAACAAAGGAATTCAATTTTTAACTTAATAGTTAAACTCTTAACTAAATGGTTTAATTCCTTACTAAAAAATATACATTTTGAACGAAAATTGAAACAGTTGAATTGTTGGAAAAAAATTATGTTCAACCAAAATAAAAAAGGATTGTTAACAAAATAGTTATATTTGAATCTAACAAAATAAATTTTCAACTAAATTTATGTATTAAAAAAAATGTTCTGCAAAAGTTATCAACTTTCAATTAAGTAGTTGAATTTTTAATAAAAAATATTATTTTTCAACCAAACATATGATAGTTGTAAAGCGAAAAAATATGAATAATGGAAAACATTATACATGATTTTGTTCGCGATGCATAAAATATATATAATTTTTCTGTCTAGGTCATATTTGAATCAAAATAAATTAAAATTTTAATTAAAAACTGTTGAATTCAAACCAAAAAGCACAAATTTGCAACAAAATTGTTGAATTTTGAAAAAAAGAATACAAATTGTAATCACAAAGACAAATTCTCAGAAAACGGAGACTTTTTTAACAAAACAAAAAAAGCTTTAAACCAAAAATGGTTGGATTTTAAACCCAACAAATGAATTTTAAACTGAAACAGTTTAACTTTTAGTTACAAAAATAATTAAAAAAAAAATATATATATATATATAACTCTGGAACTAACTTTTTTCTCTAAAAGTGTTTCTATAGATTGGCCTATATTCGACTCCCACTTCTGAAAGACGGATAACTTCCGAGGAAAAACAAACAATGTTTTCGAAAATTTTGCATTCCAGTGTGGAAGAAACATTCCAATTTCCTTACATTGGCCTATAAATCTCTATGGCTATGGAATTTTTTTTCACCTTGAAAATTTTTTTATCTAGATTTACGCTATTTAAATAGTTGTAGAAACTTAATGATTTTTAGAAACTAATGAGTCTAAACCGCAATTTGCTATTTTAATAAAAAATTCTAAATTAGTATAAAAGCATTGTATGATATTTTGATCGAATTCCGGGATGAAATTGATCAACTGGAATACACTGTAAAGTCACTTAATACAATTATACTATTGTGAAAAACACTAAATAATAAAAAAGACATGATTTAATTATTTTAATACTATTCTTATATAATTTTTATATTACGCATGTCACAAACCCTCGAAAATGACATAAAAAACATTAAACGTACTTGAAGCTGATTTAAATTTAAATATTACCCCAGCTCTGGACGCAAAAAATATCGAATAAAAGAGAAATTTGATCTTTTTCTATCGCAAGCAACGCGATCAGACTCGATATAGCATACCTGTAAATTAATTCCCAAATTGGATCAGCTTCTATGAAACTTGAATCTATTGGATTTAAACTGGAGTTTTAATTACAGGGGAATATTATAATATTATAATTTAATATTATAATAATAATACTGATTTTACTTGTGTATTAACAATAAATTCTAGATTAAACTACTTAGTGTAATATTAATACGTATGCAAATAAAATTTTCAAGGCTCATAAAGTAGAAAAATAATAAAAAATTTATTCCGCTATTTTCAGAATGCAATAACTTTCATCTTGAGATCTTATGAGGGAAAGGAAAAATTTTAAACGTTCCAGAATTAGCATATGGTCATATGGTTGCCTAATGGTCACTTTTGCATCCGTGCGTGATATATTGGCGAATATTTATTGAATTCTTTTTAAATTGATGAAATTCATTGTTTTAATATTGTTGACCAAAATCATTAGATACAGATTATTTTGAATCAAAAAAGTTAAACAAGTGTTAAATACACTAAAAATAGACTTTTCCATGTTTTATTCTTGCAGGTTGTTAAGTTTGAGAAGGATTTTTCAAACCAGGGTTAATTAGATACAAACTCTGACTCTGTCTAAAAAAAATATTATTATGCCTTAATATCGATTTTCAGTTTATCGCACTTATCCACAAGAGAATTAGGAATTTTAAAGTTCCTCTAATTTTTTTCTAAAGGTGTGATCTAAATTTGATTTGTTATTGGCCATTTTTTCTTGATATTTTAACCATATTATAATTGAAAAATCAGTAATTTTGAAGATTTACATTTCAAATGTTTCAACTCGGAAGATTTAGAAATGAAAGCTCTTGCCTGTTGATAATCTTCAAAATTTCTTCGTTTCCTTTTATACATATTAAATATTGTTGAATCATTCATTGCAAATATTCAAGATTAAAGAATTTTCCATTTTAAGTCTTCACAATTAAAATACATATTTGAGAAAAAAAATTCAAAGTTATGTAATTTTAAACGGCAAAAATTTCGAACTAAAGATTTTTTAGTTGCATTTCCGAAAACAAAAGTTTAAAATTATATACCTTTAAAATACATATAAATAGTGAAAACTGGAGAACTGTCAATTCTATATTTTAAAAATTCAAGAGCTTCAAAACTTGAACTGCTTAAAATTACAAAACTTTGAATGGTAAATCTTTAAAATTAAATAATTGAAGAGTTTCTAATTTTATAAAATGTAAAAAGTAGATATTATAGAAGTTTCAGGTATGAAAATTCAAAATTTTGTAATTTTGATGATTTAGATGTTAAAAGTTTTCAATTTGGAAGATTTAAAATGAAGAAATATTGAAAAAATTTAAGAATTTTTTAAATTTAATTTTTATATCTTCAGAATTCAATATTTTTCAATTCTAAATCTTCAAAATTGAGCTATTCCAAGAAACGCAGTAAAAATTGCAGAGTTTTCAATTATGCATATCAAATATTTAAGAATTTTAAATGGCCAAAATTCAAGAATTTTCCTTTTTTAAATCCTAAAACTTGAACTAAATATTTCGAAAAAGCGTTCAAAATCACATCATTTAGAACTATGGGCATTCAGAATGAATAAATCTTTAATTTTAAATTTAAAAAGTAATCAATTTTAAATTGCAAATAGCTGCCTTCAAATAGCCTTGACTAAATTCGGGGGGATCGAAACGTAAACGGCGAGTGTCGCCTGACTCGTTTGTGATTGGAATATATATCTATTTATATAATATCGCACCCGCTCTTGCCCTGCTCCCCTGAAAACTACGTGAGCCAGCAGTTCTGCGAAGGCCGAGAACGGGGTGACTGAAAGCGAGAGTTTGGTGTATTAAATTTTAACTATACCAAAAAATAAGTTAAAAATTACATACATTTAAAATATAAATTGTAACAAAAGAATAATTTGAAATTCTACATTTTCAAAATTTTATATTTCAACTTTATAAAATGGTAAAGCTTTGAATTAAAAATTTTTTAGATTAAAGAGTTTTTAATTTTGAAAATTTATAATTTGAGAGTTTTAAGATTGACAATTTTAAATTAATTTTGATGATTTACATTTAAAATTGCTTTAATTTGGAAGACAAATAAAATTAAAAATACAACATACAAGATTCAAAATTCAAAACTCTTGACAAAAATAAGGAATTTGTATTTAGAGATCTTTAAAATTGATCAAACTTAATGTTTAATTCTTCAAAATACATCTTTCTGATTGTTAATTAATGTATTAAACAAGCCATTTTTAATTGGTAAATTCTATTACTACTTTTGAATTAAGGGACCCTGAAACCCATAGAATACCGTTTTCCATACAATTGCGACCATTTTCAAATTTTTAATTCCGTATAATTGTGTAAACTTGAATTTCGTAATTTTGTCATCGAACATGAATTCGGAGACCCCGAAAGTTTAAAAATACTCTTTTAAATGGAAATCGGATCACTCATGCAGATTCTGACAAAATACCGATGAATTACCAAAAACTTATCCAAAAAAACGAAAGAATTATTTATAAGCCTAAATACTTTGAAAATTGATTATTCTAGAATCAATAAATAGTTTTGATAAAAAAATACATGAAAGAAAATACTTTGGCAAACAAAATTTTTCTATTAAAAGTGTTTTGAGAATGCAGAAACACTATTAAAAATTAAAATTAGTTTGTAGATTACTCAGTACTTCTTCAATATAGTTGTAGAGTTCTAAATAGTTTTTAGCAATAGTTATCACGCCTAAGTCATCAAAAACTCACTTTTTTAAAATGGCGAAAGGGAGGAGGTTTACACGACCCTACTTTAGCGAAAGTGAACTTTCTCTTGAAGTTCTGAGTAGATTTATCATATTTGCAGAGTTCCTGAGGATTTGAAAAATATTTTCGGCCAATTTCACAAAAGTGATCTCCCCATTCTTTTTAAATTCAACTTTTCTGCATCATTCTCTAGTTCCTAAAGAGTTCTGGAGTTCTCTAAGAATAGAATTTTTAAAAATGAATGTCCTAAAAAAATAAAATTTTTAAATGGAAAAATTGTGACAAATTTCATGTTTAGAGTTCATAAAATTCAGATCAGAGTTCTGGACCTCTCCATAAGAGTTCTACCAAAAAGTCTTCTCATACTTTTCGACCATGTAATATTCATAGAACAATAGAAGGTTAGAGTGAACCAACATTTTTTAATGAAAAAATTTCAAGAGTTCCAAGAGTTCTTATCAGATCCCCCACCCGAAGAGTTCTACGAAAAAGTCTTGTGCCACTTTTTAATAAAATAAAAATCCATAGACCTACATCACGTTAAAGAGAACCAAAACTTTCGAAGTTACAAATTTTGAAATCCAAGAGTTCTGATCATACCCCCCTCCCCAGAAGAGTTCTACAAAAATGTCAGGTGCCACTTATTGATCACCAAAAGTTTTGAATTTTATGCTTTCGTGATTTCCAATAGTTCTGATCAAAGTTCTACCTCTCCCCTTTTAGAAGAGTTCTATCAAACATTCTGTTAGCACTTTTTTTATAAAGTCAAGATTCATAAAACTACAGCACGATAATGTGAACACAAATTTGTTAACTGATCAATTTCGAGAGTTCGAAGAGTTCTGATCAGATGCCCTCCTCCGCCTGAAGAGTTATACAAAAAAGTCTTGTGAAACTTTTTGGATTGAGTTAAAATTCAAGAAAGAAAAGCAGGTTAAAGTGAACAAAAATGTTAGAATTTAGAAAAATTGAGATCAAAGACTCCTGACCAGAGTTCCATTCCCTCCCCACTCCAGGAAAAGTTATAACAAAAATTTCTTTTTACACGTATCGGTCAAGTGAACATTCAGTTCTGATCATAAACCCCTCCCCCTTCCTCCGAAATAAGAGTTCTATCAAAAAGGCTTGTGACAATTTTCGATAAAATAAAAATCGTAAGAATTACAGCACGTTAAAACAGGGGTCATATAAGAAGAACGGAAATCTTAGTAGAACTCTTGGAACTTAAAATTAAAAAATTAAAACATTTTGGTTAATTTGGACGTGAAATAGTTCTTTAAATTTTGACTGGATCGAAGAGCTTCACAACATTTCACAATTTTTCGATTTTCACCATGTTCTTAATTTTGGGTTTTTTATTTGTTTTTAATTAGTTTTTTTGTGAAATCCGCTGAAATTTTTTTCAGAAGCATACAAAAAATCTACAACTATGCTAAATTTACTCAGAATATCAGGAAGAAGTTTTCAAAATGTAAGGGGCGTGTGAAGTTACCCTCTCCCCATTTTTGAAAAGTGAGCTTTTAATTCTTTAGACGCCATAACTATTGTCTAAAAATATCAAGAAGTCAAGAACTATCGCAGAGGTACTCAGAAATCCACAATTACAATTTTTTTTGAATAGTGGGTTTGCAATTTCACAGAGATATATAATGTATACTACACAAACGTACTCTGGTACATAAATTGAAACGAATTTGCCTTATATTCGAAATTCTGTTTTTAAATAAATTTATAAACATATTTGAATTAAATATAAAAGAGTTTGAGTTTTCTTTTAAGAATTTCCTATTTCTTCTGTTCATGACAGTTTCACTAGATGCCAGGATAAAAGCTGAACGTCTTCCGCATAGGTAGTATGGAAGTTCCTCACGTCTTGGCTATTATTCTAAACGCTCGTATGCTCGGAATTCATATTGACCTTCCTTTTGGAAAATTCCGAGGTAAAGCTATCGTAAATTTGTCTGCGTCGATTAATTTTACAAACGTGCCTAATTTCGGGTCAAGGGTGAAATGACAGAAGGCTAAGTCAAAAGCTATAATGTGCATAAAGTCATCTTAATTCAAGCGAAGGAATATTGAATTCTATACAATTATATTAAAATATTTTTAGGAGAATTCCAAAAAATTTTCATTTGAAGAAGCAAGCTTTCCTGCATATAAGATATTTTATTAAACATAAAAAGCTCATGAACTTGGTATAAAAATTTTAGTCTTCATTCCACTCTTTTACTACCTACCCAGATAATAAAAATCAAGGAACAATAATAAAATAGTTTTGATGACCATTTTTTGTTCATTTTACAAAAATTTGGTTCTGATCCTAAATTTAGATTGGGCTTAAAAAAATTTTTGTTGTGATTACTAAAAAAAGTGGTTGGCTTAACAAAACCATTTATGTAGCTGAAACAATTTTTTTTTATTACCGGTTGTCACTTGCACCTACGACGATTTTGTGATTTATTAATGTTTGCTGTTTAGGCTTCTTTATTTGGTTTTATAAAGGAAAACCAAATATTCCTTGTTTAAATAAAAAGCTAAGTGAATAGAAAATACTGCAATTCAATAAAATGCATTCCATTTTAACAGAATCTTTTCCATTAATCACAAGTTCGTATATAATCATGGATTTTCCTGATGAAAAGTAATTGTGATTAATGATTTTATTTACGAATCGAAAGCATTTACTGAATCTATTCATTTATCTTACTTTAGCGTTTTCTCGCATAAATGAGATTTTTTATGATATCTACAAAATGTAAATTTTTCTTCAACAAAATTATATTGCCCTAGAAATAATTTGGTTGGCTCAACCAAACGGTTTTGTTGCGAACCATAAATTTGGTTAGGACACCCTTTTTTCGACCAACCAAACATTTCTCTCAGTGTAATGTTTTTAAAAGTGGTATATTATAATTCAAGTTGGGCCGGTTTTGAAATTTGAACCACTTGAAAATTTATAACCAATCTTTCCTTAAAAATAGCAGAAACTAATTTTTTTGTTAGAATCAATAACAAAATTCTTAAATTCACTATAATTTACCAAAGAAATTTTCGACAAAAGAGGTTTATCTTATAACTTCAAATCAACAAGTTTAATAGTTAAGTAATTTTGTATTACATACCTTCAAAATTGAATATTTAGAATTTGTTCTAAGAAATAATTTAAAAGTGATTAAAAATAATCAGTTAATAAAAAAGCCAATTTCAAGCTAAAAGCATTTGAAATTGAACTATTCCTTATCCCTTTAAAATTTTAGGAGCAATGGATACAATAATTCTATATACAATCAATGGCAATTTAATTATGTTTCGGATTTAAAATATATTATAAATAATTTAATATTAAAAATACTTCAATGCAGATGGCCTCAATTAATAAGAATATTTTTCATGAAATTAGCAAAGTTAAGTTATTCAGGAGTAGCAGTTCCTTAATTTTTATTTCCTTTTTATTATACTTTTCAAAATTCAAAATTTTCAACATTACTATTGCGAATTAAAAACTTGTGAAAAGGAAAATTAAAAAAGTAGCTTTTAACATTAAAATTCATAAATCTAAAACCTTAACCATTCAAAATCGTAGACATTTGGTACTTTCGGAGGTATCAATTCAGATAGGCTCATTTATCTCTTTTAATTTTGAACGTAACATTTTGTATTAAAAAACTTTAATGAAAAATCGTTCAATTCTCATCATTTCATTTAGAATTATTATTCATTTTTGAAATTTTCCAATAAAGTATTTTAAAATTTTTAAAGAGTAATTTGTTAAAATCTCAAATAGGATAATGTAAAAATATTGCATTAAAAAATAAGAAATAAAAAAATTCAATAAAAAAATTCGAATGTATGAAATTTCATATTTTAAATATTTCAATTTTAAATTAATTTTTTAAATAGAGTTTTAAAATCGTTAAATGAAAAATCCTTCAGACTGAAAACTGTGCAACTACCCAATCTTAGATATTCAGTCTCTACTAGAAAATTAATTTTCTAATAAAAGAGAGTGGAAAATATGAGCTGAATAGGTGAAGTAGGGAACCGCGAGTGTTATCTAGGGAAGTAGAATGGAAGGGAAGTAAATGGTAAAGAAGTTTGGGAGAAGAGCGTAATTAAGGGAAGTGAGGGTAAGTGATGAGATGGGAAGTAGGAGGAATGGGAGATGAAAAGTAGGATAAATGGGGGAAGGGGAGTAGAATACATGATTAAAACTTAGGGGAAAGGAAGTATGGGAAATTATAGGGGACGCGGAGAGATATTTAGGGGAAATGAGGTGAGGGAGAGGAAGTATAGGAGGTGCAAAACGTGAGGCAAATTAAGGGGGGGGGGTAGTAGAGGAAGCAAGGAAAAATGAAGGGAGAGGAAGTAGAGTAAAGAAGACGAAATGAAAAAGGTAAGTAGCTGAAATAGGCTGTAAGGTAAGGATTCGGGAAATACAGGAAATGAGGGAAACTTCGGAAGGGGAAGTAGTTGAAGTCAGGGGTAGTAGAGGAAATTATTTTAAGTGAGAGAGGGTAGTGACGGAAAGGGATGGGAGGGATAGTAGGGTAATGTGGCTGATTAGGGGAGGGGAAGTGAGGCTTTTCGGATGGAATTAGGTAAAGCCAAGTGTTATCTGGGGAAGTACAGTAGAGGGAGAAGTAGATGATGAAGAAGTTTAGAAGAAGAAGGTAATTAGAGAAAGTGAGGGGAAGTGGCGAGATGGGAAGTAGGGATCATGAGGGAAAAAGAGAGATGAGAAGTAGAGAAAATGAATGGAAATTAGAGGAGAGAAAATATAGGAAACGATGGGGAGTTAGGGGTGATGAGAGAAGAAGAGTGAGGTAAAGTAAAGGGAAGAGAAGTAAGGTGGAATGATGACAAGAGGATTGGGGGAATTGAGGAAAAATTTGGAAGGGGAAGTAGTTTCAGTAGTGTAAGTGAGGCCTATGAAAGGGGTGGTAGGGAAAAGGGAGTGTTATTTAGGAAATTGAGGAGAGGGGAAGTGATGGAGAAAAATGTTCGGAAGAAAAGGGGGGAAGTAAGGGAACTTATTGAGAGTAGGGGAGAAAAATTATAGGTGAGGGAGATTTGAACCATCTTATTAACGTCTTGAAAGGCTACAAAACTTATTTTGTTTTGCGCTGCAACTATTTGGAATAATATTTATATAAGATTTAAAGTGATTTAATTAAAAATAAGGTGTCAACAAATTTTGAAATAAAAGTATCGTTCATTCTGTTGGCTAAAGGAAAATGTCAAACGTTATTGGATGTACATTGTACTGCCGTAAAATAAATTTGTTCACAATAGGAGCTTTCAATAATAGACATCGTCGATCATACGGTGAGACGTCGGTTGCATGCAGAAGGTTTACGAGCTGATCGAGTTGGCGATATTCTGGATATTGATTCGCTCTTGACTCGAATTAAGTACCTACATTTAATGTAATTTTACGAACTACAGGATCTATGCTAGAAATAAAGTCTCTTTTGAGAACGAAATTACATTAGTCTTAAAATGTACGGAGAGGATAAATGGTTTTCAATTCATTCGCCTCAAATTATCTCATTTATCAACTTTCAGGTGACCAATTACTTTCACACTATTTTATGTATAACTAAATATTCACGTGTACTATTCTGTCAAATTTAATTTCGCTTCCACGCGATACATAAAATAAATTAAATTAAATAAGAGAAATAAAAAATACGATTTGATTACAGAGTTCCACATGTGAAAGAGAATGCAAATTTATAAGTTTATAATCTAAGTTTAATTTGGCACAATTTTTGTCAGAAACAACCTTTCTGGAAATAATTTTTGAAGTATAGTACATATCTTATTAAACTCATATTAAATAAGAAAGAAAATATTCTGTCTTGAAACGGCTTGGATTTTCGCCAAATCAATAATACGTCTACAAGAATGCACTGCTTAATGTAATGTTTTAACCACATTATCTAAACGGAATTATACCGTCGAAAAAATTAACTACCTATTGTTAAAAACCTTTTGAAAGTGTAATTTTTTCTTCGCTACTTTTGTAAAAAAGTATCTATTCTTATTTTTCCTTTTTTTGTATTTAAGAATAATATAGGAAGGAAAATAATTAATGTTTATTTATATCTGTATGTCACTTAAATCACTTTTAGTTGTATTTCTAAAACCAGATAAAGTCACTATAGTCACTTATTTAAAAAAGATCAATTTATAGGAACTTCTTTCAATGAATTCAAACAGAGTACTGAAGGATTTGTCAATTTGATTGCACTCTTTAAATTTCTTTGGCTTCTTTTTACTTATCCTTGACCTCTTGAATTTCCCTTGAAATCCACAAAAATAAATTTTATTTTTCGATTTAAATATGTTTTAATGCGCCAGGAAGGTTTTAAAACTACCCTTGAGTTCTTGTGAATTTAACAGATGATTTTGTATAAAATTTAATCAAATTCTTTTGAAATATTTTAAATTTACTCTAATTTTACTGAAATAAGTGGAATATTTTTTATTTTTGTCTATTTTTTTTGAAATTGATTTGAAATTATTTGGAATTCACCCAAATTTCTTATTAAATTATCCCCCATTCTTTCAAATTCTTCTGAATTTCTTGAAATGGTCTTGAATTCTCCTAAATTCTACTATGAATATTCTGAATTATGGTTTTCATTTAATTTCAATTCTTCTAAATTCATTCAATTTCTCGTTCAATTCTACATAATTCTTGGATTTTGTTGTAGTTTTTGTATAATTCCTTTTTACTTAATTCTTTGGAATATTTGGCATTTTTTCAATTTTTTACAATTCATTTGAATTTATTTGAAAATTAATACGGTCTTGTTATTAATTTATTCTGAATTCTTCGAAATTGGTTGGAATTCTTTGAAATTCTCTGATGTTTTTTAACTGTCGCTGAACTCTTTTGAATTCACTCAATTCTACTCCATTGAATGGATTTAAAACTTTTTAAAATATTTTTTTTATTTTCGTTAAAATCCACGTGGAATATTTGCAAATTATATCGAATGCTTTGAATTCAAAAGAGCCTTTCAAAGAGTGTCAGCCTTTCATATTCTTTGTTTATTTTTAACAGCAAAGACTTTTTCATATTTTAAAAGAGGTCATCCACCTGTTACGCAATACTTACATAAAGTAAATTCAATTTCAATAAAATATTTGAATTTTCTAATCAAAACGAGAAATTTGGAACCAATAATGTAAGACTAAAATTCTAAGTTCAAAAAATTAATTTTTTAATAAGAAAGAAATAATTTTTTCAATAAAATAGTTCAATTTTTAATCAAAAACAGTTGAATTAAATTAAGAAATACAAATTTTAAACACTTTTGCTGAATCCTCAACCAAAACAGAAAGAAGTTTCAACGTAAAAGGATTTTAAAGTTAATTAAGAAAAGAAGTCTGTTTAATAATATTTATTTCTTAAGCTCAAAAGATGAATTTTCTGTCAAAAAGTTGACTTTTTCGTAAGAAAACATTAATTTAAACTAACATGCAAACGAATTTGCAACGAAAATTCAAATTCTTAAACAATAATATTGAATTTCTATAAAAAAGATCAATTTTCCACAAAAGATGAAATGTTTAAATTTTTAGTTGAAGAAATATATTGTTAACTAAAGTGTCCTACCTTTGATTGAAAAAGCAACATTGGGTAGTTACAATTTCATTTTGAAAAATTAATTTTTAACTAAAAGTAACTAATTTTTATCAGAGCAGTGACACGTTGAACCGGATAAATTAACTTTTAAATAAGATTATTAATATTGAACCAAAAAATTAATATTTATTCCAAAATTTCCAGTTAGGAAAATCAATTTTGAACAAAAAGTACTAATTTTTAGCACAATAGTTGGATTTTCAATCTAAGAAATAAATTTCTGAAAAATAGAACAGTTAAATTTTCAACAAATTAAAATAAATTAACGATGAAATACTTCAATGTTTATCCAAATAGGCGAATATTCAAGCAAAAAGATCGAATTTTAATAAAAAAATGTAAAATTCCCACACAAAAATGGAAAAATAACCAATTTTTGGAATTTTAAAATCCAAAAGATTAATTTTCTATCAAGAAACGTAAATTTTTAACAACTTCCATGACCTCGGTAACTAAGAACAATAAATGTTGAAGAAAAATTTTAATTGCTAAATTTGTAGGTAAAAATTAATTTTGAGCAACAGCAAAAAACGAATTTATAATACAATGGTTCAATTTTCAACCAAAGAAATGAATTTTTAACCAAAAAGATGCTTTTTTTTAAACAAATTTGTTGAATTTTTCACCAAAAACAGATAAATTTTCAACCTAAAATAGAAGAGTGAAAATTTCAGTAGAAAAATAAATTTTAAACAAAATGAAATAAATATTGAATAAAATTCTCAAATTTCAAACCAAACAGGTCAATTTTCAACAAAAATATAAATTTTCAAATAAAAATGGAATTGTTAAATTCTCAGTTTAAAAAATATATAATTTCGTACAGAATAATACAAGTTTTAACCAAAGCGATCAATTTTCAATAAAAATAATAAATCTTCAACTAAAACAATGAATTTTTAACAAAGAAGTTCCACTTTTAGTCATAAGTAGCCGAATTTTCAACAAAAATAATGAATTCTCAAGGAAAAAAGTGAATCCTCAACTAAAACATATTAATTTTCAACCAAGAATTTTCAAGAAATTAGTTAAATTTTCAATAAAGAATAATTACTTTTTAACAAATAAACTGAGGGGTGTCCCGGCAGAAATAATGAAATAAATCAGGAGAACAAAAAATAGTTCTTAGAATTCGAATTATTAAAAAAAGGAAAAATTATATTCGAGAGTCGTTACATCTCTGTAGATCTATAAAAAATGTTTAAGAACGTTCATACTTCTCTGCAAATAGTAGGCTCAGAGGTGATATATTGCAATTTGTTAAATCTTGCAAGTACATAAATTCTCCATATTTAATTATTTTTGTATAGACTCCATTGGGAACATTGTATAAATAAAAAATTACATGGTATAGAATTTATATTTATACTTTAAATAAAAAATTGGGTGCAAAAATAAAATTTTCCAATATATCGATATTTTCTAATTTTTTGCATAATCGAATGGCGCTATTAGTTCTTTCTTATCTCGCAAAATTAAATAAATTGTTAAAACAAAAATTGAATTTTTAAGCCAATAGATCGTATTTTGAAAAAAGTGGCAATTGCATGGTGATATCTTGGAACCCTTCAACTATAGCTACTTTCATTCACTGATTAATTTGTTGCCTCTGATACATATATTTAATTTTTTTATTGATTTTTGTGTGTGCTTTTTTTACTTTAAATCAATAATATCAGTTTTAAGTTCAACCTTCAGGAAACGAGAAAAACTTCCGACTCATGTGAAACGTCATTCGACAACGTGTGAATTTTAAACTAGTTTGTTATCTGAAATAGCTTTACGCCTTGGTAGATTATAGGCTGCACCGTTTCGGAAATACCGCTAGAGATGAATAAATAAATATCTATACCGCAATGGTTGAATAATTTGTTTTTGCGTGTTTCATGATCGATTTGTTTATAATTCACCCTGAATAAGCTTTGACAAGAAAATTGGAGATGTTACTGCTCCGTTAATAACTAGCCAGATAAGAATTTTTAGATTCAAATATTCCTTGAGAAATTTTGAATATTAAAAAAATAGTGTGGGCTTTGGGTCACACGTGACACTTTTTTGCACAAAAAATTTAAATGAAGTCCGTGTCGAGACATTAAACTGGGACATTATCGACAAACAAATAATTTATCAATTGATTTTTTAAATCAAATAGTTCAATTTTAAGTCAGAAAGGCGAATTTTCTTAGGAAAGTTAAATTTTCAAGCCGAAAGTTGTATTGTCGAAAAAAAATTTTCTTTTCGGCTAAGAAGGCTGAATTTTCAGCCAAGAACGATTACTTTTCTACCATAATGATGAGTTTTCAATAAAAAAAAAGAATTTTCAACAAAACTGTTACATTTTCGACTAAAAAAGATAAGTTAAACAAAATAGTTGAATTTTCAACTAAATAATTAATCTTTCAAAAAAATAGTTAAACTATATATCTAAAAGATGAATTTTCAACCTACTAACATGAATTTTCAACAACAAAAAAACGAATTTTCGACTGAGAAGATTAATTTTATATATTTTAAAGAAAAAATTGAAAAGTTAAATTTAGAGTTAAAGTAATGATTTTCAACAACCACAAATTAAATTATCAAACACTTACATTTTTAACAAACAAGAGTAATTTTGTATCTAAATAGATATTTTTTTCCAAAATATTTAAGTTTGCAAGCTAAAAAGTGGGAAGAAAAGAAAAACGTTTTAGAAAACAGTTGTCTTTGAGACCTGAAAACAAGAATTTTCAACAAGAAAGCTAATTTCTAATCGCGGAAGATAAATTTTTAACGAAATAGTTGAATTTTTATTTTCAAAACGATACATTTTCAACCAAAAATGACATGATTAAATTTTCAGTTCACAGAAATAATTTCGAAGAAAAACAACTAATTTTCAATGGAGTTGATTTTCATTAAAAAAAGAAGAATTTTCTAGAAAGCAGTTGTATTTTCAGCAGGAAAATATATTAATTAAAAAAAATTAATTTTTATAAAGTAGTTCAAATTTAAACCAAGTAGTTAATTTTTCAAAAATAAAACAAGTGAATTCTCAAACCAAAATGTAATAGTAAGTACTTGAACAAAAAATTCAAATTTATAATCAAAAGAAATTTATTTAAACCAAAAAGGATTGATTTTTAACCAAAAAGTGGCAAAAAGTGGCAAACTGCATTAATTTGCAGCTTAAAATATGAATTTTTAACTAAAATAAAGAATCTTCCGAAGAAAAACTACGGTTAAATGGTTAAATTTTAAACCAAAGTGATGTTTAATAAAAAAAAGAATGTTCAACACAGAAGATCAACTTTCAACCAATTGGTGGAAGTTTTTTTACCAAAAAAGACGATGTTTATTCAAAATAATTACAGTTTCGACCAAATAGTAATTAATTTTTCAACCAAATAGTAAAATTTTCAACCAAGCAAGATAAATACCGAAAGAAATATTTAATGGACAACTTTTCAACTGCAAAAAATTTAACGTTTAGTACTTCAATTTCCAACAAAAAAGTTAAATTTTTGTCCAGAAGATTAATTTTTTACTAAGAAAGATGAATTTTCAACAGAAAAGATGAATTTTCAACCAAATAGTAGAATTTTTAAAACACAAAGGAAAAATTTTCAACCAAAAATTAAATTTTTTAATAAATAGTTTAATTCACTGCCTCTATGGTTAAATTCTAAACCAAAAATATAAAATTTCGTCAAGAAAGTTCATTCTTAACCAAACTGTTTAATTTTCTCTCAGATTGTTCAAGATTAAAGCCCAAAAGGCGAATTTTATACCAAAGAATTGAATTTTCAACTCGAAAATATATGAATTTCCAACAAAAAAGTTAATTTAAGACCAAATAGAATGAATCTTCATTAAAAAAAGAATTTCCAACAAAAGATTATGATTTTGTAAGAACATTTTCGAAAAAAAATATAATTTTCAACCCAATAATTTTCAGTTATAAAAATTAATTTAAAAAATGAATCTTGAATAAAATAATTCAGTCTTCTACCAATGAAATGTTTAACAAAGTGGTTGAAAATAGATTAATGTAGTTCAAAGTATTGACAAAGTAACGGAGTTGATAAAATAGTGGGAGCTTTTGGAAATATATGTTTTCTAATTAAATTCTAAAATTAAAAAAAAACACCATTTGAGAGGAAAGTGAAAGAGATTGGAAAATCTAGGGATGAGAAAACGTTTTGTTAAATTTTTTCCAACTTAAAAAAAATATGCTGGGATTTGCTAGTTACTTTCCAGGCAACGCATATTACAATTGTTTATGACCTACACATTTTTAAGAAAAGAAAATATAGGAATGTTCTGAAAAATTCCCAGGTATCTGTTACTTTTCCACCGTATCAAACTGATAACGCGCAGTGTTTTTTTTGCAAAAACTGCTTATTTAATGAGCCTATTGAAAATTCCAAATTTCCTAGAAAGGATTGCGACAAATCCGGGAAATATTTTTTTTTAAAGTTCTGAAAATTGTGTGCCGAGTTATGACTTATCAAAGAACCCCGATTTTTTCAAAGAAGAGGCTGAAGACTCCTATTCTGATGTTTGTATATGTAATTTGGAATCTATTAAGTTTACATAAAACATATGGATTTTAATTAAAGTAGGTCCAATTTCGAGCAATTGTATATGAAAAGACAATGACCTAGTTCCAATAGGTCATAAGTTATGACCTTCCAAAGTTTCCACTTTTGACCTATTTTTCAGGATGAATTACTCGCGTTCATTTT
This sequence comes from Acraspis erinacei, assembly GCA_035041075.1. Classification (NCBI taxonomy): domain Eukaryota; kingdom Metazoa; phylum Arthropoda; class Insecta; order Hymenoptera; family Cynipidae; genus Acraspis; species Acraspis erinacei. The sequence continues at coordinate 34,405,357 of JAWWLR010000158.1, read as the reverse complement.
TTTTTAAATAATCCATTTGTGAGTAAAGTTGCGTTAATGATGCTAGAGAAAATGTTGTAGTGCATAAAATTCTGTGTAAATCTAGAAAAAAAGATAAGAGGATACATGATAGGAATCCCAATTTTGGGCAAAAAAAATGTTTGAACTCTTACAGGTCACAAGTTATGACCATCAAATTTTGAGTATTTCCATTCTAAAGGTTCTGCATGTACTGTTGATTAAAATTATAATTTTTTGTTAAAAAATTCATTGTTTATACATTGTTCAAATAATACTCTTCACACTATCAATTGTGTGCTTTTATTATGTATTTGCCTTGTAAAAATTACTTCCAGAATATCTGTTGTCAAAAGTGAATGGAGACAAAATTATAAATTAACTATTTTTACATGGTTTATTAAATGTTTATAAAAAATATCATAAAAGGAATTGGTTTTACAACATTGTATTATTTTATGGTAAAAGTACTAAAAATTGATAAATTAATAATCGGAGAGAAAATATTTACTGTCAATTGTTGATAATAAAAAATATGTAAACAAATTCATTAGACAATTATTAATGATTGATATAGTCGATTACAATTTGGGGAAATCGTGTAACAATAAAAATTATTGTTAGCTTACTTACGAAACTTTACAATTAGAATATGAAAATTTAATATTATGAGAACAAGAATTGGTATATTCAATAGCAAAGATTGATATTTTATGTATTAAAGCGCAGAATAATAAAAATTAATAATGATATTATCAAATAATACTACACGGAAAGACTTTCTTTTTCAATAAATGATAAAAATATATGAAACTTTAATATACTCTGTATCAAAACACTGAA
>JAWWLR010000158.1:34390979-34401384 GCA_035041075.1 Acraspis erinacei | reverse complement strand
TCGGATTTGCAACCAAATGCTAAAATTTCAGACTAGATTTATCTCTGGCCATTTTTTCATTTGCTCTGCCCATTAATATTCGAATACCAAAACCTTAATCTTACAGCATTTTTAACAGACAATCTTTCGTATAAGGAATAAAACAATTTCAATTTAAAATAATACAATTTCTAATTTATTATTGCTGACAGTTGTTTAAGGTGCCTTTTAAAGAAATTCTCTGGTTCTTGCAAGATTCTTTTCGAAATCCCTGACTCTCTCCGACAAAAAAATGTCCTGAATTTTTCCTGATTATCAGTTTTTCCCCAATATTTGGCACTGCACAAATAATGCACAAATAAATTGACAGCAAAAAATGTTCAAATTTGAATATTTTGGTGAAATTGTTGTAAAGTTGAAAAAAATCGGGAGTAAATGAGGAAATTTGAAATATTTTCGACACAACTTCATGAATTTTTCACCGTCATAAAAAGAACAATATATTGTTAAGAACGTTAGTTTTTCTACCTTTAAGTGAAAAATTATAAATAAAAAAATAGCAAAAAATTAAAGGTACAATTCTGAACAACTTTAAGTTTTGTTCACGTTTTTCGTCGTAAATTTGTATTATTGAACAAATATGCATCTATTTGATGTCCCATTTATTTTATAAAAATATAAAATATAATTAAAAATATAATTATATATTATATTATATATAATTTTTCCGCCTGGGTATTAATCTCAAAGTTTAATGTGAAAATTGCGCCGGAAAAAAGAAGACAATGATATCGCGCATAGCGCGCATATTTGTTTTATCGTTCTAAAACCAAAATTTGTTAATACTTAAATCAATTTTTTTTTTAAATTTTCGAGAATATACATTTTTTCAGAAAATACTCATTTCTAGTTTCTTTCATAAATGGTATAGATTTATTTAACGTTTAGAGGATAAGAACAATATTTATTTTTGTATTAAACTTTTGCAAAATTTTTAAAAATGTCAGAAAGTAAACTCATGACTTATGAGCTTTTTCTTGATAAATATTCAGCATGACACTTTAATAGGACTGTCAACGAGAAGCTTATCCTCTCTGTTGTCCCTTCCGCGTGTACCTCATAGTTTAAGAAAATACATCATTTTTGTTAGTTCTCAGAATAATTGTTATTTTATCACTTATTTCGAAAAAATTTTAATTTCGAGAGAATACTTGAAATATTATGATCATAAAAATATCAGAAAAATTTAACAAAAGGTACACTTATTATATTTTCATTTTAAATAAATATTGTCTCTCACATTTAAAAATTAAAAAAATAGTTTGGTTCATGTAAAAATTTCGACCATTTTCTAAAAGAAATTAAAAATTCACGAAATTTCAAATTCTCGAAATTACAATATTGCCGGATTTGCACATATCCGAAAATAGCAAATTGATGGATTTTCAAATTCCTGAAAAGGAGCAAGATTTACTAGTAATACTTTAAAACAAATACCTAATATAAAAAATAGCTTATTCTTAAAGAGCAAAACTTTTTTAAAAATTTGGTGAAAATGCGACTATTGACTAGGTTTGGGGACTTTTCATGATTTGAAATCTTTCTTTTCTGGTAATTACTTTTTCGGAATTTTATTTGGATTCACATTCCTGGTTAGATCAGAGGATACGCTTAGAGCTTCTAACCGGAAAGTCTGGACTCGATTCCTGCTCCCTTAATTTTTCAACCATTTATTTTTCATTAAAATTTTATTTGACCTTAAACTAGCTATAAAATTAATTTAAATCAAGCCAAAACATTGATTTTTACCACCTTTTTATAAAAAAAATTTTTTCTTTTTATCCTTTAACTCTGACTCCAAGAAAAGTTTTTTTTTTATACAAAATTTTAATATTTTGAATTCAATTGAACATTTATATTTTGGTCCATTATACTCATATGAGATAAAAATGAAGATAGTATAACATGAATAAAAGAAATATTCAAATATATAGAATAAGAAAAACAAAAGGATACAAAAGTATAATGTAAATACATTTTATATTATTTTAACAAGTCTGGTAATGATCTGTTACCAGAAGTTTAAAGCTTTTCCAAGTATGATATATGTAATTAGTTAAAATTGAAAAGTTACACTTAGTTGAAAAACACCTTCATAATTGAACTTTCAATATGAATATTGAAATTTTTGATAAAAATTATATATTGTATAACTGCTAGTAAAATATGTACTCACTGATCACCCCTAGATCGACCAGTAGTCTGAGTACGTTATAAGGCAGCCAACAAAGGGCAAAGAGCACTGCAAGCAAAAGCAGGATCCATGCCACTCGCCTCCTTTCACGAACCAGCCTGAATCCCTGTTAACGAAGAAAATTATTTACTTCTACAAGTTTTCAAAGATTCATTATTTGAAGCTTTACTTCTTACTTTTACTTGACTTTTTTAATTGTGTAACACAAACGAGAAAAACTCTATGCTTTATTTACCGAAGCTCTTGAAACAAAATTGATTATGAAATTGTTAATATAAAATAAAATTTGATTTATTATTACAATTTTAATGATCTGTAAGAATTAAAAAAATATATAATTTCATAAAATCATTGTAAAGCCTATTGAGAAAAAACTAAGAAATAATTTTTTAAGATAAAAATTAATTTGTAAATTTTTGAACCGAATAACGTAATTAATTTTTATGAATTTCGAATTTTTGAACAATTTAAGAATTACAAATTTTCTTACAAAAATGTATGCAAATCTGAAAAATTGTAGAACTTTGAATTGTAAGCCTTGGAAATCGAAGACTTGGAGAGTTTTTAATTTTGAAAATTTACTATTACAAATTATACAAGTGTTAAGTTTTACAACTCAAAATTCTGTTCTTTTGATGATTGAAATGATAAATTTCTTCAATTTGGAAGATTCAGAATTGAAATATCTGGACTCATGACAAAATTTAAGAATTTTTATTTAAACGTTTCCCTAATGAAATAAGTTCCAATTTTAGATCTTTACAATTTAATATTTCTCAATTTTAAATCTTCAATATTGAACTATTCCAAAAGGAGTATTCGAAATTGTATAATTTTCTATTATACATATTAAATATTAGAATTTTCAGTTTAAAATATTCAAAATTAAAGAATTTTAAATTATAAATCTTCAAAATTATACGATTGAAAGAAAGGTCAAAATTACTTGTAAATTGGCCAATTTGCAATTTTATATATACTTTCGAAGTTAACCAATTCTCAATTGCAATTTCTAAAATTTGTAGAAAATTGAATTGTAAATTTCTAAAATTAGACATTTCGAGAGTTTTTAATGTTGAAAATTTTCATTGAAAAATTATGTAAATTTTAAGTTTTACAATTCAAAATTTCGCAATTTTAATTATTAACTTTGAACATTTTCTCAATTTGAAAGACTTAGAATTTAAAAATCTTGACGAAATAATAAGGATTCAACGACTAGTATTTAGTAGATTTACAAACGTACAATTTTATCATTTCTTTAGGAACACGCAAATTTTGCATAGTCGAAAACTTTACTTTTAAAGTGGGATTTCCAGTTTACTAACCTAATTTGAAAAAAAATAATAAAAATGAACTTTAATCTCGATTTAAACTATTATTCTTAACAAATTAATATTTATTTGTCACATACCTATTATGTGCTCGAAGTTTTTTTTTTTGATAAATTAACTATTTTGTTCATCATTCCTTTTTCCTTCGTTAAAAATTAATTTATTTTAACTGAAAATTCAACTATTCCCCTTTTGGTCGAAAATTTATATTTTTTAGTGGAAATTTTCAATTAGTTGCATAAAAGTGTAGGTGTTTTGTTCAAAATTTGACTTTATTGTTATAAAATTAATTCTCTCCGTGGAAAATATAACTGTGTGGTATAAAATTGATATATTTTGTTGAAAATTCCCATTTTATATAAAATTGAAATATTTTTGATCAAAAATTTACATCTTTCTGGTTGAAAGATTCTACAAAATTACTTTTTTAGGGGTATAGATTCATAATTTTATTAGAAAAATTCATCTTCTTGTTCGAAAATTCGTTTTTTGGTTTAAAATGAATGCTTTTTTCTAATCTTGAAAAAATGCTTTCCTGAAAATTCGTCTTTTGGCATAAAAATTCAACAATTTGGTGGAATATTCATTTATTTGGTAGAAACCTCAACTCTTTTGCAGAAAATTGTCTTTTTTTATTCCAAATTAATTTTTTTAATGTACATTGATTTATTATATATATATATATAAAAGAATAAATACTATAGTATAAAAAAGCCATGGGCTTTATAATACTATACTATATATAAATAAATAATTATAAATATTTTTAAATATTTTTGCATTATATATATTTTTTTAGTTTGATAATTTAACTGTTTTGTACAAATTGGATGAAATTCGGTTAAAAATGTAGGTATTTTGTCGCTAACTGGTGATTTAGGGTGGAAGATTAATCTTCTTGGTTGCAAATTTAGGTATTTAGTTGAAATTTTATATATTTGTTTGAGCCTTAGTCATTCATAGTAGAAAATAATTCTTGCGTAAATAAAAATTCAAATTTTGTTGAAAATTTATTCCTTTTCTTCAATTCAACTGTTTCTTATATAAAATAAAAATCTCCTTCTTTTACTGATTTTATGTGTTTTTTGCTCTAGTAGAGAGAGGAAAATGCGTTCTTACCTAATTTTCTTGTTTATTTTGCCCAGGTGGAAATATTACATATAATCTATATATAGTTTGAAGTATTATATATAATATTTATTTGGCTTATACATTTTATGTATAAAACAAATGAATATTATAAATAAAACTTCACACTATATATAAACTATATATAATATTTCCGCCTGGGTGTCGGCTTGTGAAAATCCAATGTTAATGATAATTTTAATATTAATGTTAATGTTAATGTTAATATTGATATTAATAATGATGTTACTGTTAAAAGTTAATGTTTAATAAACATTAATGATCAATTTCACCCAGCTCTAAAAAAAAAGTTAAGAGCTATTTTATCTTTGTCTTTATATGTCTTTATATGTGTCTTTATATGGAGAGGTCAATGTTTGCAGGACGACCTGAAAAAGTATGGACAAGGGACATGGTTTTTCAGGTCGTCCTTGTCAACATTAAATTTCAGATGAAGACATGTGTGACCCTGCGAGTGATGTACGATGTTTGATTCGAAATCAGTATTTTATGAGACTATAGGGCCACAGTGAATCTTTTTTTATAACGATGATGATCACTGTCCGAAGATTCTTCTATTTCCTTTATAAATGATGTCATTTTTTCGACCAGGGTAATTAATTAATTAATTTCTTATGTTAGATATTGCCGATTATTGGTTAAAAATTTTTCTGGACAAACGAGAAAAAATCTGCTTTGGCCTGGATTTGAACCAGGAACGCCACTATTCACGAGTGGATCCTTAACCAACTACGCCACAGGTTCTTTTGCAGATAGTTTCTCGTTTCTTCTATATTCACTTTATCTGAATATAATTTAAAAATTGTTGTTATTTTGTCGAGAATATTGCAATCTTTCGAAAAATGGCAAATATAAAATATTTTAACAAAATAAAATTCTATGAACAATTCAAACTTGTTTAAACATTGATGATTATTTTTAGAAAACAAATAAGTACTTAAAAGTATTAAAATCTGCAAACCTTTTTAGGTGTTAGTTAATAAGCTTTTTAGGTATTACTTAATTTTTTCAATATCAAGAAAATGTTCCAAAATTATTTTATTTTGTTATATTTTCGAGATCAAATTTCCGAAAAACTCAGATTATGCAGACTCCCCCCTGTATAAATCAAAATAATTCTTATTAGTCAGAGAAATAAGAGGAATAACGGTATTAAGAAATTGAGGTACAAATTAATATTATTTCCTCGATTGTCTGAGGCTATAATTTCCAGTCATAAGTCTTACAAATTAATCAAGTGGTTCATTTTTTGATTAGTTTTTCGAAAAAATCAAAGGGTTCTGAGGCCAATTTTATTGAGAGCGTCATCTATGAATGCTCTCTAATGAAGCAAAGCGACAGGACGTGTAAGTTTACGCTCTACTAAGCCATGCATCCTTCTTGCCAAGGTGATTAACTCGCATAAGTAATCCTGAGGCCTTGTTAACATTAATCAACATTAGTACTAGAGTTCAAGTAAAATACCACTTTTATTCTTTTTTAAACAATAAAAAAGTTATTCTATTGTTTAAAGTCCCAGGGGGCGGGGTGGTTTCTTTGGAATAAATGCTGTTTTTAATAAAATAATAAATGACTGTCGTAGGGCAACGAGGGAACAAAATATTTTCACTTTAGGGACAATTAAATAAAAGTCGAAACATATTGCATTTTCAACAAAACAGTTCAATTTTCAAATAAAAATGATTAATTTTCTACCAAAAAGATCATTTCTTCAAAAAACACCTCATTTTTCAACGAGCAAAAAAATGCATTCTCGACTACATAGAAGCATTTACAAGCAAACAGTTGAAGTTCTAAGCAAAAGAATAGAATTTTTAATAAAATAGTTCAATTTTTCAGCCCACAAGCCACAAAGATACGCTTTCAACATAAAAAATTTTCTACATAATAATTAAATTCAAATATAAAATTACGAATCTTCAACAAAAAAATGCATTTATAATTAAAAAATATAAATTTTCAATAAAAAATGTAATAGTTGACATTTTAACCAGAAAGGCTTTTAATTTAAAAAATATTTTTTCATTCTGCCAACAGAGATTACTTTAATGAAGAAAAAATTTTAATTTAAGAACAAAAATTTCAACCAAATTGTTGAAAATTTAAGCCAAAAAGAAAGTTCTGTACAAGACGGTTGAATTTTCTACCCAAAAACGTAACTTCGAACTCAATAGTTGGACTTTTTACAAAAATAGTAGAATGTTTAACCCAAAAAGCGAAATTTTTTACAAAAGAGTGAAAAAGTGTACATTTTTATTGAAAACATTTAATAGTTGAAATTTCAACTAAAACGATTAATTTTCTGTTAACGGTGGATTATTTTAAAAGTTTCATTAAAGAAAATTAATTTTTTATTAAAAACAAGGATTTTGAATAAATTAGTTATATCTGTAACCACTGAGTACTATAGTGGAATTTTCAACTATGGACGTTTAATTTTTTGCAAAACTGGATTATTTTCACATTTTTATTAAAGAAAATGAATCTTTAACTAAAAAATGACTTTTTCAAGAAAAAAAATTAATTTTCAATAGAATAGTTCATTCTTCAACCACGTTTTAGAATTTTGCAACAAATAAGATAAATCCTCAACTAAAAATATAAAAGTTGACTTTTACTTTATAAAGAAATTACTTTTAATCGAAAATATTGGGGTTTTCTCTTTCGTTTTTTAATTCAGTTCGAATTTAAGCGAAAAATCAATAAAAAGGGGAAATTTGGTGTAGCCAGGAAAAAAGAAGAATGAAAAAAAGGGAAAAGGGGGGCATTGGTTGAAGAGTGTGAAGTCTATATTTAGATGCCTTACTTGCAAAATCAGATTACTGATTTTCAACCATTTCAAAAAAATTGTTTTCTAATTTATATTTTCCACGTGTGATACCCTATTCTGCGCTATTTTTTTGTGATTTAGATTTTGAACGGCCGTATATGAAACATTTTGTAAAAAAATAGGATTTCCAATTTTTCATTTGTAAAAAGATTCATTCGTAAATATTTGATTTTTTTCTATTACAATTTAAAATTTTGTAGATAGTATAAATGATGTTGTTTAAATTTAAAAATAAGAAAAATTAATAATAAAAATCCAAAATTTCAAATTCTTATCGTGTCAAATATTTTACATAGAGAATTTCAAGACGCAATCCCTACTTCTTTCTAATGCAATTTTTTTCTATAATTCTCGGTTTTACTCTGAGTGAGTTATTTTACACGATTAATCTCGGCTGAATTTTGTTACGCATCGGAAATCTCACGAGCGAATAAAGTACCTATCATAAATCGATTGTACTGAGTTATTGTAATCCTAAGAAAATCTCACGGAAATAATTTTTCAACTACTCGAAATAATCTTGATGCTTTTTTTTAATAAATAAAAGAAAAAGTATTTTTCATGTTTAGATGAAAGAAAACTAAAACGTATATATTTTAAATGAAATAGTCATATAGAGAAAAATACCAACGTTCCATTAAAATGTTACATTTTCAAAATTAAATAAACGTTCGCGTCTGTTAGCGTAATTTGTATTTAAGTTTGATATTTTGTTTTGATTTGTCTCAATGATACAAGAATTTCTCACGAATTCTAAAAAATTAACAGATTTTTTTCAAACTGCAGTTTTTTTGCGAACGGGGGCAGGTATTCAGGATTTTTTTCTTATTTCTTGAAGCTGGGATTGTTACTTTCATAGTCGAACACTAAACGATTAAAAAAATGAAATATAAAAAAATGACAGCTGTTTTCTGAAAATAATTGATTGTGATTTTCTCAAAAGCACCACTTTTAACCTGTTTTATTTTTGTATTTTAAGAGAAAGTAATATATAAGAAAATTTTAGTAGTTTTTTTAATCTTATGTAAGATATTGCGCCATTTATGAGAAAAAATCAAAAGTTGAATAACAATAAAAAATTTCCTGGACTCAAAAATGGCTTAGCGCATATAGAACTGATAAAATGCCCTTTTTATATTAGTAAAAACTTTTTAAAAATATTTGTAAAATGTGGAGTTTCTCTGATAATCTTCTTTTCATGTTTTTATGGCAAGCCTCCAATTTTATTTCTTATATCTTGTTTACAGTTTCTGAGTATAATGTGCTCACATTCAAAAACACATTAATATACACTCACCTTCATGTAAAAGGACAAGAAAACAGTAAAGAAACTCCTTAAACTAATATCCAGCAGGTTAAAACATTTTTTAAAATTTGTATATTTTTATATTTAAAAATTAATGACGGAAAAAACTATTTCAAGATGAGAAATTGTTGGAGACAATATTTTTCAATTTTTAGTAAGAAAAGACATAAAAATAATGCTTAGATACGATTTTATAAAGTTTAAAGTAAATTTTCATTTTATTAACAAATTTAATAAACAAATGCATATATTATCCATTTTACGCTCTAAACACTTAATTCATTTAACAAAATTCATAAAAAAATTGTCAGCCATCATTAATATTTTTGATTTTTCAATATACAATAAGAGTTGTTCATTGTTTAAGAAATTTAATCAGCAAATACAAATTTCCGTCAATTTTCAACTGGAAGATTTTGTCTTTCCAACGCAATAAATTTTAAATCTCTTGAAAAAATCGATCATAAATAATGCTTTATTAATCATAAAAAAATTTTATTTTACATTAAATTTTATTTAAAAAAATTAAAACTTCACTACTTCTCTACAAATGCATCTCGTTTTTTTTTACGAAATTGACTGTCAATGTTTCAGAACGAACCTAATTTATCAGGAGACTTTGACAGTCGCCAAGCTGATTTTCTTATTTATTTAAATAAATTTGATTAGTAAATAAAAATAAAGCCTAAATATAGAAAGACAGCTACATTCAGAAGCACAAGCACTGCAGTTAAGCCATGATAGACGCGAAAATTGGAATTTTTTAAAGAAGCGGTTGCTTACTCTTCAACAATAATATTCGTGGATTTTTTTAGAAAAATTTTTCATAAAAAACATTTGTGACTTATTGATAAATTAAGACAAGAAATGTTTAGAGTGCTGCCGGAGAACAATTTTCGAAAATATGTGATTGTTAAAAAAATTTATTTAAATAAATAAAAAACATTGTCACCTTACAAAGTCTAATAATGAGTAGGATCCTTCTGAATCATTGGTAGTCGATTTCATAACGAAAACAACATCCACTAGTTAATAAGAAGTCAAGTTTTGTATTTATTTACAAAATTGTTTGTAAAGTAAAAAATTATAATTGTTTTTGTGAAGTATCATAAGGGCAGGAGTTTGAAAGTAATTTAAAATAGACTCTAAGACAAAAAATCTGCCTGTTGAAAAGTAATGAACATTTTGACTTGTTCATCGAATTTATTTAAACAATCAACAATTACTATCAAGTGTTGAAAATTGCATATATTATTTATTACCAAAAAAGTCTTATTTTCTCAAAAAATTAATAAACGTTTTTTTTTGTTTTAGCCTACTGGATATTATTCCTGAAGAGCATTTTTTACTGATTTTAGGATTTCTATACAAACATAAGTAGTTATAAAACAATTGGATAGTTTATAAGAAAAATTATTTTAAATTACAACTTTGTTCTTAAATAAAAAAAATAAATATAAAAAGATTCAAAATTTACCTCCTGCTTTTTCGATTAAACTTAACATGGAGAATGATACTTTGAACGGTGGGGGGGGGGGGGGGGGGGGGGGGGG
>JAWWLR010000158.1:34376628-34388809 GCA_035041075.1 Acraspis erinacei | reverse complement strand
AATGCAAACATTGATTTTCATTCACGACGTTCATTCTAAACATCATTTAACAAAATAGAGAAAAAATTTACAAAATAAATTAATTTTGAAACAAATACTTAAGTTTTCCAACAAAAATATCAATTTAATATCAGAAATGGAACAGTTAAACTTCCAGTTAAAAAAATTAAGTTTACACACACAAAAAAACGGATTTTTAACAAAATAGTTCAATTTTCAACCAAAGTGATGAATTTTCAAATAAAATTACGAATCTTGAACTGGAATAGTTACATTTACAGTTAGTCGTCGGCGAATTGACGAGTGCCCAAAGGTTTGTTAGGAAAAAAAAGATGAGAATGCGCTGGAAACACAAGAAGAAGGATTAACGGAAGAAGATTTCAAAATAGTTTCAAGGACTCTGCATTATCATCAGATATAGTTACCATCAACACTGTCGATCAAGTTAACACTTTAAATAACAGAAAATACTTAACGTCATTTCTGAGTAGACGAAATATAAAATTAAAAAATTTAGATATTTTATGAAAAAAGATCTACTTTCTTTGTTCCACTGGCAATTAAAACACAGAACTTTCTATTGATGGTCAGGGGCTTTTTGTTAAGCTATTAGAGAGAACGAAAGAAGAATATTTTTTAAGAAATGCACGCTATCTGAAGCCAGCTGTTAAATCTATGATACGAGTAATTTAAAGGAATCTGTATTATCACTAGAGGTGGTTAATATCAATCAGTGTAGATATCATTCCGCAATCTGTGAAAATATCCTTAATGTAACACCTGGCTTGAGATAGAGTGTATTTTTGAAAAAGATTCTTTTTTCGATCTCTCTAATAGCTTAAGGGAAAAGCACTCGACTGGCAATAGGAAGTTCTGCGTTGCAATTCCTAGTGGAGGAAAGAGAGTAGATCTTTTTCCAGACGAAATCTCATTTAAAAATTTAAAAAATGTATTTTCCGTCTAGTCAAACATGACAATGAGTTTTTTCTGTTATTCGATGAGATAACTCGATCGAAAGTGTTGATTTCTATTTTCATGGATTGTGTAGTGATATATACACTGCATCATGGTAACTATCTCATATGATAGTACAGATTTCTTCAAATTATTCGCATCATAAATGTAACACCTGGCTTGAGATAGCATTTATTTCTGAAAAAGATTATTTTTTCGATCTCTCTAATAGCTTAAGGAAAAAAACACCTGACCGACAATCGGAAGTTTTGTATTTCAATTCCCAGTGAAGCGAAGAGAGTATATCTTTTTTCAGACAAAATTTTTTAATCTTATATTTTGTCTAGTCAAAAATGACTGAATATTTTCTGTTATTTGAAGAGTTAACTTGATTGGTCGTATTGATTTCTATTTTCACGGATTGTGGAATGATATCTACACTGATTAATAGTAACTATCTCTGAGCATAATAAAGATTCATTTACATTATTCGTATCTTAAATGTAACCCTTACCTTAAGATTGCGTATATTTTTAAAAAAGATTGTTCTTTCGATCTCTCTAATAATTAACGGAAAAGCATCCGACCAGCAACCGGAAGTTCTGTGGTTCGATTCCCAGGGGAGCGAAGAGAGTAAATATTTTTCAGAAAAAAGTTTAATCTCAGAATAGGAGAGGAGTAACAGAAAATATATTGGGGTTTATTCAAATGGGAGTATACAGTATAGGTAAGGAATAAGGGGCGAATCTAACCGTAGGGGGGTGAAAAAGGACAGGAATATACTATGTTATTGTTGATGATGAGGTAAGGAGGAACATAATAGAGTCTACGAATAGGGAAGTACGTTGATACGGAGCATCTCCCACTAGGAGCCACATTAGAGACGGTGAAGAGAGATGAATGCAAAAAGCCAAAGGAAAAAAGAAAGAAAAAAGAGTAGGAAAAGTTAGCTGGCCAGTAGAGGAATGGAAGAAATCAAAGAAAAGATAAACATCGTGAGAATAAGACAGGGAAATATAAACTAAGAGATGAGAATAGTAATCGAAAAAGCAAAAAGAATATTAATTAATTATGAATACTATTCTTAATACAGTTGAAAAATAATTCAGCAAAGGGGGGAAAAGAGGTAGATATGATAAGGAATGTAAGGAGGAACCTAGGAAGTGAGAAAAAGATTAAGAAAATGTAGATACGGGAAGATCACTGAAAAGGAGTACAGGCAAAAGAAGAATAAGTATGATGAGTTATATGATAGAAAAAAGGGAAAGGGAATAAAAGATTTAAGGAGGAGGCAGAAGTATAGAAAGTAGTGAATAGAGAGAGAGAGAGAGGAACAAGAGAATAAAAGTTAATCAGGAGATTGAAATGTTAGGATGGAATACATATTTCATGAAATTTTTATGAGGAGTTGAAAATAAAATAATAAAAGTAGGAAAAGAGCGAAGGGTCGTAGGAAGAGAAGAGGAAAGATAGCGGTGGCTATAGGGTCAGTGAAAGATGAAAAGGCAGTATGTATATATAAAAACCCGAATAAAGTTTGGAAATATAGAAGAAAGGAATTGAATACGTAGGTGTTGATAATGTGCAATAGGGTATGGAAAAAGAAGAGTTGGTCAGAAATATGGAAACAGGGGATATTGATTTGGGAGAAGACATCGAGAACACGAATTTAAATATCTCATTTTATCATGCAAGTAAAATTTAAAATAATTGGAATAGGCGAATGAGATTGTTTAATTTTCTGGCGATAGAGATGGAAAAAGACGAAAGAGATAGAGATGTGGTAAGAGGAGAGGCTCAAAGGAATGAAGCAAGTACAAGAGAGTGTACAAGAGAGTCTCTAAGAAGAGAGCTTCTTAGAGATCAATTGATAAGATAAGAAGAAATGAGAGGTTAGGACGAATTGAAAAAAAGAGTAGGAGAAAAGTAAATAATAGATAGAAAGGGAGGATAGGGGAGTCAAGGTAAAATAAATGGTATCAGGTGATAACAAGAAATGGATTTTCAAAACTTTTGGAAAGAGGTTGAGGTGGAAATATATGGATACGAATAGCTAAATTATGACTAAGAAATTAAGTGAAAGAGTCAATGTATTGGGAGAGGAGTAAGAAGGGAAAATGAAAAAATATTCAAATGGGTAGAGGATACATGGCAGCATATATAAGATGATTGTATGAGAAGAATGGATGAAAGGGTGGCTGAACTGGGGGGAAAATGGAAGAAGGAGGTGGAAAAATCTAGAAGAGTTAAAGAAGGAAAATAAAAGAGTTAGAGAAGAGACAATGGAAAGCATTAGTGGGAAGGAAAGGAGAAGAAAAAGGAAATGGAAGTCACATCAAATTATAAATTATATTTTTACATTAAATTGTATTATAAATTAGATTAGTTAATAAGATAAGTAGCTAATAAGCCATGTAAGAGGATGTAATAAATATTTAAAGGAAAGGAGCTTATGTAAAGCCTTTTGCTCACAAAATAGAAGAAAATGAGGTGGTACTTAAATTTTTCTTTTCTTTTGAACACCCTAATATCCAGTTCATTGTTAGTAAATCTGCTTTCATAATTTAAATTTAGTGTATTAGTAGATTAAATTATGGCAGCAATGGTATCAAATTAAAAATTACTATATCAAAAAATGTCATAAAGATAAAGTGCTTGGAGGGATCTCAATGGTCCAATAAATATTAGAGAGAATTGCAGTAGGTTGATAATGAAAATACAACGTAACGTTTACCCATTTCTTTTTGAAATCCAGGACTCTTATGTTTGTATCGACATACTTTACAAAATTGCATCCAGTCTCCTGTTATGATTTTCTGGAAGATTTCCAATTTTTTTAGATATGATACCAAAGGATAGAAAGTAAATTGAAAAATAGAATTTGATAGAAAAACAAAATAATATGTTTCTTTAATTTTAATGAATAAAATATCTTTTATGGTATCAATATTAGTGACTATTTTTTACCGCCCCGAAACCCCTAAAAATAGTTGCCTTTTCAAACTGAAGGAGATTTTTTTCTCGAAAGAAATGAATTTTCAACCCAAAGAGAATTATTTTTTAATTAAAAAAGAAAAACAATTTTAAACCCAAGCAGTTAATTATTAACGAAGAAATATTAATTTCCAAGCTAAAAAATGATTTTTCACCTGCAAGAATGAAAAAATGATTTTTCTACCATAAGCAATGCATTTTCAATCCCGAAGTATGAAATTTCAACAAAACAGTCGAATTTTTCACAAAATAATTGCATTTTTTACAAAATAGTTGAATGATGAATTAAAGATGTAGTTGAATTTTAACCTACAAAAAGGAATTTTCATCCCCCAATGTCCACCTTCTACCAGAAGACGAATTAAAACATAATTCATGAATTTTATATCAAACAGTTCAATTTTAAACTAGAAAAGATATATGTTTTCGACCGAAAATAGAATTCTTTTATTTACAATGTAACAAATTAATAGTCCAAAAAATTCGTTTTTAACTAGGAAAGATGGCTTTTCTACAGTATAAGAAGACATTCCTATCAAAATGAGTATTTTTCTACAAAGCAGTTGAATTTTCTTCCAAAAAATATGGACTTAACAAAATAGATGACTTTTAACCAAGTAGCTGAGTTTGAACGTACAAAAGAAAAATTTAGAAACTAAAACATTAATTTTTAACAACTAGTTGAATTTTTAAACAAAAAAGGAGTTTTCAACCTAAATTAATTTGTAAAAAAAAGACGATCTTTTAAAAAAGTAGTTGAATCTTTAACAAAAACAGATGATTAACTTTTAACCACACAGCAGTTGCAATTTTAACAAAGAAAATGAAATTTCTATCAAAAGAAAAGAATTTTCGGGTTAAGAGTTTAATTTCTAACCAAATAGTTTAATTACCAACTAAAAAAGATAATATTTCAATTAAAAATAGTATCGCTAAATTTCTAATAAGAAAATTAATTTACAACAACAAAACACGCGAATTTCTAACCAGTTGAATTCAAACAAAAAATATGAAATAATACCTAAAAAGACAAAAAAGCTTACAAGAAAAATAAAAAAATAGCTGCATTTCAAAAATATGAATTTTGAACTAAGAGAAATAATTTTCCCCTAAACAATAAAAACTGTCAACAAAATAGTTATATCTTCATCCAAAACAGATTATTAATTGTTAATTACAGATGAGCACTTTAATAAAAAAAAAATTTCTACCAAAAAAAATTAATTTTCAAGTAAAAACTTTAAATATTAACCAAGCAGTTGAATTTTTTTGTAAAAGACGCTTTAGTTTTAAAGAAAATTATGAATTTTTTACAAGAAAGTTAATTTTTAAACAAGAAGTTTAATTTGATACCAAATTTTTGCATCTTAAATCAAAAAGACGAATTTTCTAGAACATGGATATATTCTTAACACGAAAAGTTGAACTGTGAACAAAAAAAGTTTATTTTTAATTAGGAAATATAACGTTCCTACCATAAGAGATGAATTTCTAATCCAAAAAGACAAATTTTAGACGAAACTGTTGAATTTTCTACAAAAAAAGCCAAATAGCTGAATTTTTATGAAAAAGTTTAATTTGCAAGTAAATAGTTTAATCTATAACCAAATAGTTCATTTTTTTGTTGAAATAGTTTACTTTTCAACCAAAAATATGAATTTTCAAGAAAAATATAATTTTTAAGTAAATAGTTTGATTCTGTAACAAATTGGTGATTTTTTAAGCCATAAAGACAAATTTTCTACGAAATAGTTGAATTTTCAACTTGAATATGTGCATTTTAACAAAGTAATTAAATTTTCGAAAGAATAGTGGAATTTTCCACTAAAATGATGAATCTCTAATCCAAAATTATAAATTTTTACCCAAACACCTGTAATTCTAACCAAAATGGATGAATAATTAGAATATAATTTTTGACCAAAAATGACGAATTTTTAACGATATCTATGGTTTTATAACCAAAAAATTGAATTTTCCTCAAATAAAAAGTACCAGTTCTTAACAAAGAAATGGAATAGTAACGTATACAAAATAAAGTTATAAATTTGCAATAAAGAAAATGACGTTCTAATAAAATCATTAAGCAATTATCCAAATAATTGAATTTTCAGCTAAAAAGAAGGTTTGGTAACCAAGAAGATTAATTTTTACCCCAATAGATGAATTTTTAACCAAATTGTTGAACTTTCAACCAATTAGTGGAACTTTAAACCAAAAAATATAACTTTGACAAAATATTTGTAGTTTTAAGAAAGTAATTAAATTTTCAACCAAATATCGGAATTTGTACCCGAACGAGATTAAGGCTGAACCCAAAATATAATAGTAGACTTTTAAAAAAACAAGAAGTGCCTTTTAACCAACAATGAAACTTAAAGTAAAGTTATTAAAAATCTTATTTCTCTCGAAAATGGCGCAAAATATGAATAGCAGTTTATATTTCAAAATTGCTTAGCTTCCTGAAATCTATTGAAGTGTACGCTTTCCAGATATACATATTGTTTAACTCAATAAATTTTTCCAAAAATATAGGCAAAAAATCGATAAAAATCAACTAAAATAGCATTTACTTTAATTAACTTTAATATTTTGTTTCAAAAATTTTATTTTCACTGACTATTTAAAGCACATGTTATATTAGAGTATTAAGGTTTCTGAGCTTCAAAGTAAAGAAAAATTGTTTTTTAGATCTACAATTGAAAAAATATAATGTTTACCAACTCAAAATCTCTTTTTTCTTAAAAACGAAGCAAAACAGGAATAGCGATTCATAGTTGAAAATTGTTCCCCTTCTGAAGTGTATGAAAATGCACCCTTACCAGAATTAATCTTTTGTGCTTTAACACATATTTTCAAAAAATGTATCAAAGCAACTAAAATTGTATTTAGTATGACGAACTTCCAGATTTTATTTTTAAAAACGTTTTTTTAGTTGATTATCCAATAGTCAAATTCGTTCTCCGTCCTGAAATATATAAAATGATACCCTGACTAGAAATTTATCTTGCGTATTTGAAAAAAAAAACTAAAAAAAGATAGAAAATATCAATAAACATCGACTTATGTTTCTTTAAGATAAGATACATAAGATAAATATCTGCTGAGGGTATCATTTGATAGATTTCAGGAAGGTGGGCGAGTTTGAATATTGATACTTAACTAAATAAAAAGTTTGAAAATATAAAATCTTGATGTTCGTCCAACTGAATGCTATTTTATCCGCTTTAATAGATTTTTAATATTTTTTTCTTTCCTGGCTAAAAATAACCAGGGGCATCCCTAAAATACGAACAAAAGAGAAACAAGATGCAAAAGTATTTTTAAGTTGAACTTATTCGAGGCTAGCCGTGCTTATGCAGATTAAGATTTTTATAACTATGGTAAAACTTTTGATAATTTATTTTTTTGTTTTAATAAATAATGTTTAGTAAAATTTTAGAAACGCATAAATATTTGGACTTTTTAAAAGCCACATCTACAAGATTATATTCTTTAAAAAGTTTCTTATTTTTTCTAACGAGCAAACATAGAAGAAGTCACAGGACAAGTACGTGAGGAACTAATTCAGATGTTATTTTCAGTAAAACGTGCTCAGAATCTTAAAATAACGTATATAAACTGCAAGGGTGGGAATAACTGTTAATCATCTTCCCAACACTCGAGTGCCCTTTAGTTGCAGGATCGTTAGTTTTAAGAATTTGCTGACAATAAAAGTTACTTTCTATTCAATAGAAACAAGTTCTGCACTAGGGAAAACTTTTAAATTGTTTGTTTGCCAATTAAACATTAAAGTAATTTTCATTACTGAAGAGAAATTTATGCAAATAAGGTCTTTTAAATTTATTTGTAGATAAAGAAGAAACCAGTTCGAGGTGAATACCAGTATGAATTACTAATAAATAAAAGTGACTCGGTTTTAAAGCAAAAGTTCTGCAATATTTTTTTACCAATTAATTCCTATTTTTGAATGGGAAAAATGTGTTCTCGATATGGGGATGGCAATTTTTTCTATTCAAAACTATCTATTAGGATGGGTAAAAAAACATATTTTGCTCAAAATGAATGATGTGGGAAAGTAACGTATAAGGACCCTGAAAAAGTGTAAATAATTTTGGAATCGATTGATAAACGCCTTAGTTTTATGAGCTAAGAAAATGTGGTAGAAGCAATTTTCTTAGGTTTCATATTTTCATCCATGTACATTTTTTTTAATTTCTGGAGGTCCTAAACTTTATTTATTTATTTGCAGTCCCATAAAAGATTATTAATGCTTAGTAGAACCTTGTTTTTAATGAATAATTATAAAACCTACAGAAATATGAGCAGAATTTTGTGAGGCATCTGGAACCATTTTGCAGGTAAAAATAATATTTAGAGCCAGTTCAAAAATAATAATTTAAAAAGTCGAAAAAGAGCTTTTAAAAAAATTCCATTTATTCAAACTTATATTTTCCTAGACTAATACAATTTCTCTAGTGTATCCTTTACAGTAGAGACGTTCTAGATACGTGAGAACATTCTCTATGATTTATTAGTTATTAAACATTGTTTTAAATAGGTTTCTACTAAAAATTTAGTTTGGTTTAAGGAATATAAATTTTTTTTTAAATCGTCATCCAGGAAACTATAAATTTTCTAAATAGAAATAATTAAGTTTGTACAGGGTCCTCGTACGCTACTTTTCTACATAGTAAAATTAAATATTTTTTAAGAATATTAAGCTTTTTCGTTGAAAATAAACTGTTTTGTTGAAAATTCTTTTTTTTTTAAATTAAATTACGTTGGTAGAAAATTTAATGTAGCTCATCCATTCCTGGTTAATATTGTTTTTCCGGTTTAAAAGTGAACTGTTTTTAAAAACATTCGACGTTTCACTTTAAAAACTGAACTATTTTGTAATAAATTTTGTCTATTTATGCAGAAAATTAATTTTGTTTGTTCAAAATTCGTCTATTTGGTTAAGGATTCAACATTTTTTCGAAAAAAGTTCGTAATTTTTTTAATTGAACTAGTTGATAACTCGTTTTTTTCTTGAAAACCTACATTTTTTGTTAAAAATTTAACTATGTTTATAAAAATTTATGTATTTTTTGGAAACCTGTTTTTTGGTATAAAGTTAATCATCTTGATTGAAAATGCATCTTTATAGGTTAAAAATTCAGGCATTTGATAAAAAATTTAACTATTTTGTCGAAAGTTTAATTCTAATTTTGAAAATTTAACTTTTTTGTTAGTCATCTTTTTTGGTACACAATTTAACTGCTTTATTGAAAATTTGTCTTTTTGCATTGAAAATTAACTTTGATGATACAAAAGTCACATTTGTTAGTTTAAACTTCATCTCCATTAACTGAAAATGAACTCTTATGCCGAAAATTCAACTTTGAGATTGTAAATTCAATTGTATTCTTAAAAATTTGTATTTTCGGCTCAAAAAATTAACTATTTAGTTGAAAATGCAACTTAAAATTTGTTTGCCGATAATTTTTCAACATTTTAGGAATAGTTCTATTTGTTTGAGATGTTTTTCTTGTCGGAAATAGACATTTTTTGACAAGAAATTAATTTTTTTGGTTGAAAATTAGTTTGCTCTTTTGGTAGAATATTTATCTTTTTTGGTCGTGGAATCAAATATTTTAATGAGAATTTTTATTTTTAAAGTAAATCCAACTGCTTTTGATTTAAACTAAATTTTTTCGAATATAAATATTAATTGTGTAAATTGCACTGCTTATAAAGAATTCATCTCTCCTGGTTAAAAATTCTGGTGACAATGTAACTATTTTGTTGACAATTTTTTTGATTATAGAAAACTAATATTTTGTTTTTGAAAATTTTACTAGTTTATTGAACTTTATATTTCTTGGAGGAACTAAACTACTTTTGATTTAAATTCGAAGTCTTTCTGGGTTGAAATATTAATTAAACAGGTACACCACATTTTTAGTTTCCAATTCATTTTTTTTCTAGAAAATGCAACTATTTGGGTGAAAATTTTTCTTCTTTTGAAAACTTTGATTTAACATATATTTGAGATTTTTGAAAATTTTCTTGAATTCTCTCAAGAATCTTAAGAAAATTTTATCGATATAAACTTTAAAACAAATAAACAAATGAACCCAAAAAAATAAGGATACATTTTTTTAAAATTCTTTATTGAAAATTATTTTCCTCTTCAAATCGAAAAAATTAAGTCCAGTGCGCGATTGATGATGTTAGTTCATAAAACGTAATAAGACTTACTGCTCTTAAAATAGGTGCGAAGATTGTTAAGGAGACTGCCCACAGGGCGATGATAACTATAATTGTACTTTTCCTATTGAAGACTCTTCGAAATGCGATGGGACTTCTGATTGCTAGGTACCTATCTATGCTCATTGCAGTGATCGTGAAAACAGAAGCTGCTACTGCAACGCCTGTAAAAATAAATAATAAAAATTTCCTTAAAATTTATATTTAGTTTTCCAATTCCTAAAAATTAATTACATTCAACTCTCGATATAGGAAACCCCGGATTACGATATTAATAGAAGTGATATCCTCAGCCGAGGTATGAGGGGAAAACGCTTAGCGCATTAGTTGCATCAGGTTGCGTCATGCTTCTAAATCCAACAGAAACTGTTCGAGCGGCCCTGTCTTTATATGAATGGATTCCTCCGATTTAGGATCAAGGCCACTGTAGCCATGCCCGAAACCGTTCTTATATCGGAAGTGGAGTGTAGGCGCACATTAATATGGAACAAAGGAGACTTATTTTGTTTAATTATGTAATGGATAAATGAGTTAATTTATGAAAATTTGAAATTCATTTTTAATTGAAGCATCGACTCAAGAACGTCGTATGAACAGAGATTTTGTCTCACTAAAATTCATGTTCTTACTATTAATTTTTTTAAATTTAGAAATTTATCCTTGGTAGCCCTGAAATCGGATTTTGGGTTTCTATTTTCACTATTATAATTCTTCTTTAGAATGATATTTAATATTAAAATTCCATTAGGTAAAAGGGGTGACCGAAAAAATTTATTTTCGAAATTCGCTGTCTTTTCCCTGATTTTTGCCTGACCAATTTTTAATTTTCCGTGACCATCAATATTTAAACACCAGCATTTTAATATTTCACAGACAGAATAAAACAATAAATTTCAGAATATATTAAAAATGTTCGAATTGATTTATTGCAACCAAAGGAATGACTTTATATCATAAAAGATGAATTTTTAATCCAAAAGGACGCAATAAAAAAACAGTTACATTTTCGACAAAAAAGACGACTCTTCAAGAAAAAAGTTAAATCTTCAACAAAACAATTAAATTTTCTAACGAAATATTTAGATTTTGAACTAAATTGTTGAATTTTCAAACAAATGAACAGGTTTTCTAACAAAGAAGATTAAACTTCAACCTAAAACCTTTACAGTTTCAAAAAAGTAATTGATTTTTGCAAGACAGTTGAATGATCAACAAAAAAAACCCACAAATTTAACCCTAAAGGACAAGTTTTCCGCCTTAATAGGAGAATTAAAATAATTTAATTTTTGGTCATGCTAGTGCTATTCTATAGAAATTAGTATTTTTAGTTAAGAGATATTATATTTAGATTCAATGATTTTTATAATTAGCTTTTTTTATAATTATTTTTATTATTACATTTCAAATAAGAAGAAGAATTTTTTAACGGTTTTAATTCTTGTGGTTAATTTATATCGAAAATGTTTTTTTTTTAAACCAAAACCATTATAATTTGAATAAAATTTCGAATATTGCAACAATTTCTGATTATGATGTTTTTTCTAATATTCTAATTTATATTTTTAGTAAATCATTATTTTATTTGGATCCAATGATTTACTTTGTTTAAAATAATAAAATTCACAAGCTTAAGCAAATTCACATTATGTTAGTATTTCTTCTTGAAAATTTCCATTTTTATTAAAAATCAATAAATTTCAAAGAAGATTCTTTATCTTTAACAATTTTAATGTAGTAGGTTGTCTTACACCTATTTTTTTCTTTTGCAAACTAAAATTATTATAATTTGAACATGTTTTAGAATGCTTTAACAATTTTAGATTATATTAGGTTTTTAAGTTTGGAAATTTGTTTTATAGTAAAAAATTATATGACTTCAATTCAATGATTTTTTTTTCAATAATCAAATTTAAAAGGTTGGAAATTTCGCATTGTGTTAGTGTTTAATATCGGAAATTGACACTTTTATTAAAAAATC
>JAWWLR010000158.1:34176228-34188620 GCA_035041075.1 Acraspis erinacei | reverse complement strand
TTCTTTAATAATAGATTTAATGCTTTTCCGATGATTCATTATGATGCCAATCAAGTCTTATTTATCCTCCCGGATTTTTTAAATAAGACTTGATTTGCCAATCAGGTGCATCCTGTCTCCATGGTGGAGCGTCCGAGCCAATCACAGGCATCGTAGAGAGCATACATAAGAAAAACATAACCTGATACCTCAGTTTCAGGTCAGCCCAGAAAAAGTGAGCTGCAATGTTCACGAAACGTCGGCAAAATTCTTAGTTTTGTACGCGAATGAAACCCGAAATATCTCTTTTGTCATAATGAATCATCGTGAAAGCATTAAATATATTATTATCCTTCATTATTATTCCAAAATTTCAATTTAAAAGAGAAACTCAAAAATTTTATAATATCTACAAGCTACTAAATCTCCCCGATTTTAAATATATATAAAATATTTTTATGTAAAATCGATTTCTCACTCAATTCTACAAATCAGAGCTATTTCCTTTAAAAACACAGAATTCTCTGTAAAAAAAAACGGTAGCATTAAGTTTCTTCTATTATAAAAAAATTGTGGCGGACGTGGAACTTCTTTTTAACCTAGGTTTAAGTATAGGTCTAGACCTAGGGCAGGCCTGGTTTTTTCTCTCGGCCACTTAGATCATGTCCTAAGAAAATACCAGGTTTTTTCGAGAAGTGTGCTAACTAGGTAACTTTGTCCATTTCCTCCAGAAAGTTACACAGTATATATCATAGTACCTGATCAAAGACATTAAAAACTTAGTAAAGGTTTTCATTTTAGTACCTCATAATAAGCTCCATACTAAAAATTAGGTTATATTGTTGTAAGCCAGAGTAAGAAAATATTATTTATCCGAGAAATGGATTTAACATAATATGTGGACATATTATGTCGACACGTGCTTTAAAATGCTGGTATAAGAATCCTAAAGCTAAACTCAGAAATTGCAATCTTTATCATTAATATTTTTATTTTAATGCAATATACGCTGCAAATGCATGCAGATATGAGTAACTTAACAAATATTTTGGAGGTACATTTCACAAACATAAGATACTCAACAAAAGCTAAAAATATGTTTCACAGCGGCAGAAAATTATTTGTCAACAAATTTTTTAATCTATTTTACTATAAAGCTTCAGGAACACTATTTGTGTTATTTGCCATCGATATAACATGCAGCGATCTGAGTGTCTTTTCATTTTCTGAAGTCAGGTGACAAGCGGTCTGCACGTTGAGGGCCGAAAAATAATACCAATTGTCTGGGACAAAACATTATTTTGTTTTATTACGTGAGCAATAGTGATTCTTCACCATAAGTGTATTTATATATTGTTTCCTATTTTTATAAAGCTATTTAATAAGTTCATAAAAAATAACGGTGAAAAATAATTTTTGCCCAAACTAATTTTAAAAAAATGAAGTTTTGTCCCATGCAATTGGTATCATAGTTGGTGCCTCGGCGCGCAGACATCTTGGACTCTTGAATTTCGCTCACCCAACCTGTAATACCTAATTACGACTTGTCACGATCCTCAATTTCGTTTGGCAAATTTGGGTTAGCTTTGTACCGGCATTCTCACACGAGGTGCTTGCGATTTATATTCATATCCCGTTGTTTAGATATATGTACGTAGTTTAGTTAAAACTATTTTCCTACGAAATGGCGTTTATTTATAAGTTTCAATATTTGTTTCACGGTGTTTCTGTTTTAGAAGAAAAATAAGTAACCAAATGTTCAAAAGTAATTTATTACTAAAATTTTTTTAAAGAACAGTAAAGGGAAAAACGAAAGAGGATTAATAAAAATACTATTGCAAAAACCAAAGCTCAAATAAGGCAACATCTAAGGTATAATTTTAGAGGGCCTGTTTCAAAGAAACATAACTCTAAATACCATAAATAATTTATTAAATTATTAATAAGTTAAAAAATATTTTTCGATTTATTTCACTTATGAAAAATATACGAATATGTAAATTTAGTGGATTTCAAAGAATTTATTGAAGTAAAGTGAGGTATTTCGTCGACTTTCTAAGATTAAAAATTATTGTTTTGAGTTCAATAATTTCATAGGTGCATATTTTAATGGTAATAAAACTAATTTCCACTTATAAAATCATTTTGAAAACATGGTTTGTTCAATTTACTTTTTTCGAAAGTGACTTCTGCGTGGAAAATAACCCATATATAAACATTTTGCGCCCCCTAGTCCTTGATTTTTTTTAAAAGATACCAACGTAAAGAATCGGTTAGCGAAATACCTTTTGACAAAATCAGAAATTGTAGTAAAATTTTATTTGATAACACTTTTTTTTTGTGGTACAATTTACGTGGAAATTGAGGGAACACCGTTGAACTCTCCTTTGCCACCTTTGTTCACAGATACGTGTGACTGTTCCTATTCTGGATTATGTTTATGTGGATGAAATTATTTTTTGTGAAAAGAAAAACCACCTTGACTTTGTAATTGATACCCTCAATTCATCTGATAAAAATCTCTATTAAAAACAATATTATTATTAGTGATTGGCATCAGAAACCAACCTTGTCTGACAGAACCCACGCGTATTCTCTTATTGAAATATATTGATTGATTGTTGTATTGTGTCTTCGTTTCGACGTTTCTCAGTTATCTGTCACCATTCGCTCAGTTGCGGTCACTCCGCTCTCAAACAATGTAGTGAAAATTTAAATCCCACCCTTAGGCTCTACCCGATTCATTTATTGTATCAATGTTTTAATCTGAACCATATTGGTAAATATTCTTTAAAAAAAGTACATTTTTATCCTTGCTGCTCTTTTTAACTTTGTTTCTTTGTGTTTAATAAACAAAATTCAGCCTGTCGAGGTTGGCAAATGAAGCTAATGAAACCTCCCTCAATTAATCTGGCGTGTACAATTTCTCAACCCCATCTGAAACAAATTTAACAAGGACAGAAAATAAAAGCTACAATTTTTACAGTTTTTATTTTTACAGTTTTATTGCTTTTAAGAACTAACCATTAACATCATAATCTTTCAGTACATCAGAATTTAATTCTAATAACCATATCAAATGCATTTTACAGACCAACAAGTGCACCGAAAATATTTTTGTTTGGTCGAAGAATTTCTTCTTAATCTCAAAAATGCAAAAGATGTTTGCTCAAAAGTCCACTAAGGTTTTTACAATATCATCCACGAAGAATAATAATATTTCTCGAAGACCAAGAGAAGAATTGATTCGGAATATAAAACCCATTCTTTTAATATCTCGAGTTTTTGGACTGACACCCTACTCAATATCCAATACGAACTTATCTTTGTCGAAGGTGAAAGTTGCGCATTCTGGATTAATCATAATATTTGCATCTTATGTCCTTTATGAACGGATGAATCTTTACTACTATCACAGTAATTTGGAATCTAAACTGTTACATCTCTCAATGATAAGATCAGTATTAACACATGTTTGTGTGTACATAGATGTTGTTCTTAGTATTTTTTGGTACCGAAAATTGCAAAGATTTTTAAATCATGCCTGGTTCTATGACAGAGCAATGGAATCTGTTGTTAAGAAAAACAATACTTTTGTGGTTCGAAGTTGTATACTAATAGTATTTTGCACGAGTTATATATTTTTTATTGGAGGACTTACATATCTCTGTGAGGTTGACCATGTGAAAAGCGCTATTATATATATCATAATGTATCATATTTTTACATTTGGGATTCTCAAATTCTTGACACTAGCTGCAATTATTCTCGTCAGGTTGCAATATCTTAATCGCTCTTTAATAGGAGGTTTGTATGAATCTATTTTTAAACATTATTTATGCATTACAAGGCAAGCAGGGTAACCAAAAAATTTATTTTTTAAATTTTCTACGTACGAAGATGGATTTTCACATAAGAATTTCTTAGAATAAATTTGACTTTCGAACCCGGGAAGATTAATTTTTAACACAAAATAAGTTTTAATTTAAGAAAAAAGAATGCTCAACGAGAACAAATTGATTTTTCACCAAACAGTTCGATTATTAAAGGAATAGTTAAACTTTAAAGAAAATTAGAGGAATTTAGACAAAACTAGTTGAAGTTTTGTCTAAATGTTTGAGTTATCAACATATTAAGATAAATGTCAACCAAGTGATTCAAATTTAAATGTATAAAAAGTTTAGACTTCAATCAAAAACAGTTTTATTTTTATGTAAAAAGATGAGTTATAAACAAAAAAGTGAAATTGTCATTATTTTTATCCAAAGTAAAGAGGAATTTTTAAACTCTTATTTCAATTTTCAACCAAGGAGTCAAATTTTGAGGAAAATAATAAAGTTTCAACAATATGCTATATTTTGAATCAAATACTTGGATTTTTAAACAAGAAAGATAAATTCTCAATAAAAAATGTAATGGCTGTATTTTCAAAAAAATCATATGAAATTTCTACCAAAAGGAATTAGTTTTTAAAAAAAAGCAGAATTTTTAACGAAATGCATGAATATTCACAAAAATAGTTTGTTTTTTATATAAAAAGGAACAATTTTCAACCAAAATTATAAAAGTAAAATTTTCAGTAAAACCAATTATTTTTTCCTTAATAAAAGAATTTTGATCTAAATACCCTCATTTTTAACAAAACAGAAGAGTTTTAAAATACAATTATGAATTTTCATAATAAAAAGATCAAGTTTAACGAATAAAGTATTTAAGTAAGGAAAAAAATGATGCATTAAAAAAAAGAGAAATTAAAAAAAAAGAAGATTCGTTTTCTCCCAAAAAATACAAGTTTTTAACTATAACAGATAAATAAACCAATTTTCTTACAATATAGCTGAATATTTAACGAAAGCAGATTAATTTTTAATCGAACAGTTGCATTTCCAAACAAAAAATATGAAATTTCCACTAAAGGAGACAACATTTTTAAATCAGAAAGGAAAATTTTCACAAAAGTAGATGAATTTTCAGCCAAAAAAGATTTCATTTGACTTTCCAACATCGAAATATAAAATTTTATCCAGAAATATGACTTTTTAACCAAATTTATTAATTTCCAACCGGATAATAAAGTTTCTGACTAATAATATAACCGCCAGGAACATAAATTACTGGCAAGGATATTTGATTATGGTGGATGCAACTTTGCCTTCTTAAAATGTCCTAATTTAGCCCTGGCCAATTTGTCATACAATAGACAGAGAATCTTTTATAAATGAAATAGAACGATTTCAGAATAAAAGTGAAAAAATTTGTATCCTTAACAGTGCCTCTTATAAAACTTCTCTGACTTTAGCAAGATTTTTTCAAAATCCAATAGTTTTCTTGGATTCTACCTGACTAATAAAATTTCTTGACATTTCCCTGATTTCAAGGTTTTCCGTGACCTATAGCCAATCTGTTTAACATATAACATTATTCCATTAAGGTGTATAAAATATTTCTTTACAAATAATTATTTCGATTTTTTTCAATATTAGCAGAATCAGGAGATGATCATAAACATCTTAGTATTCGTGATGCATGGAGGCTGCATGGGTATTTAATTTCTGCAGCAGAAGAGTTAAATTCGATGTATTCGATCCAGCTTTTCGTATGGTGTGCAGCCCTAACTTTCAATATAATATCGAGAATTTATACTTTTTTCACACTGCATGCGAGTAATAATGTGTTTAGAAATATTAGAGAAAGTATTACTGCTTCATTGTTTATTGCTATTTTGACATCTTTGGCAACAATTTGTAGCTTAACTGCTAATGAGGTAAGCGATCATGGAAATTATTATTTTAATCGAAATAATCGATAACACTCTTTTTAAAACTTGTCTTTATGAGTATACGGAGAATATTGAATATACATTAAATTACGGCAAAAGTATGTTATTATGGATACTCATTATACCAAAGTGCACCTGCTCTTAGTAGTTTCACCTTGTAGTTTATTTGTCAATACTTTCGCTTTTTACAAAGATTTGAATCCCAAATATTTCTAATAATAATAATAATTTTAACATATATGATAGTTATTATTATTATTATTTAAGGCTAATAAAGTGGGTACACTAATATTTTCACCGAAATATGTTCGAAAGCGTTACCTAGGTTACAAGGAGGTAAGAAAATCATAATATCTTTTATTGTATAAAGAAAACATCAAGTCTAAAGCGGTTTTGTTTCAGGACAGTTTTGCAATTGGACAATACTTTCTTCTTCATTCCTTCCACTTTTCAGCTGCTGCTGGATTGTTTAAGGTTAATCTTCCGCTCTTATTGACAGTAAGTTATAAAGAATCAACTTTTATTTAAATCTATTTTCATGTTATCGATTTTATTATTATACCTTGAATAAACAAACTATTTTTTATGTATTCAGATAGCTGGAGCAATGACGACATATCTCGTCTTATTAATCGGTCCTAATAATTGTTGATCACAAGGAAAGAAGAAAATTGCTCTCCAAATAAATTGATTTGGGTTACATATAATGTATCTTAAAACTGAGTGCGGCAGGGTGTTATAAATACAGCCCCATACATTAATTTCTTACACAAAAAATTTTCCAAGTATTGTAGAAATAAATATGTGATTTCTCCCAAACCTATACGTAAAGTTTCAATAATTTCGCGATTCTTTAAAATTAATTAATTAATAAACAATTAGTTTAAAAGTCTTTTTTATGATAACCAATGAATGGATAATGTGAGCGTCAAATACTTCATGATGGATTTTAAAAATAAATAAAGAAATTGTTGAGAATTATTAAATTAAGTTGAATTCAGTGAATGTAGAAGAATTCATTTAAATTCAAAAGATTCCATCCAGATAAAAAAATAAGAGATTTTCAAAAATGTAATAAACGATTAAAAGAAGTTCACAGTAAACTAATGAAAATTCAAGTTGAATTTTAAAATAATTACATTTTTTTAATTCAAAATATTTCACCTGTTTCCGTAAAATCATAAGGGAATTCGTAAGAAATGATGAAATTCATATTAATTCAAAAAATATAATTAAACAGAATTTTTAAAATCACAAAAGTTTTTTTTGATTGATTTAAAGAATTTATTAGAATGAGGTCAATCTAGAAGAATTAAAGTGAATTTAAAAAATTTAAGAGATTTTTAAAGAATTTTGAAGTGTTAAGGGTAAATTCCAAATGCTCTAAAATTTATTGAAAAAAAATCCAAAATATTCCATTGATTTTAGTTAAAGCGTAGTTAGTTCAGGACAACTAAAAACATCCATTTAATTCAGATAAATATATGTAAATAGAATAATTGAAAAAGAATGTGATAAAATCGATATAAATTCAAGGTAAATTTATATTTCTCATTCAACAATTATATAAAGAAAAAATCCAAAAAGATATATTGTATATTTAGTGGCTTTCATGAAATTTTAAAATAACACAGAGTGATTTAAAATGAATTCAAAAGAATTAAAAAAAAATTTGAAATAAAATTAAGAAACTCTTGGGTTCTCTGCTCAATTTTATTGGAAGAAATGACAAAAGTAATATTTTTATTGTGAACATTGACGGGAAAATTAATTTTTTCTTCTTAAACTTCTTGGATTGAAGAAGAAGTGTAGGTAGAAAAATATGAGTATGTTGACTGAACAAAATTGCACATAATATGTGAAGAATAGCGTTCCAGTGGATTCCTACTAACCACAACAAATCATTATATATGCGCAATTAAATTAGACATATAATTATTCGTGTAATTTTTAAATATCCACAAAGAAAATCGTCTAAATTTTATTAAATTTTCTATGTATCATTATTTATTATTATCATGTTATTTCAAGTTAAAGAAATTAACTTTGTTCAAAATGATTTATAAAATGAAGCAAAATATGCTAATGTTAATCATAAATAATTTTGGATAAATCTTTTAAGGAATAAAAAAGCCCTACTGCATTAGGAATAAATAATAGTTGCAATTTTTACCCATAATCTTCATATTTTTTTTAAGACAAAACAATTTGCATTAAAATCATTCACATTCTTTTTTGAAAATTGTTTGAAATATTTTGAAATCTTTTAGAATTTTATCCTAAAGATATTTTTTCAAAATAGAAAAACATTAAGCATTTATCTAGGAATCTA
The DNA here is from genome assembly GCA_035041075.1 of Acraspis erinacei. NCBI lineage: Eukaryota > Metazoa > Arthropoda > Insecta > Hymenoptera > Cynipidae > Acraspis > Acraspis erinacei. Next base: position 34,180,530 of record JAWWLR010000158.1, on the reverse strand, counting down.
GAGAACAATTGTTTAATTTCATTTTCTTTTAGAATCCCTTGGTCAATATAAATAAATCATTTGAAATTTAACCAGGAATCTTGAGATAATTTTATTGTTGTCCTAAAATATTTAAAAACGCTTAAACAGCTTCTAATTTTTTGCTAGAAACCTTCAAAAATATAAATTTCATTAAAAAAATTTCTGAATCTTCTCAATATTTCAATTCTTTCATTATCGTAGGCCAACTGCATAGCTGGCAATCAAATAAAGCATGGAACATGACTGAAAAAATAGATTATACACTTGAGAAATATTACTAGTCATACATTTCTGACTTGTTTTTAAGTTTAGAATATTTTCTCGAAAAAATTCTATATATTCCAATGACGTCATGCTAAAATAATCAATTCAAATAAATGAGGGCTTCTCGCTCTTAGAGCCTATTTCCCATTGGCCAGCCACTGACGCGGACATGCCGTACAGGAAACATGGTGGGAGGTGACGAAACTGCGGAATTTAAAATCAGCGTGTTTAAAAGACTTGCAATAGGTGACCTTTGAAATAGACGATCTTCGAAATAGCACAACGTGTACTGTATTTTGAAATAATATTGATTCTATTGTATTTCCTTACAGTTAGTAACTGGAGATTACCTGCAAATCTTCAAAAAGTAGATAATAGAATCGTACAATTTTACACTCTTCAAGTTTTATTTTATTCTTAGATATTCGGAACCCCAGGAAAAAACTCATACAGGTTTGATTAAGTTACCATGATGAGACGGGAAGAAGAAGTGAGAGAGGGTAAATGAGTAGATGAGTGATGGGAGTAGGTCTGATGGGAGGGGAAGTGACATGCCGTAGAGGAAATGAGAAGTTGTAAGGAAAATCACAGTAGGTAGACCAGGTAAATCAGAGGAAATTAGCGAAGTGAGGTAATTGGGTGTAAAAGAAATTAAAGGGTGGGCGTAGGTGGAGCAAGGGGAGATGATGGGAGGGGAAGTATAAAAAGTAAAAAAGAGAAGTGAGTGGTCGAGGAGGAAGTAGGGGAAGTTTAGGACGGTAGTTTTTATCGGATTTCCAATGATGAGACGGGCAGCAGAAGGAGTCAGGGAGGGTAAATAATTAGATCTGGGGAAAGTATATGGAATGAAGGAAAGTAGGGCAGTTGAAGGCTGGTAAGTTGTAAGGAAATGAAGTAATCGGAGCGAAAGTGATTAGAAAAAAAGTGATTAGGCATGGCGGAAATAAAGGAAGTGAAGAGAGGGGAGGTTTTGTACAGGAAAATATACGAGGTTGGTGAGGCAGGTAACGTAGTTGAGGATAGTGGTGGAAAAATAGGATAAAGGAGGGGGAGTAGGTGAAATAAGTGGATATGCATTAGTAGAGATGAAATCCTTGAATTCTGGTGTAACTTCGAAGTTATAATGTTGTTCACATGTTTTCGAAAAATGATGATATTCTCGATTACGGAAAGTCAATATCAGACCCAGGACTCATATCAGTCTTAGATTTCGTTAAATCACACTACACGTATTAATTTCCGTAGAGACGATTTCTTTTGAGATGCAGGATGTTTGACATTATTCGACAACCTATCCAAAATTGACGTAAGCATCAAGAATACATCGTTTCTTAGGGGTACCTGCAAAAGCAATTTTAATAATTTAAATAAGTATTTAAGAGTTCCACTCTTAAAATTCAGAATGATATATATTAACATTTTTATAATATACAATTTTTGAGAAAGCGTAGTATTAAAGCGTAGTATTAAACTGAAAATTCTCAATATTGATCATTTCTTACAGCTTTCTGCCGATAAATTAAACAAGAATGTATACTCAATAAATGTATACAGCACTACTTTAGAGAAAGCGAAGACAGAGCAAGTTAATAATTATTAAAATCCCTTATCATCCATTCAAATCTTTTGAAATGACTAAAAATTCTTTAATATTCCGTGAACTCTTTTCAAATCCTTTAAATCCCTTGAGATCTTCCAAATCCTATTAAAATACTTTACAATTCTTTAAATAAGTGACAATCTCTTGAAATTCTTCGTGATTCGGTGAAATATTTTTAAATCTTTGGAATAATTTGAAATCTTTCGATTCCTATCACAGTTCCTTATCATCTATGAAGACGGTGAAAATCCCTTGAAATTATTTAGAATTCCATCAAATTTTTTACAATCCTTTAAATTCGTCCAATTTGGTAAAATTATAAAAAATCCTCTAAATCCGTGGATATATATTCAAATCGTTTTTAATCTCTTAAAATCAGTGCACATCCCACAATATCATGAAAACCCCTTGAAATCTTCGAAATTCGGGAAAATATTTCGCTTTCTCTTGAAATCTTTTTTAAATCATTTTAAATTCCTTGAATTTTTTAGAAATATCTCGGACTCTCTTAAAATTCTTTCTTTATCTCTTAAAACTTTGTAAATCTCTTGAAATCTGTTTAAACTCCTCGAATTCCCTCAAAATCTGATACTAGGGAATTAATTTCTTGGAACTCTCGAAATCTTTTAAAGGCATTAAAAATCTGTAAAATCTCTCTTAAATTTTGGAAATCATTTGAAATGCCCAAAAAATTGCATAATGTACTAAAATCATTTAAAATTCTTTGCAATCTTTTAAAATTCTTAGAAATCTATTGAAATTATTTCAAATCATTGAAATCTCGTTGAAAGTGAGAATAATGGACGCAGTTTTGCTGCATGGTGTAAAAATATTAGATTTCACGTCGAAAGTGGGGTGGGGTTATAAAATTTCAAAAATAATTGTTACGAATTTAATGGATGTTCCCGGTATAGTTTAATACGATTATTTAAAAAAAGACGTTCCGATACTAAGCGGCTGCATTATGGACTTGTAGTAGAGGTTTTTTCTTCTCTTTAAAGAAAACTGTACTTTTACTTACTTTTTATAAAACTGTCTTCCTGGATCATTGCACGAAGAATTCTCAATTGTCAACAATGGGCGTTTTTTAGAAAATAAAATGTTTAAGAAAATACTTTGAGCGATGATTAATACTATATATAGTATACTAAAACTCCTTAAAAAAAATTTAAATGTCAATTAATTGACCTTTTTAGTGGGATTAGCAATTACTTTGTGTCATCAATATTACAAGATAGGTTGTCATTGCACTAGATATCTGGAAAAATTAAATCACATGAGTTTCTAATATGAGTGTTATTAATAAACACCGTTCACTTAATTTATAAAAAAGATCATATTTTCTGCAATAGAAAGCAGATTTTTATATGAGACTAGTTTTTATTGTAGATCAAAGAGAGTCATAATAAATACTTCTTAATTAACTCACTGTCAGCAAAAGGGGAAGATTAATGTTAAAGAATCCAGCCGAAAAATGGAATGAGCTGAATAGGAAGTATTGCCCAATAGCGAAACAATCCTAAAATAACAAAAAGTATGAAAAGTTTGATTTTTGAACTTCAAATGAGAGTAATTATAATAGAATTGTACCTGCTTATGATTCAGATAATCTCTTCGAAATAATTCCGATGAAAACATGATTGCACTCATGTTATTAGCCTTCAAAATTCATACCAAATAAATAGTTATGTAAAAATCTTCATGTAAATTGTTATTATTTATTGAGAAATCGCCGTCTGGGTTATAGATAAAAATATTTTTTTAAGCCCTGGAATATTTTCTTGTTTCGTGTGATAATTCAAACCCCACAAAAGGAAACACGACTGTATCTAGAAATCATTTAATGTAACATTTATTAATATTTCCAAAGGTTCTTCTAAAATATTTTTATCAATATCCGCGACGGCGCTAACGCCTTTCAAAGCCAAGCCTAACTTTTAGTAGGACCCGCGGGTAATAAGAAAATGTTCCGACATTATTTTTCAAAATTTGTGTTCCTTAATGTGAGTTAGAGTTAGCAGCACTATATTCCTCTAACCAACACCTATTGATAAATAAAATAAGGTAATGCAATGACATTTATGACTATAAATAAGAAAATAAGACACAATAATTATTTAATATAAAATGTTCCTGCTTCGTGGGCATACTCTCATAGCGTGCTGCGCGCGCGGCTCGCAAGTTTGAGCGCACCTAGGGCGCGAGGATATTGAATCTCGCGCTTCGCGTTCGGACATAAAAACACCTCGCGCTTCGCTCTCGAATATTTGTTCTTTGCATTTGGAATGCTTGAATGAAACTTTATCAAAAAGATCTCTTTTAGAAGATTAATTTTCTGAAAGGTCTGTAGGCTTTGAGGTACATATTATTTTTTTTTTTATTGACAATGCAACTGTTTTACTAAAAGTGCGTCTTTC
>JAWWLR010000158.1:34104477-34116934 GCA_035041075.1 Acraspis erinacei | reverse complement strand
ATTAATAAAAAAGTATATTATAAGGCTAATTATTAATGTTTAAAAATTATTAATTAGTGAAGTAATATTATCAATCATTATTTGAAATTTGCAAAAATTACAATTGTTATAAAATCAATTAATTACAATATCAAAATTAACAATAGAGAATATGAATAAAATTAAAACTGTTTTAAAAAACATCTTTACATTCAATTTTCCTAACATTAAATTACTGTTTTGCATGTTTTTTTGGGTTATTCATTTCAGCTGCTCTTACTGTTCCTGAAAACTTTGTACTTGCTTTTTCTTTATTCATAAAAAGTATCAAGTTTTTCATGATTTTAGTATTTTTGCTAAGCATTAGAATGCAAAGACAGGCGTACCTGATTGCAGCGCCATCTTTTGGATTTATTTGAACTACGATACACATCCGGATGCTAAGAGAACAGCAGATATACCTGCTTTTGCATTGTTATGTATAGCGAAAATACATAATCCATTAACAACTTGATACTTTTTAGGAATATAAAAGGGAGAGCAAAGTTTTCAGTAACAATAAGAGAAGCTGTAATTAGTAATAAAAAAAATCAGGAAAACATGTAATTGAATATTAGGAAAATTGAATATAAAAATGAGTATTTTGAAAATAGTTTAAATTCCAATCATACATTCCTATTGTTTATTTTGCTAATAGCATTAATTAATTGCATAAAAAATTATTATTGTCGCAAATTTCAAATATTGATTCATAATATTACTTAACTAAGCATAATAGTAATAATAATATTTAAACATTAATAATTAGCCTTGTCATATAATTTTTTATTAATTCATCTACAAATTTCTACTTTCTAAGAAATATATATTTATACTTAATTTCTTTATAATCATGTTGGAGACTTCAGCGGGAAACCGGGAAAGACCAAAGAAAACGGAAAATTACCGGATATTAAATTAATTATTACTTCATGTGCAGTTTCAGGACATATGAGTGAAAATAATTATCGTTTTTATTTTATAAAAGGGAGTTGGTAAAGAAATAAAATTTCCCTTGGGACAAGGAATTTTCGGCATGGAACGGGAATTTTTTGAAAGAAGAAAAACTGAATTTAGAAGAATTTCTACCGATATAAAAAAAAGAGATTGCAAATACGGTAAATATCCTATTTAAGTGATTTCTATGAGAAAAATGTGTAAAAATGACAATTTAATTGATAAGAACGTGTAGGCGAGTAAATTATTTATTGCGTTGAAAGTTCCTTTAATTATTTATGCAAAATCATGGGATTAAAATGTGTAGCTATTTTTAGCCAAAAAGAAGAATTATGAAATAAGGAGATTGTATTTCAAAGAAAAAACTCATTTTCTACAAAAATGTTGATTTTATAAAAAAAAGTCGATTGCTTATCAACATACGTAAATTGTCAACGAAATAAATGAATTTTCAATTTAAAAAGACAAATTTACATACATCCAAATTGTTGTACTTTGAACCAGAAAAGGTCAACTTTGAACCAGTAATAATGATATTTTCTACTAGAATAGTGAAATTTTTAGTTAAAAAATTGATATAAAACAAACTAGTTATATTTTTAAAAAGATTTCAATCTTCAATTAATATGATAAATCTTCCAACCATAAAATTAATTTTTAACAAAAGAGTTCAGCATTCAACCGAAAGTAGTTGCATTTTCAAGAAAAAAAAAGTTTTTAACGAAAAATATTTAAAAAGTGTACACTATAATTTAGAAATATTTCCTTTTCAAAATACTACTTCTACTCTAAAAGCGACTTGAAGCACTCTTTGTTTTTAAATTTCCGAAGAAGGAACTTTGAAAGTGTGACGAATTTTGACTTGGAAGAGGGATTTTTTTAACTCCTTTCTTTTAAATCCCAGTTTTAATTCTTTAAAAAAATTCCCGCTCCATGTCAACAATCCCTTGTCCGAAGAGAAATTTTATTTCTTTAACGAAACTCCCTGTCCTAAAATAAAAACTATAATTATTTTCACTCATATGCCCTGCAACTGTCATTTCCTGATTTCCCGTCAAAGTGGCCACCTTGATCATAAATAAATTATATATAAATGTATATTTTGTAGACAGCGGAAATGTCTACATAAATTAATAAGAATATTTTAAGGCTACTTATTAATGCTTACAATTATTATTACTATTATTATTATTAGTTTAATAACATTATCAATCAATTTTTGAAATTTGTAACAATTATAATTGTTTATAAAAATAATTAAATACATTAGCAAAATAAACAATAGAAGAATATGAATACAATTCAAACTTTTTTAAATACTCATCTTTATAGTCAATTTTTTGTATAAAAAGTATCAAGTTTTTAATAAATTTTAGTATTTTTGCTATACATAACCGTGCAAAATCAGGCCTACCTGATCGGAGCGCCATGTATTGGACTTAGCGATTACTACATTAATACACGCGATTAATACACTGGCGATTAGGGTGGTCCAAAAATGCATGGCAACATTTTTTTGCATGCTATAGGGCCAACAATTTTATTCCATTTCCGAAAAAAGAAATTCCATAATTTTTATTTTTATTTTATTTTTATATTTTAGCAGGTTCCAGTTTTGACTTGGAAGTTTCCCATGCAAAATACATGGGAAAAAATCACGTTTTTGAGTTTTTAGAATAATTTTTTAGGGTTTCAAAGAAGCTTTTAATTATTTAAACAAATTGCATTTGTTTAAATAATTTGTTTTCGAAAATTGGTTTTCCCCCTAAAAGTTATTACTATTATTCTAGTGGAATACTGATTAACATTGGTTCATTAATTTTTAATTGTTTAAACAAACGGAATTTTTTTTAATAATTTTTTTTTCGAAAATTCGTTCTTTTCCTTGAAAAATATTACTATTGTTCTAGTGGAACATTTATTAACACTATTCCATTAATTTTCAATTGCTTAAATAACTGGAATTTGTTTAAATAATTTGTTTATTAAAAATTATTGATATTTCTTTAGTGGAATATATATCAACATTGTTTGATTAATTTTTGTATTAAAATTATTACTATTGGTCTAGTGGAATATTGAAAAACATTGGTTAATTAATTTTTAATTATTTAAACAAATTCCATTTGTTTAAACAAATTTTTTTTTCGCAAAAATTCGTTGAACTAGCAGTTTATTTTCATTAAGTGACATAAATTTATTTTCAAATATTTTTCAATTGTTAAAACAATAAATTATTATTTGTTTTCAACTTATAATACTGTTCAACTAATAATTGTTTCACATAATAAAAAGTTAATGAACCAATATTGATAAGTATTCCACTAGACCCACAGTAATAATTTTTATTTTAAAAAATATCGAAAAGAAATTATTTAAAACAAATTAATTTGTTTAAATAATTGAAAATTAATTATCTAATATTTATAAATATTCCACAAGGCCAATAGTAATGGTTTCTACGGAAAAAAGCGAATTAAAAAAAATTATTTAAACAAATTCCATTTCTTTGAATAATAAAAAATTAATTAAACAATGATAATAAATATTCCACTAGACCAATATTCATAATTTTAAATAAAAAATGACAGAATTCAGTGCTCAAAAGGTCGATTTCATGAGAATTGACATTTTTTGTTTTAAGGGTAGTTTTCAGGTACTCACGGGGGTGTGTTAGGGGTGTCAAACACATATGTCTGATACATGAAATTCTTCATTGGATAATTCTCTACAAGCCCCTGTACTTTCCCATGACATTTTTTCAAACCTTAAAAAATTATTCCTAAAACTCAAAAAGGGATTTATCCCCATGCATTTTGCATGGGAAACTTCAAGTCAAAACCGGCACCTGTCAAAATAAAAAGAAATTATGGAATTTCTTTTTTCGGATTTGGAATTAAATGGGGGGATCGTTGCCTTCTAAAAAAAGAAGCTTTTTTGAGCTGCCCTACTGGCGATGCATAGGGCTCTCCGTACTATGAAAAATTATACCTGGAAAAAACCTGCAATCGTCAGGGAATTTTTTTCTAGGATTTGAGTAGACACCCTGTGCGACTTTTTGGTAACATTTTTTTTTTTAATTCCGTGCGACTTTCATTCTACCTGAGCCCTGAAATTGAAGTAATTTTCGAAATGGTTTCTTTCAAGGATTCCTTAAAGAAGATGCGCAAAATGGACGACACAATTATCTACTTACTAAATTCAATATTACCGACGGATTCGTTCAGAGCACAAGTGGATCCAACTCATCAGTGCAAAGATCTGTATCAGCGAATCCAAAAAGGCCACTCCGAGCGCGAAATTGCAATTAAAAAACGCCTGGAGGTTTCGCGTGAAAGAGTGAAAAATTTAAAGTCTCAAAGAGAAGGAGAGCATAAAAACGACGTAGGTTTGCTTAAAAAATTAAGGAAAGAACAAAGCACACTTCGTTTGCTTGAATCAGAATTAAATGTAGAAGAGGTTGTGAAAAAACGAACACTTTCTGTTTATCACGAAAAGTGTCGGGGATTTTACAAACCACCGAATTTAGAATCGTGAGACAAATCTAGGTCGATTCTTCAATATTCGAAAGAAGGACCGAATGCATATTGTTTTAGAATATATTGTACTCGAGAAAATTTGATAAACGATAGCATTTGTAAATTACGATAATCTGTATGAAACCGTTTTTCCAGTTTTTTCAAGAAAACTGTTTACAGAATTATATTATTGATTTAATTCAAAATATTGTGCTTTTTATTGTAGAATTAATTCTAATCCCACGGATATAATTTAAAAACCGGGTCATAAAGTGTGGGAGTTGCATTTTTCTCCGAAAGATATTTCGTCGGCCGAAGAGGTAAAAGTAGCTGATGAAAGAACTGTCCATGGAGTAGTAAGTTTATTTTCTTTATTTTTTATTTAAAAACTTATTCAATTTATTCTGTTTACTTTCATTTTTCACCTAAACTTATTTTTGATTAAACTAAATATTGGTTTTCAAATTTTATTATTAAATTAGATTTGTAGGCTGAAAACGTAGTCTCAATTTAAATTGAAGAAGTATAATATTGTATTTTTAATTTTAATGTTAATATGGATTTAGAGGCTGAATGCATAGTGTCAATTTAAATTAAAAAAATTAATTAAAAAAGTCAAATATTCAGCCTCTTAATACAATTTAATAATAAAATTACAAAAAGACTATTCAGTTAAATTTAATCTAATTTTAAATGAAAAGTGCTTAATATTGTATTTCTAATTTTATTATTAAATTATATTTAGAGGCTGAATACTTCTCTTTTTTATTAATATATTTGATTTGTATATTATTTTATATTCAGGGTTTAAATATATATTTTATACGAGGATTTTTGTTGTTGATATATTTTTTCAATTTAAATTGAAGCAATACGCAAATATAAATGGCTACTACATATTCAGAATCTTAATGCAATTTAATAATAAAAGTAGAAATACGTTATTTATTTTACATTAAAATAAATTTCAATTAAAATATATATATATATATATATATATATTCTGATTTTATTATAGAATTTGATTTAGAGGCTAAATACGTAGTGTTAATTTGAATTGAAGAAATAAATAAAAAAGACAGGTACTCAACCTCTAAATCCAAGTTAATAATAAAATTACAAATACAATAGTTACTTAACTTCAAGTTAATTTTAAATAAATTAAAAAAACAAAACTATATTTATAATTTTATTATTAAATATTTAGAGGCAGGAATACGTATCTTCTTATGCATATGTTTTATTGTTGTGTTATTGTTGTGTTTTTATATATATATATATATATATATATATATATATATATATATATATACGCGGATTTTTATATTGATATATTTGTGAATTTAAATTGGAGAATTATATAAATATAAATGGACTATATATTGTTTTTCTAATTTTACTATAGAATTGGATTTTAGTTGCTAAAAAGGTAGTGTCAATTCAAATGAAAAAAATGTATAAATTTAAAATGACACGTATTCAGCCTATAAATCTAATTCAAGAATAACATTAAAAATAATATATTTAGTTAACTTCAAGATAATTTTAAATAAAAAAATACTAAAACTGTATTTATAAGTTTATTGTTAATTTAGATTTATAATCTGAAAACGTCTCTTTTTCTGCATATGTTTTATTTTTTTATTATTTTATATTTAGGGGCTAAATATATATATATATATACATATATTTATATTTATCAATTTAAATTGAAGAAATATATAATTATAAATGGACGGGACGCCTGAAAAATCCTGAAAAATAAAATTTCCGCCACTGTCAAATTGCCGAATTGGAAAATTCCCAAATAGTAAAATTCGCCAATGATAAAAATGCAGAAAAATAAAAATACCGAATTGGAAAAATGCCGAATAATAAAATAAAATTATTGTATTTGTATTCAATAAAACATATTTATAAAAAAAACTTTAATTGCTTAAATCAGGAATTTTTAAATTCTAATATTTTATAATTCGACAATTTTCTGTCTGGAATTTTCCAATCCGGTAATATTATAAACTGTCGAGAATTTTATTTTACAGGAATTTTATTCTTCGAGAATTTTATTTTTCGTGAATTTTTGAATTCGGTATTTTCATTTTTCGGCCATTTTATTGTTCGCAAATTTTAATATTAGGGAATTTTCCAATTCGGTATTTTTATTTTTCGGCAATTTTATTATTCGCGAATTTTATTATTCGGGAATTTTATTCTTCGAGAATTTTATTTTTCTTTAATTTTTTAATTCGGTATTTTTATCTTTCGGCAATTTTATAATTCGCCAATTTTAATGTTAGGGAATTTTACAATTCGGTATTTTCAAAAGAAAATAAAATAAAAATAAAAGAAAGGAAAATGAAACCAAGTCAGCCAATTCAAAACTCAAGAAATTTAAATAAGACCAAAATAAAATTTAAAATCTCTTTTTAACGTCCATCAATCAAAATATTATCAAAAATTCCTGAAAATAATAAATAATATAATGACCAAATTTGTACAACCACCATAAAATGTCCCCATTGCAATATGAAAAAAAGAGAAGGAAGGGGATTTGGTTGGCTGCCTTCTCATTTTTCTTTCCTCCTTTTTATTTTTGTCTAAATGAAGAATTATTTCTTATTTTCTTTTCTTTGTTTAGAAGAGGAAAGGGAAGTTTTTTTCGTTTTTCTCAGATTGCAATGGAGACATTTTGTGGTGTCTGTCCAAATTTTTTCATTATATTCTTGATTTATTTTCAGGATTTCTTCACAATATCTTCAAGAGTTGTTAAAACAAGCCTTAAAATAAATTAAAAAACTTTTCGTAAGGACCGCTCTTCGCACTTATTTTATGTGATTTTCTACCCTATTAATTCATTCCCAAAATCTTCCGGGTATACTTACTTGAATCTTTAAGGGATGATAAAGCAACCGTTCAAATCAATTGAAATACTTGACACACTGAGCGATGTTTATTAAATTTATGGTGAAGTGATTTGCGATCCCAATAGTTTAAGACACAAATTTCTTGTGGTTTTGATGATTAGGAAATGTCGATTTTCTTTCTTGAATCTCTAAGGGTTGTCAAAGTAACCCTTGATATAAATTCAGACACTTTTCTTCGCAGAAGAAGCTCCTTGCATTTATTTTTATGGGATTTCCTAACCTAGCTGTTTAATTAAAAAATCTCCCTGTGTTCTGGATTTTTTTAAACGTTCGTTTGCTTGCTTAAATCTTAAAGGGATGATAAAGCAAATCTTTAAATAAATTCAAACACTTACCAATCTAAGCGATTCTTTTTATATTTATGTTGAAGTGATTTGCGAATCCAATAGTTTGATGCAAAAATCTCTTGCGTTTTTGTTGTTTACGAAATATCGATTTTCTTTTTTGAATCTTTAGGGGTTGTTAAATAGCTTTTAAAAGAAATTGAGACTTTCCTTGGTAGCAAACTGTCCTCGCACTTCTTTATAATGTGATTTCCTATCCCAGTAGCGTGATGTAAAACATTTCCTTTGTTTTTATTATTTGAATCTTTTAAGTTAAATCTTCAAGGGAATATAAAGCAACGCTTTAAATAAAACAAAACACTTTCCCGCAAAGTGTTTTTTTTTTCATTTTTATTTCAAAGTGATTTTTCACTCGAGTGGCTTAATTAAAAGTCTCTCGCAAAGTTTTTGTTTTTGAAATGTCAATTTGCTTCTTCAAATCTCTAATGCATGATAAAACAAAAATTAAAATAATTAACAAACATTTTTCCTGCTCGGTTATTTTGAACTCAAAAGGAAAAATTTGTAGGCTACTCATTTTTGAAAAAAAATACATCTTTTTTGTGTACCACCTTATTGGTGTTATTAGTCATTCTTAATAGCAATACTTGATCTTTGAGACATTTTACAATTGGTTAAACAATTTTACGACCAATAAGTAATTCTATATAAAAAAGAGATAAAAAACTCTAGTTTAAAAAAATAGTAATCTATATCACTTACTATTAAATGTTCACGGCGCTCATATGTTTCCTTAATTGATAAAATAATTTGTATTTGCCTAAGTGACATTTCGCGCAATAATGTATGAATGCTTTGCACTCTTAGCATAATTTAATTCTACTTTATTTTTTTATTAAATAATTTAATTATTCGATAGTTTATTGATATATATTTGTTTTCAGGTCGTTTAAAAGTAAAGGTCAAAATATCGATAACTTTCATTTGGTGATTGTGAATTCTCTTTTGTGAAAGCTTCTTCGGAAACTCTATTATATCAAATGCATATTATATTTATTTCCGTATTTCGGTCTGGGGCTGCTTAATCAGGTGTTGCAAAATCAAGTACACATTTGATTTTGAATTATTGCTTTAATATCTGTTTCTTATTTTGCATTAAATTTTATTCTTAGCTGCCCTGAACAATTTTGTTATTTAATATTTTATTGACACTTGCTTCGCTTTTCCATTAATCTAATATGTTTCTTTTCAATGTTCTTTGTTAGGATTTAAACTTAAAATAATTATCTTATCATAAGATGGTACTAAGCTTTGTAAATATAATTAGGGCGACAAATTTTGATAAATAAAATGAGTTTCCAGTTTTTTTTGCCTCTTATTTCATTTTTCTAAAAATTTCATTTTGTTGTTTTTAATCATATTTTTTACAATTAAACCAAAATTTACTCGTCCTATCTCAAAATTATTCATACCAAATTTGTGGATGTTTTTTGGAGGAGCAACTTTGGTTCATTAATTTTTTTCGTACCTTATGTTGTTTAAAAAAAAATTTCAAAGTTTACAGAACACATTAGAAGATTCTCATTAGAAGGAGAATCCAAACTACGATTTTTTTAAATTTTATGATGTTATTTTTCACGATTAAAACAAAAAACACGCGTCCTATAAATTCAACCAATTTGTAGATCCTTCTTGGATGGATAATTTTTGTCTAATTATCATTTCCTTAACTTGAATACTTTGTCAGCAAAATGGAAACTTTTAATTATATTTTGTCGGGTCAAAATTGGAATTTTTCAAGAAAATTCCCAAAGTTGTTTTTATAATCTTGTAAAATATAAGAAAGAGATTCATAAGAAATATTTAGATCTTTTTTGTTTGCACATTTCTTGTTGATTCATCTTTTGTAGTATCTTGCATAGTTTAACCTCCAAATTGAATGTTTTTTTTAAGTTAAGACATTTGCAAAAATTCACAAGATATTAAACATTTTATTTAATATTCAACAATTTGAAGAAATTTCGAAGATTATTAAGAGTTGTAACGAATTTCAGCGACTTAAGTAGAGCAGATAATTATTATTATTATTAGTTTAAAAATTTAAGTGAATTTTATCAATTTTAATAGATTTTAATGTTATTTTATGAACTTTAATTAAATTTAAAGAGATTTTAAAGTTATCAGCGAAAAACTATACTTTTTCCACACAATTAATTTTCTATAATCAATGGAATCTCTTGCAACCAGATGCAATATTTAACAATCTTTTGCAATCATATTTCAACTTGAAATCTAGTGAAAAAAAGATTATTTTTCTTCAATTCTAAGGCTCCATTATATTCGACATTTTCTTTAAAAAAATTTTATTTTAAAATCTATGAAAAAAAATTACGGAGCCGACTAAGGTGGAAGCGAACCCAGGACCTTCGGATTCCCGGTCGAGCGCGCTACCACAAGGGGGCCGTACTGAATTACGTAACTGATTATAGGACCTCTGTGGGATCCCTCCTCCTCCATGTAAGAAAATATCCCCCCGCCTCTCACCCTTTTACCATATGTAATTTTAATTTCCAGAAATATTTTGCTAGTTATTGTTAGTAAAATTATACAGGGTATCAGAGAAATTAATTTTCAAAATTACTTCATATTTCTTTCAATCATTTTTTCTCAGATGCAAATTCACAGTTTTCAAATTTATTTATTTATTTTGAACAAAGAAATGTCTTTTCTACTAAAAAATTAGGATTCTTAAGAAAGTACGTGAATTTACAAGAAAATAATTAAATTTTTAACATAATAGTGGAATTTTCAACCTAAAAAATAAATTTACAACAAATAAGTACCATGGTTTGTATTTCAATAAAAAAGATAAAATTTATACGAGAAAAAAACATTTTAAAACCAAAAAGACACATCATCAACAAATAAGATTTTTCGTTAAATAAAAAATAAAAGTTTTTCTAAATTGTTGGACGTTCAAGCCAAACGACGAGTTTTCTCGAAAAAAGTTTAATTTTAAAACAAAAAATATGCCTTTAGAAAACAATTAATTTTCCAACGAAACTGATGAATTTTTACCCAACAAAAATTAAAATTCAAACCAAAAAAATTATTTGGTTTTACTAAAAAAGGAGAATTATCAACTAAAACAGGTTAATTATAAAAAATGTAAAAGTTATATTTTCAGTTAAAAAAAATTAATTTTAAACAAGGAAAAGGATTTTCTGCTAAACAGTTAAATTTTCATACAAAGACAGACAAACAAAAAAAGCCTTCAAATCAAAAAAATTAATTTTTAAGAATTTAGTTTACCATTTAGCCAAGTAGTTGCGTTTTTATTAGAAAAGATTAATTTTCTACAAAATAGTTCAACTATCAACCAAGGATCAATGTTTAAATCAAAAAGATAAATTAAAAAAATAGTTAAATTTTCTGCTAAGCAAGATTTTTTATTTGACTTTTTACGATAAAAATATGACTTTTGAAACAAAAAATATGTTCCTACGAAAAAAATTGAATGTCGACACCAAAATACTAATTTTTAACCAAAAAGGATGACTAAAAAATGTTTAATTCTCTATCAGATAGTTCCATTCTTATCCAAAAAAGATTTAACTTTTCTTAAAGCAGATGAATTCCTATTAATTTTTTTTAAATAGTTGAATTTTCTTCGAAAAAAGATTGCAGTTGACTTTTCAAGATAAAAATTTGACCTTTTTAAAAAAATGAGTTTCTACAAAAAGATGAGTGGAAAATGAACAAAATAGTTTAATTTTTATCCAATAAAAATGAAACTTGTAGTAAAACAGAGGAATTAAAAAAAGACCAACTTTCTTTTTAAATTAAACATGAATCCAGAAAATATTGCAATAAATTTTTGAACAACAAAATATAAATTTTAAACAAAAAGTACATTTCCTACGAAATATTTAAATTTTCAAGAAAACAGTAGAATTTTCAACTAAATATTATAACATTTTAACCAAATAGTTTAATTTTCAAATATATGCATTTTTATTTTAAAAACAATTAAAATTTTAAAAAAAGTTGAATCCACAAAAGATTTCAATTATCTTTTCGACACTAGAATTATATGAAATATTTTAATTTTTAGCAAAACAGCATAATTTTCAAAGAAAAAGTGAATTTGAAAATCAAAAAGACAACTGTTTTTTTAAATTTTGAATTTTCAACGGAAAAGTTGCATTCTTATTAAATAAAGATGACATTTATTCTAAAACAGATTAATTAAAAAAAAAGACTTAAAAAATAGTCACATTTTTTTCAAAGATCATTCCAGTTGACTGTCTTACACAAAAATAACAATTTTAAACAATAAGTTAATTTTATAGGAAATAGTGAATTTTCAACAAAATGATTAATGTCGTAAGAAAAAAGTTGAATCTGTAACCTACTAGGACGAATTTGTAACAAAATAGTTAAATTTGCAACCAAATAATAAAATTTATAACTAAAAAGATAATCTTCAGGAGAACATCTTTGAGAAATTTCAAAAATTAACAAAAAGGTGTCATAGCTTATATTTTAATAACAAATTATAAAATTAAAAAAAAAGAAGAATTTTAAGACCAAAAAGACGAATTGTTAACAAATAAATATATTTAACTCAAGAGAGAAAAGTTTATCAAAATTGTTTAAGCTTCAAGCCAAAAGACCAATTTTCTCTTTAAAAATCGAGTTTTTGGACCAAAATATGACTCCGCCAAAAAATTATTTATCCACGGAACTGATGCAT
>JAWWLR010000158.1:34057733-34070598 GCA_035041075.1 Acraspis erinacei | reverse complement strand
TGTTTATAAATCGGTTTAAAATCGTAAAACTTGATTTTAATGTCATTTTAATCAAATTTGAAGCAAATTTTCACTTTCCGCGGTTTTCTGCCTTTTCATCGCCGTATGGTGGGTTGAAATTTTTGTAAAAAAAAAAATCAAAACATGGTTTTCGATATATTTTTTCCCGTAGAATTCGATTCTGAAGTCAAAAAAAATAAAATTTTTCTTTATTTTTTTTTATTTAAAAAAAAACCATGAAAAAACCTTAAAAATGAGGTTTTTCGAGCAAAACCGCATAAAAAAGTAGCTGTACCCTACTTTTTAATTGCAAATTCGGATTCATCGTCGAAAAATACATATGAATTTATAGGTCTGGTCAATTGCACCGACACTTTTGTTTTTTTTTTGTGAGCCTGTGTTATAACTTCAAAGAGTCCATCAAAGACTTATGGGAAACAATCAAAAGTTCCTTACTAAAATATGGCTCCTAATAGTTTGAATTACCTTTATAAAGTCCAATTTAAAACTAAATTTTTGAATATCTAATTCCAAAACAGAGTAATTTCTGAGGCCTTGGAAATAAATGCGCAATTTTTGTAAGTAATTTTTCTGAAAAATGTAAATAGTTTATAATGTACAGTTGATAATGCTATCCCTTTCATTTTTCCAAGTGATTCGTTTTTCAAGCAATCACATTCTTCATCATTTTTAGAAAAATATATAACAATCATAGGAAACAACAAAAATTCACCTGCTGAAACATAATTTCCTCCGAAGTATATACAGCAATAAAAATCCTAATAATGCGAAGACGCTAGTCAAAATATTACTTTGAATCCGCTACGCTCCCTTCCGGCTCTTACGCGCCATGCAGCAGAAAGATTGTAGAATTAAGCACCATTATAAAAAAATATTCTTTGAAAAGAAAGCATGCGCCCCTGGAGTCATCTCGCAAATATCTGCAGATAAGCTTTTTAATTTTTTTTGAAAAATTCATTCCAAAATAAATTGTTTACAGTTTTAAGGAATCCATCTAACATTTATTGAAAGCAATCAAAAGTTACTTACTCAAATATAGCTCATGATAGTTTGAATCATCTATAGAAGTTTTATCATTCCAATTTAAAAGCAAATATTTAAATGAACCCTTCCAAAATAGTTTATTTATTGAGCCCATGAAAATTAATGAGTAATTTTTTATGTTAATGTACCTTAACAAATAGAAAAAGTTGAAATGTAAAGTTGTTAATATTGTTCAGGAATTAATTAATTTTGATACGAAATATTTTGGAACTTATTCATTTTGGAGAATTTTAAATTGGTAGAAATGTTAATGCTGCCAATAAATAAGGCTGCCAATAAGAAACTGTATTTTCAGAAAAATATAACTAATATTATTTCAATTCATTTTTATTCTACTGTATTATTACTTGATGAAAAAATAATCGCTTTATTTTTAAAAACAAAGCACTTTAGATACGAGCAAACTTTGTCAATTGGATTGATAACTGAAATACAAACATTCCACACTGACAGACTTAAGGCAAATATAATAAATGAGATAAGAATTGTATGATAAAATATGCGCTGTAATAAGTTTAAAAAAAAGAAATACTTTGTTAACTAAATTCTTCGTTAATGCAGTAATCAGTGTTTGGCCGTCCAAAAAAATGAAGATACTTTCTACCCCCATCCTGTCATTTGCGATGGTCATCCTTTATTGTTTTGGTGAATATTATATATATATATATATATATATTTATATTAATTTAAAATATTAATATCTTAAAATATTAATTTTTTGGAATTATGAAAAGAAAAATGTGTCCAAAGTAATGGCGCAATATGTTATAAGATATGGATCCGTGAACGTAATTTTAAATCCCTAGAAATAATTTTTAATATTTTAATTTTCGTGATTCTATTGAAATCTGATTAAATTATTCCAGGTCGATTTTAATTAACATAAGACTCTTTTAATCTAGAAAATATCGATGTTGCGCGACAATTTAAAAGATAACAAAAAGTAAGTTTGAAACAGAAACTTTTTTAAAAGTGGAAGAAGTCAATTTTTTCGGGATGCTTAATTTCTTTAAAAGGGCTTAGTTGAAAAAAATGTATTTGACTTTAAAAGACCTAGTAAAAGACTTCTATGTGATCTGGGCTAATATCCACAAATTATTAAACAAATGTCTGAAATATTATTTTTCATAATTGTTCTAACGACGGAAATCTTATATCAGGCTTTTTTGTAAGTCAACGAGGCTAAAGTCCATTTATTATCTCATCAGACACGTTTTACAAGACTTTCGCAACATTTTAAATATAAATTATATGTGTGGGTCTGAATTGTGAAATACAAATAACTCATGAAGAAAAGTTTCAGCCACATATAACTAAGGAGATAAGAACTATAGTATATAATCTCAATAATATTATTATTAAAATTGTAATATATTATAATATATTGTTTCATCTGTATTATATTATCAAGTTTTTCAATTTTTTGTGCTAAAATGATTATTTGTTTAGTCAGTATGAACTTTTTTTAAATAAAAAAGTCTTTCTAATTACCTTCTCGGAAGCAAACCTGTAGTGAATATCAATTCAAGTCAGTCAGAACAACGTTTTTGAGTTATAGATACAAATCTTAAAACATAGTTAAAAGTTGACAAATTTTTGAAAAATTAGACAATATTGCAACATTTTCATTAAAGTCAGTAAAAAAATGTATAGCATCGACGATTCTCCATTCAGATACGATTCAAGTTTTTTCAATCAATATTTTGGAATTTGTTTCGCTTTGGTAGACCAGGCAAGTGACTTTCGCCCGAAACATAGAAGGTTCCAGCTCACACCTGAGTTAGGACTTCAAATTGAATTAATTAAATGACTGGGATCACAATTTCGACAAATTTCCATGAATGTGAATTTGTATTCTCCATAAGTACTGTAAAAAAAAGAAATTCTCTTTTTCCTGTTGCAGAAACAAGTTCACAATCCGAATCTTTATCTAATAGTGACTCTGTTCCTGATATCCCTCGTACCGCAAGTGCTGATTCTATGAACAGGTCTCCTCCTCCTACGAGGTACAGGTCTAGGTCTCCTCGTGTCGGACATTGCTCTTCTGAAAAGGCTTCTTCTTCAATGCCTATTCCTCCTTCGAGGTGTACGATTCCGCCTAACAGGCTTCCTTCCAATCACGGACCCGGACATGAACTTGATCAACTTCCATTTATTCGGCTAATTTCAAAATCGGCTTCTAACAGGATTTTCGAACTTCGAAGATTCTCCGTTCCTGACAATAAAGGACTTAAATTGTTACAAAAAGCTGGTACATACGAGTCTGTGCCAACCCAAGAACAAATTGTTTTATCGATGTCCAATGGTGACGTGTTTGCAATATTGGAGACTACTAATACTCTTGCAGGATTATATTTCCGCGAATATCGTCAAAAAAAGCTAAAACGCGCAAAAATAAACATGGAAAGTGGCACTGTTACACCATTAACCACAGGAGAAAGCGATGACACTCCAGTCGGTGCCAACCATTTAATCAGAAAATATTTTCATATAAAACGCGTGAAGCTCGTATAAACTACTATATTTTAAGCACTACTAATTTAATGAAAAATGTATACTTCATTATTTTGTGATAAAAATAAAATGTGCTTTCTTTAAACAAAATTGGATGTACCTAAATTATAACACAAGATATCTAACAAGTTAGGACTAATATATTTCCCACTAACTCCTTTTCGACTCTTTAGAGACCAATGTATAACGAGTACATCGCTAAACATGAAAATTCGTTAGGAAATTAAATATTATAATTACGTTTTGTCAAACATTGTATTTTCTGTACAAGACTAGAAGAGCTTAGCTGTTATCCTGGCCTAACATAACCATACAAAACACTATATCACTTACTGATATTTCATTAATAATAGAAACGGTAATTCTCGAATTGAATGATTATTTCAGGAATCTTATGACATTGGAGCAGAGACTCCCTTGGACTTCAGTCGATCGACCAATAATCTACTTTGACTTCAACGGATGGATATCTAATAATATTTGTTTTATTTGCGTGAATGTCAAGGCACATGCTCTGCATGCTAGTATTCAGTTTATTAAATATTCTTTGCAAGTCTTCGATTGATTTTCTCATAACAATCTTATCAGCTGCGGAAGCTAACCCACGTACCCTTACACTTTTTAGAGACACACATTCTTTGTGGGCGAAGGCCATTTGCATACACTTGTTCATGAATATTATTAACAGCAATGGGGATATAACGCATCCTCTTCTAACACTTTGCATAACGTCGAATCAGTTGTTTAGTTTCCAAGTAACCCTCATACTCGCTTTCATATTAGTACAAATAAATTGCTTCCTTTATTTCTTGTAGGAGGCATCCGTTGATTCTGTACATGATATTCTTGGCATAAATCGACTTTGAAATAGTACTTAATAAGTTTATAC
This sequence comes from Acraspis erinacei, assembly GCA_035041075.1. Lineage (NCBI taxonomy): Eukaryota > Metazoa > Arthropoda > Insecta > Hymenoptera > Cynipidae > Acraspis > Acraspis erinacei. The sequence continues at coordinate 34,066,130 of JAWWLR010000158.1, read as the reverse complement.
CTGCGTGATTATTCCGGTTCCTTTTATCTTCCTTTCTTTTGTATCTTGGTATGATAATCGCTTTTTCCAATTGTCTGGGAATTCTCTTATTTCTTGATACATAAATTTATCAATTCACACAGTCTATGAGGCAAGTACTCAGCACTGTGTTTCAGCATTTCAGCATTATTACTCTATACCCAGCAGCCTTACCGTTTTAGGTTCATAATGATATCCTTAATCTCGTGACTCCGACTTTTTCTTTTATAATTGAGTTTTCTCATGCATCGTGTTCTAAATCAAAGTTGTAGTGCCTTACAACTTCATTCCCTAATAATTGCCTAGACGTGCCTCTCTTAGATTCCAACGTCAAATCGGTATCATATAGAATTTCACCTTTCCCATTTCTCATGCTGCTAAACTCTTTACTTTTACTATCCCTAATATTTCTATAAAGCAGTTCATTGTTTTTTTTAAAGTCACTTTGTATTCTATGGTTTTCTTTTGTTCGTATCTCATCTTTCCTTTGCTTGCCTAGTTCTTTGAGTATCCTCTTTTTGTGTCTGTCATAATTTTTACGTCTATTTATTTCCTTATGAATAAGGTGTGTCATGTTCAACCTACCTTTTTGCGCTCCATCTGTTTCTTTTTGCGCTTCCGGAATTTCATCTTCCCACTATGCATCGCCAGATGTTCTGCATACAGACGCAGTACCATACCCTCCAGTCGCACTCCTAACTATAGCTTCTTTGGTTATAGCTGAAATATCCGATATATTCCTATAGTCTATCAGGGCGTTCTAAGCTTTCTCTAGTATAGAGTAGTTTATCTTATTCTAAAAGTCTATTCTCTCTTCTGGTTTCTGTAAATTCTCAATCTTGATTAAAGTTTCTTTAGTTTTTTGTTTTCATTCTTCAGCATCCCTGACTTAACTTTATTATGGATATTAAAACGTAATTACCAGTGTTACATCCGGAACCCCTCACGACCCTCGTATCTTTCAATAGTTCTCTTATTCTTTCGCCTGGGGAAACAAAGTCAATTAACCTTTCGCTATTTCCTTTATACCAGGCGTACATTTGGATCATTTTATGCCTAAACCAACCTTTTGTAATAAACAAGCCCTTTTCTCAGCACAAGGCAGCTAATCTGCGTCCGTTATAATTTTTTCTCTATCCATAAAATTACCTATTACCCTTTGTGTATCCTGATGTCAGGTGCCCACACATCGCTTCATATCTAGCAGATTTATTCTTACACCATGATTAAAATAATGATTGTATCATTTATTATTATTATTCGTTTATTTACACTGCCGTTTCAAAGTGTAATTCCACCTCTTTATTGATGATGACTGATTAACTACTCTGAGTTTTAAATATGTCAAACATATATTTTTTCTTTAAAGGATTAGATACATTCAAAATTGTGTAAAAATGTGCCTAGGATGAAGCGTATTTGTCTATTATTCAAGAAGATATTGAAAGAGTAGGGTATGTTTCAATTTCTTCTTAAATTTTCAATAACTTCCTTGCTATAATCAGTATTTTTTAATTTTATTTTGATAATTTGAATCTATTTTTCCCCCGTATACTGACCGCTTATGAGTATAAATCTTGAAAATTGCCTTACCGAATTGGAAGGACTTGAAATTATAACAAAAAAGTTGGAAAAAATTGAATACATGTTATTTGTAGGCGAAACAGAATAAAAATTATATAAATGCATATTTTGAGAATACTGCAATTTTTTCAACTTTTTTGTTACAATTTAAGTCTTTGCTGTTTCATAAGGCAATTTTCACGATTTATGCTCATAAGCTGGTATGATGCTATTGAAAATAGCTTTAAAATGAGCCCAACAATATTAAAAATATTGATCATTGTCATCATGTCCTTATCCTAGAAGGCGTCGTTCCAGATAGTTATTCAAGCTTGAGTTGTATTGTTTAATGGTTGATTGACTCAATGAAGATAGCATTATTTTCAATGATTTTTCCCGTACGTTTCTTCCCTTGCGAATAAGGGAAACCAAAGTTGGTTAGGCCACTTTGGAACTACTAATATTCCTGTTCCTTGCTCCACCTTAATTTTCTGAAGAGTTTAGAAGGTTAGAATAAAGGGCGGAAAAGCATCAAGATTCAGATTTTCCACGAAACTGTGAACGCGTCTATTTGTACAGCTTTAGGATCTGGACGCCAAGAAAAATATGTTCTACATTTTTTATTCATCTCTGAAGCAAAGAGATCTACTTGTGGTACTTCAAATTTTTCTTTTATGTTATTAAAGGCAGTTTTTGATAACACCCACTCTTCACTTGGATTTAAAGTTCGTGATCATTTAATTGTGTCATGGTTTTGTTTGGAGGGAATATACGAATCTTTTAATAAAATACGTCTATTTTCTGCCCACTACCAAATCGATTTTGATAGATCAGCAAATTTTTTAAATAGAACTCCTTCCATTTTGTTGATATATTGGACCACTGTGGATTTGTCTATTCTCAATAAAATTGTACAATTTGTCAGTTCCTAGTCTCTCTACAACAAGTTTAACTGCCATAAGTTCCTTCTAGTTTATATGATATCCTTTTTCTTGACTGTAAGTAAAAAACTTTGTCGAACGTATATGGCTTGAAAGATCTGTACTATTTAGGGATATTCATTATATACCACTTTGCGTCCCGCTTAATTGCTTCAGATATGAGTTTCGTCTTATTATAATTATTCATGACTTTGTTGAGCGCCATCATTTTTTCTCTCTCCACTGTTTTTGTATATACCCAGCCGTACTCTACAGCTTAACACGCAGATACTAGTTTGCATATTACATGTGCAAGTTCAATAATTTTACATTTTTCCTTATTTATAAAATTCTTTAGCATATCAACTAACTTTTAGTTATTCTCTTGCGTGAGGCTTAGAGTACATTGCTGCGTATTAATTATTATCCCCAAATATTTTCCGAGTTTTTCTCAGTTTCAGTTATGAATATCTAAAATTTACTACGAAGCCTAGTTTTTGAAAGAGTTTTACCGTATCGTCGGCATTTTTTCAGCATTTGTTATAACGGCTTGCTATGTATAAAAGATTGTCTATATAAATTACTGAGTGAAGGCCTTTATTTCTGAGGTGTTGAATAACCGGTTTAAGAATTTTTGTCAAAATAAAGGGGCCCGTAAACCGTCCGAAGGGTAGGCATTTGTATCTATAAAATTTTCCATTAAATTTGAAAGTTAGGTACTTTTTACTTTTGGAATGCACCGGCACTACGAAATACGCGTCTTGGAAATCTTTCGAAACTAAGAGGTCTCCTTCAGAAATCAGCTTCCTAGCTGTTTTAAGTCCTCTATTTTTAAATGTTGCGTTTTCATATATTCATTCAATTTTTTCAAGTTTAGTATGAATCGACATGAACCGTCCGATTTCTGGCTTACAAAGTATGGCGACAGGAATTGGCCTTTGGTTTTTCGACATTCAGTAACTGCAACTTTTTCTATAAGTTCAAAAATACATTTTTTAATTGCAGATTTTTGCGTTTCTGGAAAATTATTCTTAAAATTTACATACTTTTGCTTTCGCTTTTTCCAGGCGAGAATTTTATAGCCTCGAGAGCATTCTAGAATGAATTTATCCTTTTTTACTGTTAAAAAATTGTTGAAGAAATATTTTAAGTTCGCCTGCACTCTTTATACCTACTTTAGAGTTTGCTGCTTGTTTGACTTCTTCTGTTGTGTCTCGTTGCCGCTTCGATTTTGGTTCTTGAAATGAGTATTGAATTGGTTGACAAATAGCCGTGGTCGGCCCCGTCCTCGTGTAACTGTGCACCCTGATCTGTTGGATAGGGACCTGTTGTCCAACGGGCGGCGTCGGTTTCCCGAGAACTTGCTATATGAAGATTTCGGTGAGGCTTTTTTTGTCACATCTTTCGATAGTTTGTCCGAGCCTTTGAAATCTTTCATTTTTGTTGACAAATCTTTGCCAAAGAGAGTTTTATGTGCTTTTGTTTTCTTAACAATTTTTTGGAAGGTCTTCAGGAAACGAGGTATAATGAACGCCCTTCTTGTTTCGGTTTGTTTATATATGACGTCACATATTAACTTGACAGTCAATCAGTTTTGCAGTGAACCTCTCGTGGTCAGTGCTGCGCATGCTGACATTTGAACTTCAAATCTGTATTTATCTTTTTTAACAGCTGTCTCTTGCATTTTTGCTTGAATTTGATCATTGAGCGTAGGCGCTTGTAATTTTTCTGGTGGTTTATATTTTCCAATTGCCTCATGTCTCTCGCCTGTTTTAATACCATTGGTGATATAGTGATTCCAGGACACAATGAGATCATCATTGATAGAGAGTTGCAATGCTTTAGATTTGCTTGGGTGTTCCCCCAGGGCCTTTGTGAGGAATTGTTTGAGCGAGTTAATTTTGTCATCGGCCCCCTCCATCTTATCCTTCGACGCTGCGTCACCGGGTGTTCCGGGAGTCGGTGGTTCGATTGCGATTTTTACTGCAAGAAAACCAGAACAAAGCCAGTATTAGCTTGTGCTTTTGAAAGTTATTTTCAGTGTTTTTGACAGTTTCTCTTAATTTCGGGGCTAGCCGCTTGGATTTCGTCTTCGAAATCTTATATGAAACATGTGTATTTGCTGCCAATCAATAATTTATTGCTGTGTGGCGACAGTGCATTAGCGGGAATACGGTTTTTCTGTTCCATCGTCGGGGTTCCCATGTTGGCGACGAAGAGTATCGGGCGCTTGAGATATAGTGGTATGTTATTGCATCACATTTTGGTCTGGTTTTGCTTTTCCTTTTAAAGCGTAAATATGTAAAATTTGTACTTACTTGATTCATTGTCCGATTCCAGATCCGATTTTTCATAATTTAGATGTTGACTTCCATCGAGCTCCGAGTCATCATCATCTGTGTCAGAGTCGTTGTCGGTGCAGTTTCTGTCTGCTGAATTTTCTCTGGCAGTTGTTGCATTTTTTGCTCGATTTCTTCTTTCCTACTTTTCAAATCTTCATATGACACGTCACTCTTCCTTTTTGACATTTTCACTGACACTTGCAAGTCACTCTACGATGCTTTGAAAACCTTAGAATGTTAGCGAAATTATAAGTAATGGGTAATCCATTTTCGTCGCGAATCTGTGTACTATACTTGGAGCTTTTTAAGCTCGGTGTGCACCCGGTGGCAGCGGAAGAAGGTATGACGCGACGAAGCATATAGAGGGGAGCGCGTGGGCCTGCGGTCCCCGCTCTCGTCACAACTCTGTATATGTCCACTGTAGCCACCTGGCGACCAAAGGGAGAAATACTACGTATTTCAATATAATCTTGAGAGTGCAAAGCTGGAAGTATAATTGAAAATTAACATATTCTTGTTTGAAATATCATCCATTACGCTTCTTGTTGAGAATTCATTTTGTTTCTTATCAATGATTCATCAGTTTAATGAATAATATAACTATTTTGTGGGAAAATGGTATTTTTTTTGTTGAGAATTATTTATTTTAACTGAAAATGTAATAATGAAATTTTTGCTTACAAAATGTTAAATTTGCATCGGTCTTGTTGTGCACAGAAATGTGACATTCTTATCAATGTCCTTCAAAAGAATCTTAAGTTTTTATTATGTGAGTGTGTGTGATGATTTGCGCGACCTCGGCAATTAAAGGTTCAGGGTCTTGCTTTTTTTACATTTTTTGCAGCTGCATTTTATATTTTTAATCTTCAAAAGTTTCCAAATAAACAAACAGTTCAGATGATTTATAGAGCGTATTCAGTTTATTCTGAAAATATGAATCTCTTACAGATACAAACTAAACATCAATAAAAATTTACAAATCTAAAGCGTTTGTGCCTACTACTTCGGTTATCAAAACAAATTGTAATTTAACATTATTAAAAAGTTCTGTAATTAAAAATCGGGAATATTCTTGTAGAAGTTTTACATATTTTTGGTAAGGTCAGAAATAAGATAAAAAATATATTTTAATTGTTTAAATACTTCATTTATCATTCGTTTTGAAAATTGAAATAGGTTTATCCATTATCCTAAATTTTTTAGAAGCTATACAACATTAAAAGAATTTTTAAAACCTTCTTATTATAAAAAAATAGTTACATTATTTTCAAATTTTTAGGGTAAATTAGTAGGGAACAACATCGTTTTTTCTGATATCTACTTAAGACTTAAAATAAACATATCTTTGGCCTCTAGAAATTATTACGAAAAGTTTTGGAACTGAAACCTGCTAGTTTTTAAAGAACATTTTGAGCGCTAAATGAAATTATTTATTTTTAATTATTTTTTGTCCCGTCAAAACTTAAATTTTCGATTTTTCGAGAAAATGAACGAAGTTGCGATAATCTTGTGGGGCTTTCAAAAAACAAGCTTTTTCCTATTTTAAATTTTTCTCGTATCGTACTTTTATTTAAATTAAAAGTTTCAATTACGTTCATTAACGTTCGTGAGCCAGCTATTTTGGATACAAATTTAAAAAGTGAGAGCATTTTCAACAAAAGAACACAAAAATTTTTTCACGAAAAAGATATGAAAATTTGTCATTTTTCTTCACGTTTTGATAGGATGCGTAGTTTTTGTTTTATTCTTAAAAAATTAATTTACCAAAAAAGAATTTTGTTTTAGAATTTGTAAGTAATCTTTGAATGCTTGTAACGTTCGTACGAAATGTGACCCGACCACATTTTGGCAGGTTTTTCGGTTATTCGGTTTTCAGTTTATTGCCGATTAATCCCAGTTTAGAGCCTTTCTGCTCATAACCTTAAAACCGTCAAACCTAATCTCAAAAGTGCCTTCAATTATACAGAATAAAATGTCTTCCAGTTATAGGGGTAGGGGCAAAATAAGCCAAAGCGAATTTATTTTACGTCTCTTTGATCGCTGAGTGTGAATCCGCGGTTTTTTTCTCAAAAAGGTCCAAGTCCCTCTCTTACCTCAAAATATACCCTCCTAAAATGGTGAAAGTAGCCCGTATAGTTATTCTAATATGAGTAAAGGCCAAATTAAAATTTTTTCATGTCACATTAATTGATCCTATCTTTGATCGCATTCATTTTTGTCACAAATCACGGCTAACATAAAAAAAGTCGAACATAACCTCAAAAGTCACATAAATCTGCGTGCCTAGGCGATACGTTAGTTCGAAAACGAGAAGCGGCCTCGATCTGCAGACGCATACGGCAATAGTAAGTTTACTACGTCGCTGTATACGAATTCGAGGTTAGTTTATGCTCTACGAGTCATGGTTTCTATCCTAATCTCAAAACGAAATTTCGGATTAGCCTAAATAGTTCGTTTTTTGCTGAAAATTAATTTTGTCTACGTTTTTCATCCATATTTTGCCTCGAATATCTGTAAGATACAATTTTTTTACCGTTTTATACATTTCTATCGTTTAGTAGGTCTTTAGTAGACGCATTGAATTTTCGGATGTAAGAAGAACCGCAGAAAAAATTCAACAAACTTGTTAAGAAAGATCTGGTTGAAAATTCGGCGGCCATATTTTTTTCATCTTTTTGCTAATCTTGTGCAAAAATTTTTGTTTTGTTTTGCTCTTTCAACATCGGAGAAAAGGGAGTTGGCGCTAGCACGAGGTCCACTCAGCGCCGCCAACTATGAAAATTCACTAAAAATTATTCTAATGAGATGAACGTTTAGGAGAAATTTTTTTGATTTTTTTTGCTGTATGATGACGTATATTAAGTTTCCCATAAAACTACCCCTAAGTTGTATACACCTACCCCTCATGATCAAAAACTTTCAAGTATCAATTCATTAATTTGGGGCTCTAAATCATCTTTACATTGTTCAAAGTGTTTTTCCCACTTTCAACACGCTTTTGATCACGAGGGGTAGGTGTCTATGAGATAGGGGTAGTTTTTTGGGAAACATAATATATGTCATCAGAGTGAAAAAAAGAGCAAAATATCTCCCCTAATCGTTCATCTCATCATAATAATTTTTAGCAAGTTTTCATAGGTGCCGACGTTGAGTGGACATTGTGCTAGCGCCGCCACCGTTTTCTCGGAAGTTAAAAGAGTCAGAAAATTTTTTGGCATAAAAAAGCCAAAAAATATGGCCAATTCCATTTTTCAATTTTCCTTTGTGGCCGCACTGAGTTTTTGTTTGGATTTGCTGCATCGGGAAATCTAAGCTGACGATCCAAGGACTGCTTTAACCTGCAGCAATGGTCAATAAAACGCTGACAAAGACTGAGTTAACAGCATGTGTTATTGCGAATTTCGAGGTGGTATTTCCCTTTAGATAAGTCCTTGAACCTTTAGAATCAAAAATAATTTCGAGAAACAATATTAGCTTTAAATACAATATAAAATCTAAGATTCAGCGACTGGCTTTATCTGTAAGAAAAAAATAATGATTGTAGTACACTGAAA
>JAWWLR010000158.1:33962806-33976697 GCA_035041075.1 Acraspis erinacei | reverse complement strand
TTGATTTTTCGGGTTACCCAACGTTGGACAAACGTTGGTACCCAAGTCTTGCATCCAACGTTGAGTCGACGTTGGTCTTTCGGGTTACCCAACGTGGGACAAACGTTGGTACCCACGTCTTGCATCCAACGTTGAGTCGACGTTGGTCTTTCGGGTTACCCAACGTTGGACAAACGTTGGTACCCAAGTCTTGTATCCAACGTTGAGTCGACGGTCGTTTGTCGGGTTACCCAACGTTGACCAAACGTTGGTACCCAAGTCTTGCATCCAACGTTGAGTCAACGTTGGTATTTTGGGTTACCCAACGTTGGACAAACGTTGGTACCCAAGTCTTGTATCCAACGTGGAGTCGACATTGGTTTTTCGGGTTACCCAACATTGGCCAAACGTTGGCAACCAAGTCTCGTAACCAATGCTGGGTCGAGTTTGGTCTATTGGGTCACCCAACGTTGGATAAACGTTGGAAGCCAAGTGTTGGTAAACAGCGTTGGGACGAAGTTGTGAGTTTTGTTAAGTTGGTATAACGTTGGCGATTTCTGACTGAGTAGATGTTAGCACAGACTATCTAGAGGTTAGCAGTTAATATCTTAGCGAGTTAACTATGAGGCAGAAATCCAGATATTGAAGCAGAGCATCCGTAGATATTAAAAAGAAGATTTTATCTGACAATACCCAAGATATCAAAGGGTGCAGAATCTAAGATATACAAAAAGTATATTTTAATTGTGCAAAAATCACCTGCAAAGCATGCCATTTGCTATAAAATGCAAAAGCTTTTTATACCGTAGCCCTCTGCTTTTTATATCCGAATTCTCAGGCAGTGCCTTTCTTCATAATTATTATCCATTTTCGCGTAGAATGGAAACACACGGTTCAAGGCTAATATGAAAGTTGCCTGTATCTGAGTCCTCATTTTCTTATATATACTTTCTTCTATATACCCGAAAAAACACACACGAAGAATGCTCAAGATACCGACAAAGCGAGGCTATAAAATCTTCTGTCGTCACCAGACATCAACGACATTGCTCAGATAAAATTTTGCTTTCTTAATATCGTGGATATTAACTATTAATATCACACGTTTTAACACACAATTGTGATATACTGTCTTGCAGGCTGATTTTTTTGTTTGGAAAGGCTATATCAGCGGAGACTGATTTCTACAATTGACGTGACTTAACTTCAACTCACCTAACCTAAACTAAACTCACCTTACCTAACCTAACCTGGCGTTATATAACCCTTATATTCCATTGCATATTCTACTATTCCATCAAAAAGATCAATTTTAACACGATAAGCAATGCCTTTACAACGAAATTAACATGAGCTTTCCTGTTTTATAGTGAAATATGAACAAGTTTGAGACACAAGATACCAAGTAAGCCTCACAAATGATGGCCGTAAAACCAAATTTTTTTTATTACTTTGAATTTCCGGACATTGTTTGCAATACTTTCTGTATTAACATCATTAGCATATACCTGTTACGTTCTGATTTCTGCTGATAATGATCACATTCCACCAGATCCAACGATGATTCGACGAATTGGCTTGGGGTCCGTTGCCGACTTTAACTGGCTTGCAAGCCAAAACCTTAGAAGTGAGTTTTTTGGAAATTGAAATATTTAAGTGAGAATAAAACTTAAACACTCACTTTATTTAAATAATACAAAATATCATTTTATTCAACAAAATCACTAAACACATACTTCACAATATCCAGTAGATCCTGGATTAACTTTCACAGTCGTTGTTTCTTTGTATTTGGATTCTAATATAAAATATTAATTATTCGCGCGCGCGCGTCAGTGTCTGAGCAAAGTTATTCACTTGATAAATCAAGTTTGGGTTTAAAATGAAATCAAATAAAATGCTTCCCGATGCCGACATTTCAGATTAATTAATTAATTATTGAATTGAGTTTAATTTTAATCGCTCGGAATATAATGCAAAGGTAAATGTTTGTTCCAAAGGCCTGAATGTTCCATTCTGACGCTTTCGCAGATCGCGCCTATATTTATAACTTTAATTATAATGACGTAGGAAGGATCCACATCGAAATGTCATCATTTTCATCCAATCACATTATTAGTTTCATCCCGATGTCGACACTTCCCACCAATCAGCATGTAGAGGATTTCACACTTGACGATTCAAAAAAGGGCGAAAATCGGTCCAGGCTGATTTATGGGTTGCATCATGTGATTCAACCCTACATTCTTATTTATTACTTTTCATGCGCCTCTTTCACGCGACTTAATCCCTTATAGAAGTTTCTATTTCCTATGACTAATAATGATAACTAATCTATCTATAAGAGAAAGAGAGAAAGAAAGAGTATCCAGATTTATATTGATCTTTTTTACCTTGCTTTATTGACGTTCAAAATGATCTCTTCTCTGATAACATGGAGCCAACGAACGCTGACTCATTCATTTCACACTAAGTTAATTTTTATTCTAATTTAGCAAACTGCTTATTTGATATATTTTTTCATTTAGCCGAAAAAATGTAGAAAGTTTTAGAATTACAAATCAATATTGTCAAAAAGAGTTCAATTGCAGATTTTTATCCCTACAGTCTTTAAAATTCTTTAAAAATAATTTCAAATGATTCAAATCTACTGGAAATCCCTACGATACTTCGAATCAGTGGAATCTTTTGAAATCCCTAAACAATCTTTTGGAAAGTTTTAAAATGCCCCCAAATATTTATAGGCCTTTGAAATATTTTGAACTCTCTTAAATTTTGTATTGCTATTGAAACTACCTTAGACGCTTTAAAAATACCCTAAAATATTTAAAATCCGTTTAAATACTTCCAAAATTACGCAAATTTACTTTTAAATGCAGACATTTTTTATTTCAATAACTTAAATAAACGTGTTTGAAAATTAATTATTTTTGGGTTGTTAAAAATTTATTTTCTTAAACCAAAAATGTAGCAATTTAAATTTTCTCTATTCAAATATTTTTCTTAAAATGCCTTAATTTTTTTTTATCAACTTGCATTGGTAGAACATTATTCTTTTTGGTTTTTATGATTGGTTTGAAGATTGCTTTTTTAACTCAAATTTAACTTCTTTATTTTAATTTTAAAATTCATATTTTTGTGGAAAATTAAATTTTTGCATTAAAAATAAAAACGTTTGGTGGGAATGAAGACTTTTGTTGAAATTTTATTTAATACACTGTTTGAATATTATTTTTTTTCTAATGAAAAATTAGTTCTCTTCATTTAAAACTTTATTATTTTATTGTATATATTGTATATATTATTGTATATTGTATATATTAGTGTATTGTATATATTTCTAAACTTTAAATCCTGCAATAATGAAAGAAATAGATTAAAAAATAACCGGAACAGAAAACAAAAAAATATATTAAAACCTACTTCATTCTGAGCAAATTTTTTGATTATTATTAGAATTTCTATATGGAATAGCAATCTTTTTATTTAGACCATTGAAGATATCTTTTAAGCACCTATAACATAAAAAATCTGCTTATCGAAACTTAAAATATTAAAATTTTAGTATTACTAATATTATTTGATGTAAAATTGACTCAACAAATAATCGCAATAATGTTCTTATTTTATTGCTTTTCTGGTTTTAAAACTGCTGAAACTTCTGAGTATATTTTTAAATAAATTAAGGTTTTACTATCTTTTTTCAAAATAATGAAAAATTAAAAAGATTTTTTTTTTAATGATCAAGATTCTTTTTCGACATAATGTTTTCTTTTTGCAATAACTTTTTAATCCAACACAACAAATTTTTAACTGAAGGGGCAAGCAAAATTCTGTGAAAAATACACTTGGTCAATTACCCAGGCGATACCCTTCCTGGAAGGAAAACTTCTTTCTTCAACCTTACTTCCAACATATTTTACATAATTTATATTATTTTTTCCATGTAAACCTCGGTTTCTCCTAAAGCTCAAAATATTATATAGATTGTGACATAAGTTTTAACAAATGTCCTTAAAATTATTTCTGTTTCAAAGTGCCTTATGAATAACAGTTCAGGAGGCCCAGCTTGATGCACCGAATATTTTCAAAATTACGAATAATTATCTCATTGATTCGAAAATTTACTTCTTTATTTTCTAGTAGCCTTTCAAAAATTTTCTTTAGCTACTCTTTTCGCATTCTTCAAAAGTGGATTTTGTGTAACTTTCATTAAAATCTTATCAAATCTTAAATTAGTTCTCGACCTTGTCAATACTTCTAAACTTTCAAAATATCTTTTAAAATTATTACAATTTTTGTTCAATTCTGCTTAAAATTCCTAAAAATTAAACAAATTGCTTTCAAATTTTCCAGATTCTCGTCAATCGATTTTTGAATTTTTTTCAACATTCTCTTAAAATTCAATTCAAAAACAAAAAACTAAAAATCTTCCTGGGATTCTTAAGAAAAATTGCGTTCAAATGTTTAGAAACATTTTCTATTTTTTTCTTCAAATTAATTTCTTAATAGTATTTCCAAAAATGTGGATTTTTTCCTAATAATATATTTTTTTCTAATTCCTGAATTTCTTCATTATGAAAGTTAAGAAATTGAGAGTCTACTTGTGTAATACGTTAAATTTGTATCTAAGTCTGGGGATTTTTCTATAAATTGCATTTAATATTTTGTGATTATAAATTTAACATATCAAAACTTGTCTTTTTGATATCAGAAATTAGAAACAGATTAATGAAACAAATACTTCACAATTTCTGGTTTCCAGAGTCAACAATATTGTTCCAAATTCGTGAAAAGTTTCCTTGTTTAATAGAACAGTTTGAATGAGTAACAGTTTCAGTCTTATTTAAAGAAGAAGAAGGCTACATATTTCGAGGAAACCCAGATTTATATTGATCTTTTTTTTTACCTTGCTTTATTGACGTTCAAAATTATTTCTTCTCTAATAGCATGGACCCAACAAGCGCGAGTCATTCATTCCCCACTAAGATAATTGTTTTTGTCATATAAAAAACTGCTTATTTAATATATTTTTTTCATTTAGCCGAAATCAAATTGTATGTATAATTTCAACTTATTAAAATCTACTGAAAAGCCCTACAATACCTCAAATTATTTTTTGTTGAAAATTATTTTTTTGAACTATACAAATTTAAGCATATCATTTTCGTTTGATTTTTCTTTATTTGAAACTTGAACAATTTTGTTGACAAAATTTGTAGTTTTTTTGCTTGAAAATTGAACTTTCTTAGTTTAAAAAAATTATTCTTCTTGTTTAAAAATTCATTTGTTTTATTGAATAATTCATTTCTTTGGTTGAAAATGCATATTTTTTTAATTTGATTTAAAATTATTTTTTTAAATCGATTTTTTAAAATTTTGAATTTCTTTTTCCGGAATTTTTGGTTTGAACATTAACTTATTTATTTTGAAATTCAATCTTTTTCTTGAAAATTAAAATAGTTGGTTGAAACTTTGTTTTGTTTTTTGGGGCAATACTTATTTTTGTACTGAAAATGTAACTATTGTATTTTTTCTGAAAAATTTATGTTTTATTTTAAAATTCAACACTCTGGTTCAAATTTCATGTATTATTTTGAGAATTCACCATTTTGAAAGAATAATAGTGTTGTTGTTCGTAAATTCATTTCTTTGTTGAAAATTGTACTATTTTATTTTAGATTGGATTGTTTTTTTTTCATTCGAAATTAGTTTTTTGAACCGATAATTTAACAGTTCCATTTTTTGTTAAAAATTAATCTTTTGAACTTGAAAATTAACTTATTTCGTTAAAAATAGATCTATTTCCTTTAAAATATCATTTTTTATGCAAAAGTTTACCTAGTCCATTTTTGGTAGAATATTTATTTATTTAGCTTAAAATTGTTTTGCAAAGTTGATCTGGTCTTCGCAGCATGTAGCAGAGCCGACTCAACAACACGCTAAGTTTGCATTTGCTGCTACCAGATCAATACAAATAATTTCAAAACAAATTTTTTTAATATGACACAGATATATAATACTATATATTACTTGAATGTTTAATTATGATTCAATTTTTTAATAAATTTTCCTAAAAATTACTATAGACGAACGAAAAATTAAAGAAAATAAATATTGTGAGAATCAGGGAATGATTCATTGACTGATACAGATGTCGAGTTTTGGACAAGGCAAACCTAGAAGGCAAACCTCTATGTAAAGGCAAACTCTATATAGAGACAAACCTCTATATAAAGCATTGCCATGGAATGAATCGCCACGTAATTACCCAGTGCCCAAGGATTTTAAAAAGCATGACTATATGTTGGACGAAAATAAGAAAATTGCTGGAATTATCCTACAGGTTGGAGTGCAGTTTTATGAAACCGTTCAACCTGGTTCATTGGGTAATTAAGAAACTAAAACACAGTTTAAAACCAATATTAGGGATTTTTTCCAAATAATATAGTTTTTGCTCCTATCTATAGAGTATTTAACTGGTGGAATGATAATTCTCAGCTTCTAATGTAATGAAAAAGATTAAATTTTAGATACCCCTCCCCAACCATTTCCTCTAAACCTGTCCTTGCTGTACAATTATTCTGTGTAGACCCACAATTCAGAACAATTCCGTAGTTACAAATTAAAGATTTTTTAAAATCTGATAATGACTTCATGATTATATTTCCCTTACAGAAACAACTGGGACAATTACAATGGTGCCTAGAGATTACTATTCCATGAAACTCGGGGATAAATTTATTGCTCATTATTGGAACGCATGGGCACCGTACAATCTGGCGTGTTAAGAGGTATTTTCGGGCTTCATAAAATGTTCTTCATCCCAGGTTGACTAAAATATTACGTGTGCAGAACAAAAGATCTCGGAAAAGAAACGTATTACACTATCGGAAATTTGAATATTATCACTGATGATCTTATATAAACGAGAAAAGTTTTCTTTTTAGCAAACAATTTAAAGTTTGTTTTTTAAAATTATACTTTACGTGCATAAGGATATGATAAAACTTGTGAAAGGAAAAGGCAATTCTATAACCTTGATGAATGCAAAATTATCTTACAGTATTCTCCTATTCACTTTTAAACAATAAATAAATAATTATATAGTTACTTGTCATTAAAAATTTTAGTTTGATCAATTGCTCTTTTAACACTCAATGAGTAAAAAATGTTTGTTTAGTTTCATGAGTTCAAAATGCAGGGGATTTGTCATCGAGAAAATAAGTTTTTATTTATCAAATTTCTATTAGTGGATACCACCCTAGGGTAGGCAATGACTGCAGTGGATAATCCTTAATTAAAAGCGCAGACGTACCTCAAATTATTATTTCTTATTTTCAATTATTAAAAAATACAAAGTCTTAACTATTAATAAATTAAATTAATTAGTCTGCATACCTTTTAAATGCATGATTATCTACCGAATGATCATTATCTATTGAAGGGTGGTATCACCTATTTTTTTAATCGGATAAGAAAGAAGAAGAAAAATTCTGTATAAAACAAAAATTTTAAAATAGAACATTTCTTTATCTATAAATATTTTTCTATAAATAATAATCTTGTTTCGTTCACACGAGGCAATCATCAATTAATAATTTTTGAACTTTTATATTTTGATATTTAGTTTTTGAAAAGAACTAAAGGCAGTTAAAGAATTGATTTGAAAGGGTGATTAACTTTTGGAGAATTTTAGAGGATAAATGATATTTGTAATATATTTTGGACAGTATGTCCCCCTCAAAAATATACAATCAAATGCTGCGACACCTGGAGGCCAAGCCGCTTAAATTTGGATGTGATAATCGTCGATTAGAGTTGATCTTTGACACGTTGGACCCCTCCAAGCCGCTTAGATATGGTCGTGATAATAGTCGATTGGAGTTAAATGTTAGAGCGTTGGACCCATACACAAACCTGTCCACGCCTCCAACCCTTCGGGGACTAGATCATGTCCTTGATGGTCTTAAAGAGGGGTGTTGTTGAGGCTGCATGGTAGCTGATTTTAGTGGCTACAAGTGCATCAATTGCATGGTTAATCTTTCTGGTTCTTTTATCCTATAGATGACCTTACCACATGGAGTGCTGAGTGGTGTAAATCGGACTAGTTTATCGAATCCACATTTCCATAATAAGCTAAGTATTAATATGGCTAGACGGGTTATCTCAGCCTTTGTAGGATTGTAGTACCAAAAGGTCCACCAAGAATGCCTGCGTCCCTCTGTTAAACAAAGATCAAAATCCGTTTGGGTTTTAGCCAGGTTATGAACTGATTACTTGAGTTGTTATGAATTCAAGTGTGTTTTAACAAAAGGAGGTAAGGGTATTTCATCTGTACTTAAAACGTCAATGTCGAGTGTGATAAAATTAAATTGAACTTTTTGTTGTTTGACAGGACTACTTTTTGAATAGTGAGTAGCTGCGAGAAAAGTTTGTTTCCCAGAAGTGGCTCTACAATGATCTTCCAATGTTAGGGCGGTGGTTAACGATACTTTTTCCTTAACACCCTTTTCTGCTGGACAGGATATCGTCAGCTGTATCAAACTGCAGGGATATTTATTTATTCTCACAGGGTTTTCCTTTATTGCTGAGTATCCATCCCATGCACGAAATTTCGGTGTGAATTTGTTTCAAGACGTCCATTGTCTGGCAGAAATGTAATTCTCTTGAATTCAGTCAAAGAAATGAGAGTTGAGCATCCCATTCTGGGGTAGTGAAATGTAGCGGGATGCAGAGAACTTTCGTACTTATGGAATAGGTGTCTGAACCTTGTATATTCGTTTATTATTTATTAATGTAACATCGCTAGTACTCATTTTTAAATACAAAAGATAATTTTCCTTTGTCACTGGGTACGGCAATTTACGTGGAATATCTGCCTGCATCAAAGAAATCGATTTCATAAAGTCTTCGGGTGTTAATAATTCTGGTGATAATATACCCGGTTTCGCTTCGGATAGTGCTGATTCAATCATGTGTATGGCTTCATTTGGTTCTTCCGCATGTAGTTGCATGTAGAAGAGGGAGTTCAGAATGATGTTATTAATTTTTAGTTGATTGGTGATGTCTATTAATGCTCCAGTGAAGCTTTACATTTCGTTCAGATCTTGTTCCGTTTTTCTGTGGATCTTTTCAATTTTTTAAACGGATGTCTGCAAATGGCTAGTTTGAGTAAACCGCGCTTTATCCGTTTGGAGGATAAGGCTTTAATATTTTCAGATGTGTTTGCAAGTTTATTAATACGGATCTGTCAAGTTCCTATGGTTTTCTATATCGTGGATTTGCTTGTAAGGCTCATACAGTATTGATAAATTTGTTGGGTATAGTTTTTCAAATTTTCAGTATCTTCTTTTAATGCCAATATGTCCAATAAATAAATAGAATATCATAAATATTTCATTTCCTTCTCCAGGTATTTGCACTTGTTTGGATGGAGTACCAATTTAGTTTCTCTGAGCCTTATAAAAACTCTTCGTAAATTAGCTAAATGTTCTCGCTCAGTTTTACCAAGCACTATCAGATCATCGAGATATATGAAACATATGTTCCCGATTAGGCCCTGTAATTTAAAATTCAACATTCTTTGATAGGTTTCAGGAGCGTTAATGAAACCCTTCGGCATTCTCACCCACTCCCAGTGTCCTTTGTAGGTTGAAAATGCCGCTTTCGAAATATCTTCGGCGGCAACAGATATTTCGTAAAAGCCATTCGCCATATCAAAACATGAAATGTACTTGGCTTGTCCAAGCATACAAAGTATATCTTCAATGGAAGGAAGGGGACAGTTATCTTGTGTAGTGTATTCGTTCAGTCCATCACAATCCTCCACTTCTGTTTACCGCTAGCATGTAGATCTTTCTCGACAAGCCAAACGTTGGCTTGATAAGGCTAGAACGAGGGGCATTTAGTCATCCGAAAGATAGTAGATATCATTGAATTCTATTAATACATTTTCTACTTCTTTTCTCATATGGTCGCTCAGATTTGACAATGAACTTTTCCCTAATAATTCTGATATCCTGCCGTCGCTATCTCGATTTCGTTTCACTGGAAATATTGGTATCGTTTTATACCAGCTTTCTATATCTTGTTTACGCTGTTCCTGTGGGATTTTATTATTCAGAATAAAAGATATTCATTCCTGTTTCTTTCCCTGATTCGCTATTTTCACTTGGGATTCGTGAGCTTCGAACTTCTGTATAGCCAAGTCCTTCCGTTTGATTTCCAATTCTTCTTTTTTCCAGCAGCATTTATCGTTAAAACATTTGCTAGCCTAGTGCTACTATAAATTCCAGGCAGCACTCCTTTTCCTCCTATTATATAATCTCCTGCTGGCAATTTCAGTTGGGTATTCCGGCATGTGTGTCTTACATAAAAGATAATTGGGTTATAGTCGCCATGCAGAGGAATAGATATATTTGGTAGGTCCAGAGTGTTTTTTATAAAATTAGTTTTTACCCGGTTGGCTATTAGCCAGACTTTCCCTAGTATCCAATAAAATTCTGTAGGAAAGTTATTTCTTACTATAAAGAATTTGTGCTTGTTAGTTTTAGAAGATAATGTGCAAAACCCAAGGTTCTCATGGATTCCATTCACTATGTCAAGCTTCTTTCGTTCTATTAAGGGGATTTTTTCTGAATCACATTCACTTTGCAAATAAACACTGAGTTTTTATCAATGATTCAGGGCTTCCAGTGCCTACCAGAAGTCCGCTTCGTAGTTGGTATCCTCGTAGTCTAATTTTAACGTAGGGATGTCCTCCTCCTGATTCTCCTCCTAGTAGTTCTCCTCCTCCTGTTCTTTGACTAGATATGATCTTCGTGGAGGGTTTTTGTTGTGAGATGTTCCTCGCTGAAAATTTTCTCGCTTCATTTGATTTTGTTTTGTATAACACTTACTTTCTTCATGTCCAGTCTTCTTACAGTAACTACAACTTTTTGTGTTAACTTCTTTCATAGGTTCTGGAGGTTTGAAAGAGGTTTTTTCTGATTTGTGTCTTTCGCATTGGCCTGAACATTTTATAATATATTTATAATTAGATAAAGAACTTGAAAAGAATAAAGCCCTTCTCAGTCCCAGACCAATAAGTAACCGTACTTTTAACCATTATTTTATTATAACTACTCCACTAAGCGTGATATGTACTTTTCAGGCTTGATGCGATCTTAATAAGTTTTAGGATAATAGGCAGAAAGATAAATATTTGTTAAATAACGCTTGTTTTACAAGGGTATAAATATGGAAACCGTGAAAACTAAATTTTTTTAAAAATAAATGATGGTGTAATATGTTTGCCTCTATTGAAACCATAAGAAGGTCATATTATAAAATTGTGAGGCTAACCTAGTCTGTCTCAAATTTAAAATAATGCCTTATCATTGTTTAAACAAGATTAAAAAAATAAGAGTTTGGTACAATCTTAAAAATATGATAGGATCAATATGGGATCAATGTGGACCCACATATCAGTTAATTATGCATATACAGCATCCCCTTTCCGTAAATTTAAAGAGAGTTCGACTTTCGATTCTCAAATTTTGTGTTTGCATAATTTCCTCATTTTCCATAGAAAATTGGAATTTTTTCGAAACATTTGGGAAATTTTTTGCCGTGCATACAATATCTTAAATAAGTCTGATACTAGACCACAAAAAAGAGTTAAAAAATTAGTAATTCGATTATTTGAGATATTTTTGCTAATTCCGTAGTAAAAAGCAACTAACATCCCCAGTAGAGGAGATCACAACCGGGTGGATGGTAACCTTCTTCACCCTCCACACAGTTAGGATCTCCTGCTTCAACTCCGAGTATCTCTGGATCTTCTCAGTATGTCGGAGCCTTATCTTATTGTTCAGAGGAACGCTGATGTCTATTATTATTACATTTTGAGCACGTTCGTCCAACCAAAGGACATCTGGCCGATTGTCTCTGACAAATTGTGTTCTGAGTAAAGAAGATTATCTTCGTTCTGTACTACTTTAACGATCCCAGCAGCATCATTATGTCTGTGCCTGTATTCTTGCACAGGAAGTATCGTAGAGCCGTCAATGATGTGCTCAATGCTCTCATTGGGATCTCCAGAAAGGCGGCATCTATTAATAACTGCCATCACTTTGAGGATGTGTTTTGGTAATTCCTCGTTTTGATTACCCTGTCCTGGATGGAAATGACAAATACTTTCGTCTCCGGAAACAGTTCTCCCGTGCAGCTGTTTATCTAGCCACTGAGCAGCTAGCTATTCAGCATTGAGATGTCCGATAATCTTGAAATCAACAGCTGCAAGTTTTAAGGGGGTATACAGGTCAATTCTACAGACGTAGTCGTAGAGTAAGATGTTAGTCCTGTTTTGAAAATATTCGCGCAATTGCGTAAACTGAGAGTCAAACAGCCGACGAACATCCAGGATGCACCTGCCTCCAAGCTTGCGCGGCAGTACCATTCTTTCCACAGCTGTCCTTATATGGTGAATTCGGTGAACAGACATTTTCACGTGGAAGATTTCTGTTAAGCCTCTCGAGGTCAGTCATGGACCATGTGACCAGACCAAAGGAGTATGTTAGGAGAGGAATGTCATAGGTGTTAATTGCCTTTACGACGTGCCTCGTATTGAGGCCAGACGCCAGAATCAGACTAAGGTGACGCGAAAAAGCAGTCTTAAGCGCCTCTTTAATCGCAGAGCGGAGCGGACCCCTCGCCTGCAATATGTCAAGGTACCTGTACGACTCTTCATCAGTCATGGTCTCAATAACATCATGGTCATCCGGTATCAGCGAATAACTTATTTTTCCATGTGACACATGTAGCTTTCTGCATTTTTCCAGGACCAGAGATATCCTGATGTTGTAGGAACACTTTAGAAAGATGTTAAGTAAGCAGTTCAGTTTCGAATCTGCGCTTGCATAAGCGTTTATATCATCCATCTACATGAGGTGAGTGAGTGGAGACTCATCCTCTCCTACCTCGATTTTGAACCCATAGGCCGTGTTATTTAGTGTCCGACTTAGTGGGTTCAGAGCTAAAAAAAACCATAGTGTGCTGAATGAATCACCTTGGAAGATCACTCGTTTAATGGGTAAGGACTCGGTATCCCTCATCACGCCACGACTAAAACATTTAATCCTTATGTACCATGAGTGCATAGCGTGATCCAAGTAGTAATCCATCTTCATTTAAAGCTCAAGTTCCACCTTATCATCTTCTCACATACAGAAGAAGGGCGAGTGAAACAGTTGTTGAAAATAAAGTATGTTTGTCAGGCTATTCGAGCTTGTTTTATTTTGCTAACAGAAAAAGTTGTTCAAGCTGTCAAGTAAAATGAGTGTGAAAAGGTGTAAACTGTAATAATTAACACTCTTGCTTAAGTGAATATATACGTGAAGTGGATTTAATTAGATTTTGTTAGTGAAAGAGGTTCTGCACGAAATTGATAAGTATAGATTGAATTGCCAGATTTCATGTTTATTTCAATTCATGAAATGCTATACTTACCACTTTCATAAATGGACTCCTTTCATATAAGCAGTCTTATGTTATTCATTGAACTGAAAGTATCAGTTATATTGCGCTTCTTGCACACACTCATTTGACTTGACAGCTCGGAAAACTGTTGCCGTTACCAAACGAAAAAAACTCGTCTAAGCGGATGATCATACTTTCTTTTGAAAATCTGTCGCTCTTGCACATATCTACTAACTACTTGAGTTAGAAGAGGATACGTAGCGTTTGTGCACTGATAGAAGAGCGATTAGTGTACTAACAGGCCTGGCACTTTAGGCTGCCGCACATTGGGGACAGAATGTTCAAAACCACCTACAGGTCGCAAATCTTAACCGAATCAAACAAAATTGGGCTCAAAATGTTTGTAATTGAATTACAAAGAGACTCACGAAGCCAAATTTTTAAAAATAAT